>MU228421.1:515353-578209 GCA_018584345.1 Thuja plicata | reverse complement strand
TGGGATAGGGGATATGATAGTTGGAAGTATTCAGATAAAATGATGGAAAGTGAGTGGGATAGGGGGATGCTGTCAGGATCAACATTGGCACATGTTGCGAGGGATGTGGGAAGAGTGAATGTGAAGCGGATGGTACCTGTGGATGTGATGTAGGAATCATGGTAGGAAGTTGTGGTACATAAGAACCCAAAATAGATTTTGAAGATGGAGGAGAGGAATGCTCAGCTAGAGGATTAGTAACCTCGGATGCCACAATGGATTTTTCTTTTAGATGCATGTCATCTTTTTTCTTTGGGATCTAGATAGTTTTTGCTTTTTCTTTGGTGGGATTTTGTAGCCTATGGGATGTAGTGCATTATTTTATTGAATTTTTATTTTCTTGAGCATGTCATTTGAAGTGGACATGGCAATCTTTAGATTGTGGATCTGTAGCTTTATGCATTGGTGATTTGACATCCAAATTACAATGAGTAGCATTGGAAGAGATATGAGAACTTGCATGAGATGGATGAAATATGGATGGAGTGGTAGAGGTAGGATGGTGGATGGGGCATATGGGTATGTGCCTTTGTTGATCCTGATTGGGAATGTAAGTGGTGGGATTTTTTATATGGGATTAATGGATGAAGGAAGGAGTGGGATGAGATTTTGGGACATAGGGGCCCAAAATGGATTGAGAGGAAGAAGGAGGAATATGGTAGGTTGTCTTGGGTTAAAAGGATGGAGGAGGGGGGATGGCGTTATATGCTTTAGAGGGATGATAGGAAGATGTGATGGAGGGTTTGAAAGCACTCTTGAACTTTGCTTTAGTTGTACCAATAATTTTGGATGAAGGATCCTGAGGTGTATAACCAATACCACAAGATCGTGCATGTCTTTTAACATGAATGAGATCCAGGGTACCTTGCTCATTTATGCCTACGCCTTTACCTTGATAATTCCATTTTTTTAGCATCTGAGTCAAGTTAGGATACTTTTTAGTGAAGGAACAAGATGTAAGTCTATTATCAAGTGGATGGAAAATGGTGGAGATGTAACTGATTTATTTTGTTTTAAGTGGACCACCGCAGATGAATGTGAGTGGACCAAGGTGATAGAGTAATGGTGGTGGGATAGTTGGAATTGGAGGTGATAAAGGTTTATGAAGTGAAGATGATGGGATGTTGTGAGCTTGGCTCAAATGGGGGAATAGATCTTGAGATGACATAGATAGAATGGGATGATTTTGCTTTGAAGGACTATATGGCAATGGATCATGAGATCGAGTTGATGGATCAAGACATTTTTCATTCAAGTAAATAGATATTTCAACATTCTTTTGGATAAGGTCTTGACATGATTGGATTGATGCAAATAACTTGATGGGGATATATGGATGGATTCTTCAAATGAGTTGGATGGATGGAAGGATTTTGCAAATGTGTTGGATTAATGAATGGGAGATTCTTCAAATGGGTTGGATGAAGGGATGGGTGATTTCATAATAGAGGGAAGAAGGGTGGATGCATGAGGTTCATGGGATGGGGTGTGGATAGTTTTAGGAGGAGAAGATGGTGATGAAGATTGGATGAATTCAATGGATGATGGGACTTCAATGGTTCTAGGAGATGGAAGAGGATAAAAAAGTATGAGATCAGGAAGGGAAATAATAGGTATGGGAGATGGAAGAGGATCAAAAAGTATGAGATTGGGAAGGGAAATAATAGGTATGGGAGATGGAAGAGGAATTATGGGTGCATGAGATGCAAGAGGAATGATGGGTGTGGGAGATGGAAGGGCTTCATTACTAGTGTTTTCCCATGGGGGAGTGATATAATGTGACTCATCAACTGTAAGAGATGTATTTTGTGATGGATTCTTTGTGAAAATCCTTGGAGACTTACGTATTGGATGGTGGAAAGATGGTATGGAGAGATAGTTCACATAGATAGGTGTGGCATTGTCCTGTGAACTTGATTGACTAACTGATAGGAGATGAGGGATAGATTGGGGTATGGAATATGTGTTAATGTGGATAGGAATTGGAGATGATAGATTGGGATAAGATGGGGTATATGGGTATGATAGAGTGGATGGTAGATTAGCAATAACATGGGGATCATGGTGATGGTTTGGAGGAAATGGAGGACTAGGATTAGGGATTTGAACATGGGTTGGAGGATAAGGAGATGGTGGATTTGGAATAGGAATGTAGCTAGTAGGTTTTTTGTGGAAAGACAGTGTTTGAGGGATGAATGTGGGATAAGATGGAGACATAAATGTATAGGAAGGAGATGTGGATGGAGGATAAGAAGGATTTCCCTTGTCAAAGGTATGATATGGAGTGCTAGTGGGTATGCATGGTGGCATGATGGGATAGTGTGGAGGAATGACTGGAGCTGGGAGGATGCTTGGAGAAAGTTTGTTAAGGCTTTCCATGTACGCATCATGATCAACAAGACCTTTATCATCACTAGAATAGGATATTGGGGAGAGATTGTTAAGGTTTTCAAAGTATGCATCATGATCAATAAGACCTTCATCATTACTGGAATATGATAAAAAAATGATGGGGTGGGATGGAGGAATAGATGGAGTTTGGATGGTATTTGGAGCAATCTTGCTAAGGTTTTCAATATGCGTCATAATCAACAAGACTCTCATCATCACTAGAATAGGATAAAGACAAGGAAGAGATATGACAACCAAACTCATCATAATATATTTGTGACATGATGCTTTGTGGATGAGTTGGATGGGGAGGAATGATGGAGATGGATGGAAGACTCAAGCTCAGATTAGGAAGCAGGACTGATGCTGAAGAAGATGGAAAGATGATGGGGGTGGAGAAGATGACTCTACTAGCCTAGGATATGGGGAAAAAATGAAGGACCTAACTTTATTGTGCTTGAAAAAAATAGATATGAGCTCATTTTGATAATGTTTGAAAGGTAATTGTTCAGGACTAGGAAGTGACTATGGTGTGTATACCTTGAATGATTTTGGAAACAAAATGATGATTGCTTGGAAATTGTGAGAAAACAATCTTGCAAGAGGCAAAGAAACCTTGCAAGAAGTATATAATGTTGATCTCCTTGGAAAATGGACTTTCAAAAATTTCAGATTGTGTATGTTCAAGAACTGTTTTGCACAAGGTTTGTAACACTGAAGACACATACAAGCACTTTCTACCTTAAGGATGTAGTGAGCTTGAAAACCTTTGTCTGCATACATAGGCACACACACAAGAGCTAATCATAATACAACAACCATCAAGCATGAGGCTCTATGATGCTATATTATTTGAATCCAAACACTTAGGGTGGTACAAATGTGCGAATTACTTGGGGAAGTTACTATCTTCCTTGCCCAGCTGATTATAAAGCTTTTGAGGATGGATTAGGTAGGTTGCTATATTTATGAGTTGCTAGTATTTTTGTGGTGTCCCCGCAATAGGTTTGTATGGCATGACTCACTTAAGAGCCTAGTTCAACCATGTTAGTATGCTGAGGATATTCACTCAGTATGGACTATCATTGAACACGACCCTCTTGAGCTTGAATGGATATAGACAGACCTTTAAGTCTACCTTATTTCTATATCAGTTGAAGGATTTACTGGTTTTGGGTCATTCTCTAGAAGGACTCGTGCTTCTTCCATACAGGCCCTTCTAAGCAGATTCAAAAAAATATTGAACGGTCACAATCACCTTTCTCTTGCACCAACGACCATGAAAGCCAATGGGAGAGGATAATGCATGAAGTGAGGTTGCGTTCTACATATTTTGTGCAAGTGCACCAAAGATGAAAAATACATGGTTAATTCCTTTGACAAGTTTAAGAAATGTTTGATTTGTGCAGAAATAAACTCGCAAGTTTGTTTGATTTTATGTGCACCAATTCAAAATGTACTTTGCCTTGTTCAATTCATGTTTATGTATTCAAGATGATGTTTGATTGAGTTTATTCAGTTTTAAACCCAAATTCGAAGTGTTGTTCATTTTGTCAAATTTCAAAGCTAAAACAAAGATGTTAACCCTTTATGCATTCAAGATTTGGTTTTGCATGATTTTAGTGCACTTGAAAGAAAAAAAGGTGTGATTGTTGTTGTTCAATTGTTAGAAACCCAAAATGAAAATGTGTGAGTTTTCTTGTTCAATTTTAGATCCAAAAAGAGATGTGAGATTTGCCTTGTTCAATTTTAAAACCCAAAATGAGAATTTTGATAGCTTGTTTGATTTTAAACCCAAAAAGAGATGTTTGATAGCTTGGTTCAATTCTTTGTGCATTCAAGACTGAGTTTGTTTGATTAAATTAGTACAAAAAATAAAGGGGGACTTCGAACGTTTCACTTGATTTTTGGAGGAGGAATATGACAAAGTAATCTTCAAATCTAGATATCCCTTTGAATCAGCTTTCTGATGCCTTTTGATTCATCCAAAACGGAGCTCGTATGCAAAATTTATGAGCGTTTCTGTGAACTAAACATAAACCGAGGTAGTTGACCAAAACAAAGTCAACTAGAGTTGACCAAAAAGTCAACCAAGATAGTTGAGAAAAAAATTCAACCAAAGTTGACCAAAAAGGCTCACACACAAATCAAGATAGTTGACAAAAAAAACTTAACCAGAGTTGACCAAAAGGTCAACCATATCCAAAACGCGCGAAATTGAAAACCTAGGTTCCAAGGGGTACAAGGAACACCTGGTTCAAAAATCAGATTGAACGGAGGAAGTTTGACCAGGGTTGACCAAAAGTCAATCGTGCATGATTTTGGTCAAAGTTAGTGATACTACCCTTAAAAAGGTCAACGTGATGATAAGAGTTAGCCTCAACCCTCTCATTGATAAAAAATTAGGTGGAGTCTATTTTAAGTCAAGACGCCTTTAAACCTGAAAATACACAAACTTCACAAAAACTCAAGAGAAATCATTATGTTAATAAAAATTGACCTGTAAGTGGGTCCCATCGGGCGTGCCAAAATGTGACCTATGAAAACTAGGTGTAATGGAGCATAATAACAAATTAAAACACTCTACAACTAATAATATAAACTACACACAAGATTAGACATAAAATGAAACTTAAAATAAGCTTAAAATAAGAGATTTGCAAACCTCCTACAAACTCATTCCAACTCCATTTGATATTTTGATGTTTCCATGCTTACGAGATGTATGCTCAAAATCTTCTTCAATGCTTCAAGATGGATATTGCTTCAAAATGGATGCTTATAGACTAAAAATGGCATTATAACTCTACATGGAAGGTGGATTTATGATTTGCGCTCAAAACTAGCATTATAACAATGCATGAAAGGTGGATGAAATTGTGAAGGAATAAGGTTTCTTTTATAGAAAATGGGTGAGGAATCAAGGGTTAGGATGCAAACCTAAGGAGAGGTCCAAATGCACCTAGAAGAGAGCACATGGATTGTGCAGCTTCAAGTGCATCATATGATGATGAGTGTCACAATATGATTGGGTTGAAAATAGGGAGGAATGTGACCATCTTGGAAAGTGAGCCAAGGATACTTTAGGAGATAAGGCTATTAATGAGTGTGTAAGAGCCTTAATGAGGAGTGTAAGAGGCATTAATGATGCATTTATGAGAGTATTAATGATGCATGGGGGAGGGGATAAGATATAGCTTGAGAAAGTTGACTTTGGGGAAGGGATTGAATCCCTAATCCAAAGATTAGGAATGTGACATCATTAGGGAGATATTTAAGATAGGATTAGGATTAGGATTAGGATTAGCATGGGTGAAGAGGTTGGGATTAGTTTGAACTCTAAGTTAGGTGGTTGGGATTGGTTAGGTTAGCATGTGTGAAGGGGTTGGGTTGAGTTAGAACTCAAGGTTAGGTGGTTGAGATAGGTTAGGTTAGGGGTTAAAGGGAATATTAATGAATTGAATTATATAAATAACATATTCATTCAATAATAGGGGAATAGGGTTTTAATTAATTATTAAGCTATTGGATGCTTTTAATAATTAATCAAGACTATAGCTAATTAATTGAATTAATTAGGGCTAGGGATGACATAGGTCAATTAGGTAATACTTAATTACTTAGCTGATATGTCCTAGAAGGCACTAAATATGATTGAATTAGGTTAATCAGATTTAGGTGTCTACAAGTACAAACAAAGTTATGATATATAGTTGTCAATGTTGTCATTTTGAATATGCACCTTTTTGAAAAGTTGTTGCAACTTTTGAATTCCAACAGTCACAACCACTTTGGTCGGTTGGATCTATTTGGAAATTGTACAAAAGGTTGAAAAACCTTACTCCAAGGGAGGAGTGACTCTATTGTAAGAAAACAACTTTTAGATCGATAAAATAACCCTTTTTTCTCTATAATTATCATTATTTTCATCATAATACGGATTCATATGGGCAAATGAATGACACTAGAAGATAGCCTAGTGAATTACCTAATGAATGCAAGTGATTTGAGGTCTTGAAGTGAAAGGAAATGAGAGATATTAATTTTGAACCACAGACTGGTTACAAACAGGCCAAACTAGGGTTTTGAGAGAGAATTCCTCATCCCTATCTTTATTTCCTACTAGAGTGGATTGCCCTATTTTATCCTTCCAAACTTTATTCATCTTCTAAGGTGCTTTTGAGGGGAAATTTTTAGCCCAATGATCAATGTTTTTGCAAAAAAAGAAGAAAAATGGTAGGGTTTCAAACTCAATATGTTGAGACCAAACACCAAGCTTTGATTTGATCTCAATAATTTTGGGTAAGTGCGAATCTTGATTTATACTAACACAAATTCTTACAAACGCTAAATTTTTTCTAAAGGTTGTCATCTCATCAATAGACAACATATGGACAAAATGAGTTTTCTACCCCTTTAAAAACCTCTTTGTTCCAAAATTCTAATGGAATCCCTAGTAACCAAATCCAAAAAAGATATAATTAAAATAGGAATCATTGAGATAAAATTGGTTCCCATCTCTTGAGAGCTAAGGATGCCCTTTCCAATGATCCATAAGCCTCTAAAAAGGATCACTTTTAAATCTTCATCATAGGTAAAACTGAGAGAGAAGAAACCTTTGAGCATCACTAGGACATCTACCTAGCCCTTGGTATTCCATTTCCTTCTAATTAAGAAACACACCACCTCAATATTTGGTTGTGGTGCCATGAATTTACCAACAAGAGACTAATCTGTAAGAGAAACACTCTAGTTAGTAATAGAATCTAGGATGGAAATTGCAAACTTAACACACTCTAGATCATATAGATTGATAGTTTAGGTTGAAGACGGATTAGGGTCATGTTTAACCCAAAATAAGGTTTCCCATGGTTTATTTCTTTTTGAAGCAAAATCTAAAATGCACATAGAGCCAAGTAAAATATTATTCTCACCACGAGCCCCAATATGGGTATTAAGGCCCTCCACACAAACCACATCATTTTAATCATGATCTGATTCCCCATCCCTATCTTCAACCTTAAAATTGGGAAAATTTATCAAATCTCTTCCCCCAAAGGCCCTATATGCCTCGTGACGGGCTCCAAAAGCTTGAGAAGAGCTCAAATCCCCATTTCTCACCTTTACACGTCCTCTATCTACATGTTCCAGACTTCTTTAAGCTAAACAAATAGTAATTGAATATATTAAAATAATAATATATTAAATATATTATATAATCTAATATTAAATATAATTTAGAGTTATTTTACTATACATATAATTATATTTAATATATTAACATTAGTATTATATATACTAGCATACCTATATGTTATAAATAAAAAAAATATGTAGCAGACAAAGAGAGATAAAATTTTAAAAATATTTCATATTCATAAATATGGACAAAAGATAATATTTACTATTTGAAACAATAAAGAGATTGTAAATTTAAAAAAAAAAGAGTACAAAAATTATCTCGTTTTATAAGTCTATCTCTATCTAAACCTAGAGCGTTGGCATCAAAGGCTTGAACAAATGAATATAAATGGACTTGTTGTTATGCTCAAAAGGGAACAATTACCAGGTCTGAAATCAGTTGATTTGGAATTTTGTGAACATTGCCTCTATGGAAAACATAAATGGGCCAGGTTCTTGAAGATTAGTCATGAAAATAAATCCACACCATTGGAGCTTGTTTATTCAGATGTATTTGGACCCACTGAGGTAACCTCTATTGAAGGTGTTAATTATTTTGTAACTTTTCTTGATAATTGTACTAGGAAGGTTTGAATTTTTATGCTCAATACAAAATCTTAAGTGTTTAGTAAATTCAAAATTTCTAATGCTTTAGTTGAAAATCAGAGTGGGCATAACACCAAATATTTGCAAATGGATAATGGTGGTGAATTCTGTTCATTAACGTTTGATAATTTTTGTGCAGAAAATGGTATTTTTTGAATCAAAGTCATTCCTTTTACACTAGAAGGAAATGGGGTTGTAGAGAGGTTAAATAGAATGATTTTGGAGAGAGCTAGGTGTATGCTCTCTAATGCTAGATTAAGAAAAGATTTTTGGGAAGAGGCTTGTAATAAATTTGTGTACTTAATTAATCGAGCTCCTTCTTCTCTATTGAATTTTCATATCCTGGAGGAGAGGTGGTTGGGAAATAGATTTCTTATAGCCATCTATGAGTGTTTGGATGTGAAGTGTTCACTCTTATTCCCAAGGATAAGCGAACTAAATTAGATGCTAAATTAAGGTAGTGTATCTTTGTTGGTTATGGTGAGGATCAATATAGGTTTAGGCTTTGGGAAACTCTTGAAAAAAGGATACTTCATAGAAAATATATTATTTTTAATGAGAAGGTGTTTCTAGGCTTGAACATGTAGGAAGCACAAACAAAGTCGAATATATACCTTTGCAAGATATTGTTACCAATAGTGATTCACATACATCCATTTTATGCTTTTCACAAGGTAGCGGGGTGTTTCCATCTAATCCAATACCTCCTATGACACAGTCTCCACCCACCTCTATTTTATCTCCTACCCCTATTTCATCTCACTCTTCAATATCTTCATCCCATTTATCAAGAAATGTTGATATGTATGATCCTTAAGAGTCAAACCAAGGTGTTTCTCCAGTCACATCTTCTCCATCTCCCACAAGATACATTGAAGAATAGTATACACAACCACTTCCTCTATCTATGTCCTATGATCAAACATTTCAGGCTACTAGAGACATCATGACTTAGGGGAATTTAATCCTTGTTACGCTCGATAGTATCCATGCTGATAAGTGCATGGAAAATGTCAAAAATTGCATACAAAGGGATTTTCATCACTTGTGTCTATCTCAATAGCTTCACATCAAGCTTCGAATGATCTGGCACAAGTAAATGATAAGTAGGTTAGTCAAAATGAAGGTGAGAATCATATTATTTCAACATGGGTTGGGTATGTTGAGGAGTCTTTTTCAATGGATGCAACACAACCTACACATTCATCAGTATAAATGCCTATTTTGGAGGCCACATGAGAAGTATCACAAAAAGAATGCTCCTACATAATAGATACATCAATCTTCTTTGTCTGACAATCATAATCTTACCCAACCAATTTGGTCATAGAATGAAGGGATTGGGCTAGCACATAGACACTCCAATAAATTTTATGAGGACAAATGAAAAGGATTTGGTAATAGGTCATTGTTTTCCTCTCTAGAAAATAGTCATGCTATTGAAACTCAAAAACCTACTAGAAATTTTAATACTATTCCACCTAGTACCAAACAAAGTTCAGTTTTTGAATTGAGGTCTTCTAGGAAAAGGAAACTTCATTCACAATTTTCATATTATGAGTTCTTGTTCTTTGAAGAGGAAGATTCCATATTGTTGATTTATGATCAAACCAAAAAACTTAAAACCTTCTTCGAAGGATGATAATTATCATAAATGGTAGGAGGCAATGTATGATGAGATGAATTCATTAATGACAAACCAAACTTGGGATTTGGTCCCTCTTTCATCCGAAAGAAAATCATTAAAGAAAAAATGGGTTTACAATTTGAAGGAGGAATATGAAGGAAGGACATGTTATCGAGATAGGTTGGTTGTGAAAGGACTTGGGATTTGGTCCATTTCTTCTTGATATAAAATAATTAAAGAAGAATTGGGTTTACAAATTGAAGGAGGAATATGAAGGAAGGACATGTTATTGAGATAGGTTGGTTGTGTGGTAAAACTAAGGATAGGGGGAACCTCAAAGAATTCAGTCCAAACCTTGTAGTTCAAGAGTCACACAACATAAAAAGCACAAATTATGTAGAGATATGCCATATCTACTTTATTATTATCATCCAAAAATTAAGTACAATGGATCTGCAACATGCACTCTTACATTCTGAGAATACATGCCTGATTGCAAATATAAATCCTTACAAATTTCCTAGCTTCCAACTTCAACTAGATAATATTATGAAAGATTCCTCCTTAGGAATAATTTCATAAGTTTATAGAGCCTTTGCAAGCATCACGTCAGCCTAGAGAGATTACATTTCCCAATGAGAAGAAAATATATTACAAAATATAGGCCAGGACTCAAATAATAAGGTTATCCCTTAAATTAAAGAAACACAAGTCACGATCCCTCAAGTAGGTCGACCATAAATGTAACAAAATTAGGAAATGAGCCATGAACCTTTGTCGATCAGAAAATCCTTCGCGAGATTGGAAAACACAAAATGGCCATGAAACATGAAGAATAGTTAATTTCTGCCAATAATCTGCAAGATCTCATACATGAAGTAACCAATTGAGATGTGAACCTGTAAGAAGGTTCAACACAATGCTAGGAATATGTTGTAACATATGAAAATGCAAAAGATCCCAACTGAAAGAATGATGAAAGAAACTTAGCAACAAACAAACTGAAAAACAAACTATTTTTTGGTTGATGCAAGATTGCCAAGATCCCAAGTTGCTCATGCATTAGACACCTGAGGTTATTTAAAAAATGTGTCTCTCACTTTATTGGGGCTAAAGGAAACCCAAGATGACTAAAATCAACCTGAGAAATCCATGAAGAATCCTCAACTGGTATGTCTCTCCACTTGACAAGATACTCTTTGTACTACTTTCCTCTGGTACTTCTACTAATTTAGCTCTCCAAAATCTCCTCTATATCCCCTATATACTTCTTAGTATACTTCTTCTCAACAACTAATTCATCCTTTTTGCAAAAATATGACTCATGATACTCATAACGATCTTCCGTATTGAATATAGGTGATATGTTCATGTCCTCTGGTGATTCAGCTTCATATGCATTTCCTGAATCAAATCTCTTGAAGATTTTACATGGTCCAAAATTTCTCATCTCTAGCTTATTATATGCGCCCACTGGAAATATACCCTTCTTCAAATAAACTATCACTTCATGTCATAGTTGAAATTATTTATGTATCCTTTTCATCTCTCTCATTATACTTTTGGTTCATATCTTCTAAATGTTGTCTGACCTGATTGTGTAATACACTTATGTGTTCTATAAATTCCTCTGCTTCTTCACTCCTTTTGACTCCATGACTAATATTCCTCAATTATGATACTCTTTTAGGATTAAAACCAGTAACTATCTCAAATGGTGTCTTTCCTGTACTCTTATTCACTGAATTATTATATGCAAACTCTGCTTGTGGTATAACTAAATCCCAAATCCCAGTATTTTCTCCAACCAAACACCTCAATAAATTACCCAAAATCTTGTTCACTACCTCTCTTTGTCCATCTATCTAAGGATGAAATGTAGAATAAGCTTTAGCTTAGTATGCAACTTCTTCCAAATTGTCCTCCAAAAACAACCAATAAACTTACTATCTTTGTCTAAAACTATAATCTTCGATAATCCAGAAATCTCACAACTTCTTTGAAAAATAATCAGCTACATGTACTGAATCTGTTGTCTTCTTACAAGGTATGAAATGAGCCATATTTGAAAATACATCCACTACCACAAATATAGAATCATTACCTCTTTATGTCTTTGGTAATACAAGTACAAAATCCATGCTAAAGTCTTCCCAAGGTTTCTCTGCTATATTCAAAGGCATATACAATCTAGTATTTTGACTACTCCCTTTATAAAATTGACAAATTTTACAATTATGAACAAATTTATTTATATCCTTATGAATTGAGGACAAAAATAATTCTCACTCACCAAGGCTACTGTCTTTTCAATACCTAAGTCTCAAGCTAATCCTTCACAATGTTTCTCCTTAATCATATTATCTCTCATTGAACTCCTAGGTATACACAACTGAATTCCCCTGAATAACATACCTTCCTGAATGAAATAATAAAACCACTTGCTTTGGTCTACTACAATAGGTTCTCTGAAAGATTTCCATGGTTCTGGAAAATCTGGGTCTTCCTCATAGAAAGTCTTTAATTCATCAAATCCCAACACCTCAACTCTCATCTCTGTCAGCAAATTCCTTCTTCTACTTAATGCATCAACAAATTTGTTTGACTTACCACTCCTATGTTTTATCCCAAAAGTATAAATCTTCAAGAATTCAAGCCATCTCATATGTCTTTGGTTCAACTTACTCTGACTATTCAAATATTGCAATGCTTGATGATTGGTATACAATACAAATTCCTTAGGTAACAAATAATGTCTCCACTTCTTCAAAGATTCAACTATGGCATATAATTCTTGATCATAAACTGAATATTTCCTCTTGGCATCATTCAAATTTTCAATGAAATAAGAAATAGGTCTACCTTCTTGAGTTAATACTGCTCTATTTGCATTCCAACTTGCATCACAGTCCACTTGAAATACCTTATTGAAATCTGGTAAAGCTAACACAAGTTTTTCAGTCACCTTCTATTTCAACAATTCAAACTACTTTGTTCTCCATGTGTCCACTTAATTTATTTTCTATCACCTCTCATTGTCTTAGTCATATGGTTACAAAAAGAACTCAAATTCCTAATAAAATTCATGTAAAAATTAGCCAATCCATGAAATGATCTTACTTCTCCAACACTTTCAGGTGTAGGCCAATCAATAACTGCTTTAACCTTCTTAGGATCCATTTTCAAACCATTAGCAAATATCACAAAACCCAAGTGAACTATCTCTTCTCTCATGAAAGAACATTTCTTGATATTTATAAAAAAACTTCTCTTCCCTTAATCTCTACAATACTTGTCTTAGATGAAAAAAATGCTCCTCTTTTCTCTTACTAAAAAATCAGAATGTCATCAAGGTAAACAATAAAAAAATTACCCAAGAATTCCTTCAACACTTCAGTCATCAGTCTCATGAAAGTACTCAGTGCATTAGACAATAAAAAAGGCATCACAAACCACTCATACAATCCTTTTTTTTTTTTTAATGATGTATTCTATTTATCACATTCTATAATTCTGATATGATGATAACCACTCTTCAAATCTATCTTTGTAAAATACTTTTCTCCATTCAAGTAATCATTTATGTCATCCATACTAGAAAAAGGAAACCTATACTTCACTGTGATCCAATTTATAGCTCTAGAATCAGTGCACATTATCCATTCTCTATTCTTCTTAGGTGCTAATACTACTGGTATTATACAGGGACTCAAACTTTCTCTATCAAGCTACCTTTCTTAAACAATTCTTGCACTTTTCTATTCAATTCCTTATTCTTTGTAGGTGTCATTCGATGTGCTGCATTATTAGGAAAACTAGCTCTAGGGATTAGATCCATGCAATAAATAATACTCCTTATAGGTGGTAATTCATCAGGCACATTATATGAGATTATGTCTTCATACTCTGTCAACAATTCTTTCACTTCCATAGGTTGTTCTTTTTCAGATTCTAATTTAGACTTCTTAGGAACTATCACTCTTCAAGACATCCAAGAATTTACTTCCTTCAACCAAAAAAACTCTAACACTAGTACAATTCTCATTCTGAGGAGTCTCTATCAAAGGAGACAACAATTGTTTCATCTTATTTGCAGCAATAGTATACTTATTCTTTCTACCATCATGTAATGCTTGTCTATCATATTGCCATGGTCTACCCAACAAAACATGACACACATCCATAGACATAATATCAGAAATAACTTCATCATGATAAGATCCTATCTTCAATTTTACCAAATATTGTCCACTTACAAGTACCTTATGATCATCCTTGATCCATGCAATTTGATAGGGTTTCAGATGCTTCAATCTCTGCAACTTATTCACCAACTCTTCAGAGGCTAGGTTATCTGAACTACCACTGTCAATGATTACTTTACAACACTTTCCCTCAACTTTGCATCTTGTCTTGAACAAAATTCTCCTTAGTAATGGATATTGATATGATCTAAATAAGATCTTCCTCCTCCAAAAAGATCTACCTCTCTAGTTTCTTCCACCTCTTCCTCTTTTTCTTTTTTCATGTCTTTTGTTCAATTTCTCCTCAGCCTTTAGGGCATATTGATAATCTTCCTCTACACTTTGCAATTTAACCAAACTAATCTCATTTTGAATAGATGTCCTCAAACTATTCAGGCATCTTGCAACCCTTTCAACATCTGATGCAGTCAAGGATAGAGAAATCCCTAATGGAGATGTCCAACCTTGGACCAAGAATCAATACATCAGAAATAACAAAGAACAACAAGATTTGAACCAAAATAATAGATTTATTTATAAAAATTTCTTTATACATGCTGGGTTGCAAGGCCTTCCCGGTTATGACCAAATACAAAGAAACTCAGCTCAGAACTACATTCTGATTTGCTACATCTCAAAACTATCACCCCTATGGATGTTACTCTCTCCTAAGATCTCCCTCTTACAATTGCAAGCCCTAAATTTATACACAACCACCAATAGATCTGCATTCAAGATATTACATATGTATGCGTGATTTTGGGTACCTACAGCTATGACACACACACACACACACTTCAATAGATCATTGCATGGCTAGTTTAAACTGAATACAATAAACAAAAAACTAACCTAAACAAAGCTATTGCCTTCTAGTAGGTAGGAGTTTGAATCTTGCTCTTAGGTCATCACAAGAAACATTGACTACACCAGATCCTAAACGAAGGATTTTAAAGAGCTAATGATTAATCTACATTATATGCAAATGCAAGATTGATTCCAAGGTAATTAGACAAATTTTAAAGCACGAAATCAAAATGTTTTTGTTCTTTATAAAGCACAAAATTGAAATGTACTCTAGATTATGGTTTACATGATTGAAAGTAAACTAACAACAATTAATCAAAAAGATATGAAATGCTAAATGCTTGAAAAATTAAGAAATGAAAATTGCATAATAACAATAGCTATAATTCAAGATCCTTTTTGAAGGAAATGAGGTTCTCTTTTATAGAAATCTCTCTCGAATCGATGGTCGAGATCAAAAGAAAAGAGTGGCTCAGATTTGATTCAAGGAAGCACAATCCATGTGCAAAGATGATTATTGGTCAGAAGAGTCAGTTCACTGAGCTGACTGATCAGTCATTTTGGAAAGTTCCAAAATCATTTTCAGTTAACAACTTTGTTTCCAAAATGATAAATAGATAAGAATAATTTAATTGAATAAAACAATTTTGTTTCCAATTCAAAAATCAGTTAACTGAATAAAACAATTTTGTTTCCAATTCAAAAATCAGTTAACTGAAATTGATGACATCATATGAATTTTATAAGATTTAAATGATTTTAAATGCACATTTTGTTTTTATTAATTAATTAAATTCCTTTTTGGATTTTATTGACAATTTAGAAATTTTATTTAACTAATATATTAGAATATCAATTAAATAATTAATTTAAGGTTTATTTGCCAATATATTATATTTTAGGAATTAATTAATTAATCAAGTATGATGATTAATTACGACCTATGATTTAGGTTAGATTAGCTTGGATTTAATGAATTGCCTCTTTGGTTTAGGACTTAAAATAATCAAGATTAGGGTTTCTTGATATGTTATTGACATTAGTGGCCTAGGGTTTAGATGACTATTTTTAGGTCATTACAACATAACCCATGAAATTTTTTTTAGACCAGGTCAGCCTAAATCCCAATTAAATTCTACACTTAATTATTTCACAAGGATCGATCCAATACCCAAGTCACCCATACATAGATCCTTCTAAGAAATCACACCATTCAACTCCAATGGTACAAAACACTGATCACAACCTCCATCAATCAATCGGTAAACTCACAGAACCAGTGTCATGAAGAACAACATTAATCAAAAGAGAATCAATAGGATCTCACAAACCATGCCACCTTGAGAAGCATGATCATATAATTTGATTCTAATAACTACAATGAACAAACTCTTTTCATTGCTCCTGCAAAGAACCTCCATGGCTTGATCAATCAAAAAATCTCAGAAAATAGCCTGGAACCAGAAACTTCTTCAAACACCTAGTCACAGAATCCATCATAACTCAAGTACGATAACTCCAAATGAGTTGTGATCATAGGAAATCTTCCCAATGACCCCATGAACACCATATCACGACTGCACCCGTAGGATATCAATAGAGTTCCATCGAGACAATAATCACCCAACTAGTGACCAAGAACATAAAACAAACACAAAATTGCTATAAAAGGTCCACCTATAAATAAATGTTTTTGGATGATGCAAGATTACCAAGGACCCAAGATGCTCCTGCATTAGACACCCAAGGTACAAAAATATTTTCCATGAGATCAACTCATGAAAATATGAAAGAACAAGGGACAGTAATCCCATACTTATTTTTCATCCATAAATCCTCTTGATGTGCGACCTACACTGCCTTTCTCTTGCCATCAACTAGGACCAAAAAATGACTCAGATCCAAATCACCACTAGATCCAACCTTAGGCTCACTCCTCAAGTGTTCTCTCAACTCATACCTTCTGCAAAGACTTAGATTCTTCACCTCTTTCTCCTTATCCATCAAAGGAATCAATCTATACCTTTTACCATCCTTCTGTTGATGGGAGTTTGTGACCGAATCCACCAACAGAGGTAAGTTGTCATCGGGTACTGGCCAACTCCACCTGAAGAGGTTTACCGGAGAATGAATTCTCCTAGCCTCCAAGCACCTGGTAGTCAGGTCTCGATGGTGTGAGGGAGATAAGTTGGGTAGGTGACTATTGTTTGAGGGGATATCTGGTTTTTACTCATCTTTTCATGATTTCAAAGGGGATGGGGTTTCTTGCAAGCATTTGGATTTATCAAAGAAAACTCAAAAGATAGATCAAGGTTAGACATTTACTTCTACTTATAGTTCTGCAATATATATTCAAATATCAAACAATGCTCCAATGTAAGAAAACTACACTAAATACCAAATACACAACAAACTAGTGATTCATATGCATTCACTAGCAAAGGGAGATAAGCTCATTAATCTTAAACTGAAACATAGGAGCAAAGGACATAATAAAACATACTGCACAAAAGATATTTGCTAACTTCAGAGATCATAACAACAACAACACATGGCCACAAGATGTTCTTCCTTCTTTCATTAACTTGAAATGGTTCCAACATCACTGGTGAGTACATTCATGGCTCTAAGGGAGCATTCTAAGCTACTGAGAAAAACTAAGCATTGAGCTACTGAGAACAAATGAAACTAAAAAAATGCTATTTTGTAATGAACTCAAAAATACTGCACTTCTATTACTGGTGGACTGCAAAATCATCAATTTCGCCGACCCTTGTTATGGCGTTAAACTTCTTATTTATACACAAACTTGACCTAAAACTTGACCTAATCTACCTGTACACTTGCTATAATATAATACATTATCTGTGGCCGATACTTCCTGTACCACTTACAATCACCTCGAGATGTACATAGGTCTGACAAGACAAAAGAATAAGATAGAGGAGAAATCTAGAAGAATCAGCCTAGAAAAGAGAGTCGAGGTACTTATGGAAGAAATTTGCTTGTCCTGGTAACCTAGGTGACATACCCCATTAATGAAAATTGTGGCTCCCTATCTTTGATGCACACCAGGTAGTAAATGTGAGAGTGACACCTTGGGAGAATCATCTATCAGAACCATCTCTTCCACCTGACATGTCATTATTTGGATCACCTACATTCTAAACCTTATTAACTACTTGACAGTGATTGGTCAGCTCCAGGGAACCTTGACATAGATCCCTATGAGTGAATACAAAACTTGGACCTAGAATTGTTGAGTCTGGGAGCTTACGCTCAAATGATAACAAATTTGTGAAACTTTACCCTACTAGAAAAAATCTCTGGGGTCTGGAGGAATTTATTGACTTACACTCTTTTGAATGCCTCTAAGATCTGGAGGATTCCCTCTTCGTCTATCTTTTTTATACAATTTTGGCATTCTTTGGCTGCCTCTAACTATTCACTAACATCCTGGGCACCCTCTTTGAATTTTGCGGCCATCTTTGCGACATCATTAGCTCGGAGCACCATCTAGGTGAGGTGTGACATTTTCACCTTATCAAAATATCTAGGAGTCTGGAACTGTGATTCCATTACCTCATCAAATTTACCAATAGAAAAATCCACTAGAGCACAAGTCTAGGTGCTAGAGGGATCGATTGTTAAAACCCTTGTAACAAATGCCGCATATGAATTTAAAGAATTATGAATTTCCAGGACTTTATCCTTCAAGGCCGCTACCAGTTGCTTGCTTGTCTCCATTTTGAGATCAAGTCTGGAGTGTTGGATTTGGAGGAACCGAAATGTTCATCCCCCAAAATTCCTATTTCGGTGAAAATATCTTCCCTGATGTTCATTATTTCCTCCAACTCACCACTCCACTCTTCATACTTTTCTATCTCTCTCCCCCACTGAGAAATGACACCATTCACTTTGCCCAAGATGCTGCTGGCCTGGTGGAGGTTTGGGAGGGTAGTTTCCAGAAAGTGCCTTACAACTCCTATCTGTTTTGTCACCCAATCGTTGATAGCTTGTACTTTCTTCTTCATGGTTCTAAGCACATCAATGCCACCCTATTGAAGTAGTGTCCTAGATGAGGAAGCCTCCAGAGAAATCTCAGTTAAAGGCTATGCTAATTCTGTGAGAAGCTCGAGGAGATTTTTGTTGGTCTCTTTAGCCTCCTTTAGCTTCTTAGCCTATTTTTCATATCAGGCCTCAATTTCCCGGCTGGCCTCTCTCAACAGGTCCAATTCTCCTTGTTTGTCTCACCTTCCTAGAGGTGTCTCTGTGATAGTATAATCTATAGCTCCTACTTCTGCCTCTTCTGCATCTGGGGGAGGCGTCGCTACCATCGCGATGGTATTTCCTCCCGGACCGGTCTGAAGGGTATGGAGGGTCCAAGCCTTCTTGGGCTTCTAAGCCTCTTGGTTTTGCACCATCATTTCAGCTAGAGAGAGGGGAAATCTCACTGCTGCTGAGGCCTTCCTTTTTCTTGACTCCACCGGACACCGTGGTTGCGGGGGTGGTCTTACAGCTAAGTCTTGGACATTTGGGTCCCCTTTGGGGGTGGGTTGTGCTTCCCCAGTATTTATAGTCTCTGTGGACTCCTTTTCCTTTTCCCTAAGATTTTCCCTTACATCTCCCACATATGTGGCATCTGTGTCCATATTCCTGGGGTTTTCCCCCTCATCTTGTTGCTGCTGATTTTCTTTGGCATTCTCCGCCAGGACATTCTCCTCCAAGGGCACATTTTCTGGAGGGGGCAAAGGTGTCTAGCTTGGATATGACTGTTGTGCTACGAAGACCACCTTTCCAAATGTCAAATTCTAGGGTACCTAATCACCTAGAGTAACTGGAGGCATTTGGAGCGTGATGACTAGGGGTACGGTTGTTCCTGAGGGTCTGGTTTCCCCAGCCATTGTCAGTTTCTCATCTTGTGTTTGCCTTCTTTTTGTTTTGGTACCTGGGACTAGTGTTTCTTCTGCACTTGGCATACTATCCTATTATTTCTCTTTCTCTAGCTCTTTCTCCCAGGCGTCTTCTTTCGGGGAAACTTCTTTTTCTTTCCTTTCTCCCTCTACTGGGATATTTTCTGCCTCCTGCGCGATGATCTCCTCCACTACCCTCTCCATAACTTCCTGTAGATTTACCAAGTCTTCGATCTGGAAGATGTCATAAAAACTATCATGGGGAGGGGGAGCCTCTAGATGATCATCTTCTTTGGGGGAAGAAGGGATAAGCTCCACAGGAATGTTGCCTAATTGCCCGGGGCTTATGTTTGTGCTTGGTGGAGGGTTATCCGCCCTTGTTTTCTTTCTCCTCATTTGTAGTGGGACCCCAACGTCCAGAATAGATGCACTCTCCTCCTCTGTCTCCATTTCCTATCTCATAAGTGTTGTGAGAGAAGGGGAGCCCATAGGAAGGGCAGATCCCACCGGAATGACTGGGAGACCAAGGGAAAGCCGGGCGATCATTGTTTCACCTAGCTATCAGGATGACTCAAGCTGGGTGTGGAGCTGTTCCATTATTGGTGCTGGAACTAAGGATTGGACTGGGGCTAGGGTGCCCTCTTTGGCTTTCCCCTTATCTCTTCTTTGTCCAGCCACTCTGGAGCTGGAGGTGGATCCCCGCAAAACTTGACCATCCTGGCAGGTGATTTTCTTGCATACTTGTGCAAAATACTCATGAATGTGCTGCACGATGCCTTGGGCGATCTCCTCAATTGTCAAAACTTTCAGGGTGTCCCAATCCACTAGAGGGAGATCCATCTTATCAATCCCCTATAACTTGTATGATGGGTCCTCCAAGGGCTCGCTATCTAAAAAATCCTTTGGGAAGATTTGAAGGTCGAGGCTCTTCATCATTCCTTTTGTCATCCTTTCATACTTTTGACCTCGGACGTCGAAGTCATCTTGGAAATCTACCCAAAAATCCTCTAAGTGAGGATTGCAGGGTGCTGATGCCCAGGGTAATGTTGTGTTTATTTTTTCCAAGCAGATCAAAATTGTTCCACGCTAGATAGAATTCTGCCAGCCTCAGACTTTTTAACTCATCATCGACTCTTTGGCCATTGCAAGGGTGCAAGAATAATTCCCGTAAGTGATTTTGAAATGGATGGAAGTAACTTTCTTGACTCCCTAAAGTGCATGGAGCTCCAAGATTTTCCTACAAAATTCCATCAAAATAATCCTATCCCCACAATGCTTGGGTAATAGGTAGGGCTTTCCAAAGAATCCAGTCACCCGAATATAAGAATGTTATTGAAATTGAATAAAATACTTTCTGCATGTACTCACCATGGCCATAGCCTCCTTTGATAGCTGGTAACTGACATCCTGAGATGGTATCAAAATGTTAGAGTAAACAAAGGTATCATTTACTCAGAAAAAATTGGGGAAGCTGGCTTCCCATTGAATTTGGGGAAAATGATCCCAAGGCGCACTCTGGCTGGGCTTGATCCCAAGGACACCCACTGTAACTAAACCCCAAATTCTGGGTCTCTATTGTGCCAGTGCCTATAGAATATACGAAGTCATGTAGAACTTCAAGTTATCATTGACCTTGTTTAGTTAAAAATCTACATGATTGGCAACAATGGTTTCCCAGTCAAAATTCTGCCCGTTGGTGGTGATGTTGTATAAAAAGTAATACATCCACGCTGAGAAATCCTAGGCATGTGATTCCCCGAAGACCCAGCATAGAAAGATGATCCCTGCCTGTATGCTTTCTTTGAAATCTATGTGGGGGATCTCCAACTTCATCTTTTTATAATCTTTCCTCGGAGTCTTCAGCCAGTGGGGGTTGAGGTGCTGTCTGGAAACCTACTATACTTTATTGAACTCATGCAGAGATGTAGACTGAGAGATGACAATAGAATTGGAGAATTGGGGGATTCCCAGACCCGAAGCAAAAGTAGCAGTGTCAAGAGACACTAGGGGCGTTGGGTAGCCCATTGGAAGGGGAGAAGAAAGTATAATGACCCAGATGGTGGTGTTGTAATGTTTGAACAAAGTTAGGATCAACTCCAGGGTCTGCACAGAGTAGGGGAAGCAGGCGGATTTGATGATGTTGGAGGCGGCCATGTTCTTCGCCATACTATCTCCGACGAAACACTGAGTGAACATGATTCTTACTAGGCCTTGTAATTCAGCCCATGGTTTGACCTCGGTGTCAGTGATCAGTTGTAACTTTGAATCCACCTTGGATCCCATGAGGACACCATCCTTCAGATATTTGGATGTGAGCGGGAGCTTTTCTAGCATTTTCTCGGCCCTTGTCTTGGCGGTCACCCTTGTTGAAGTGGTCGGGAGTTCCTGACTTCTGGGAGGGGTAGCTACCTCAGACATGTTTAACTTTGAGTTGTTGATAGCTTGAAAGACCGTACAACCATTAAAATAAGTAATTAAATATAATAAATTTATGGGTTCTAGAGATTTCATCACCATTTCACACCTGTCCTCAAAAAGATGTTAGCTTGCATCAAGTCCCAGAAATATAATAAACAATAGCTTACTTTGAATTTGATCAATACCTGGGGGTTCTGGTTCATGTAAAAAATGTGATGAAGGCTGTGGGATTATGTGGAACTTGGAGTTCAAAGAAACTAGCCATTATTGAAGTGACCAGGCAATAAGCCATACTGGGCTGACATGGGTTTTCGCATGGTCATGCAATAAACATAGTAATGGAATTTAGGGTGAAAGTTGTCTTGACATGGATGGAATGAATGCCACTTTTGATCATTGTAAAAGCTCACTCGTGGGGGAATTAATCCTTCCATCAATGCCAAAGCAAAAGGAGGAGAGAGAAAGGCTACAACTCAAACAGGTGAGGTATCAAGTTTGAGTCCAGCAAAACCAGGTGGGTGATCTTGAATTAGATTCGACAATACAGAGGGCATGATGAGCTCACCATAGGATGGGTTGGACATGATAGAATACATAGACCAAAATACAGAGCCACACACTATGAACATTATTTACACAAGAGGCTTAAGGACAACAAATTTACAGCAGACACAACTATCTAACTTACAAACTACTAACAACCAATGGGAATTTACAACTATTTACATATCTACAAAGATTTACAACTAACTGACACTATTCTACAACTATTTACATAGAAACATACATTATCTACAAATGTACATAAATATACAGTGCACGGAAGGTGGGCAACCTTCCTGCAAAGCCATCCCACCAACATGAGGTGACGAGAAAGACCAGAAGACAGAAAGAAAACACCCAAAAACAAAGAAATAAAACATAGACCAAAAGCATGTGAAGAACCAGAAGGGCCTACCTTAAAATTAGGAATGCAAAGGGAAGGGAACGGGAGGTGCTCCGTAGATGAACAACTCTAGAATCCCACGAACACGCCGAGGACCCTGCAGGATGGCTTGAACACACACAGGTCCGAGCACTAAATCACTATTAATCACTGTTAACTCTTGAAGCAAATTGCACTTAGCTCTCTGTGAATTTACACAAATTTCTCTTAATCACTCCGAGGGTAATTTGTTTGCGATAAGTGTAAAAATGACAAGTGAATCCCAATTTATACCCTTTAGGTGAAAATGCACCACTTCCTTCCACAAGTACCGAGAAAAAGGCAAACCTTCAGACTCTAGGCCTGGGAAGCCTGTACAAACACACCCTGTAACTAAAGAGGAAGCAATGGAACAGGAATCCCAGAGTCCAGAATCCGGCTCGCACAAAGAAACAAAACACTCAAGGACCGCGTCGCAGAGCAAGGACGACCAAAAAGGGAACACAACCAAGGCCTTGCGGAGGCAAAGTTCAGAGAAAACAAAAGAAGCCAAAAGAAACAAAGGAAGGACAAAAAGTGAAAAGGGGGACCCAACACTTTTTCCACAAAATGTAGGGATGGGTATGTAGGGCATAAAACATGGCGACTCACTAGGATGAATGCCTTAGTGTATTTGAGAACCACAGAATCTCTGGTTAGCAAAACTGAGACTCATCGTTACATGAAGCATTCCACTTGCAAGGTGTGAGTTGTCTGAGAAAATCTGGCTTATCATGATTCAATCGTTCAATTTCTTGTCAGCTGTGAAGTGTGAGCTTTGGAAGAATATCAAGCCGATGATTTCTGAGAGAAACATAGAGATAACACTGAATGTATCAGACCAAAATCGTTATATTTTGCACAGTCCCCCAGATCTTGGAATTCTCTATTCTCCAGTTTTCTTTCTTTTCTTTTGTAGATGGGGAAGGTGGTACTTCTTTCACAGTGAACCTTAAGCTTAGCTAATTTTTACGATAGTACTTCTTTCACCTTTCCATCCATTTTAATTTGCTGAATAGAAGAGACGTTCCAAGTCTGGGATATTCTTTTGATTTTTGGATATGGCCAATAACCAGTGCAACCGCTCTACTCTTAAGGATCATGCAATTAATTGCTCTCCATGATTTTTTGTTAATTGATGTCAAGACTTTTTAGATGTGAATCTGATAAATATTACCCATAACCTTTTACCATACGCATAAAATAACTCTAGAGTACAGACAAATCCCACCATACTAACAATAGATTTTGGACTACCCAAAATGCATAAGGCACCATTCTAGGGACTAGATGTTATGCGAAGCATACCTATCTACAAGAAGGGGGAAACATGTCGGGAAACTAAAAAGAAAGACACGCAAAGTGAAAAGAAAAAACATAGACACAACAAAAAAAAGAAAGGAAAGCAGCCCCGGAGGGCTGCCGACTATTTACAAGGACAAAACACTCCCAAGGAGTGCCAGGAAAGATATTTACAAGCATGAATATATACGTATGATACAACTTTGGGAAAACTTACCTCTCACTTCTATTCAAAATAATGTTTGAGAAACTTTCCATTGATAGGCAATGGGATGACTTCTCTAGTCATGGTGCCGAGGTGATAAGTGTTGGCATCGCAGATCTTTGAAATTAAGTAAGGTCCGAGCCAGAGGCTTTGAAACTTAGTGTGCTTTCCTTTCTTCTCCCGGGCTTTGTCCCATAAGAGGACTAGGTCCAAAATCCAAAAGGATCTATATTGGGATCTTTTGTCAAACCATCATTTGATGACTACTTGATGACATGCAAAATGTTCTAGTGCTGCGTCTCTTTGTTCTTCCATTCTCACCAGGTTCAAGAGGCAAACTTCCATAATGTTGTCCTAGGCGTTGAATTCCTGCATGAATTATAAAACTAGGATTTGTAATTTTATTGGGAACACAAGACTCTGGCCATAAACTAGGTGAAATGGAGAAGTTCCCAGAGTAGACTTGATTCTGATGTGATCTACCCAAAGGGAAAATCTAAGCTTTTGGTGCCAGTCTTGAGGACTTTGTTCTAGAAAATGTTTGATCGCTTCTAACAGGTTTTTATTGGTAGACTCAGCAACACCGTTACCCTGGGGATAATAGTTGCTGGAAAAATTCAAGGTGATCTTCCTCTAATAGGTCCATTCTAAGAGTTATGTTGAAGAAAATGCTGGACCATTGTCACACACGATAGAAAAAGGCATTCTAAACCTTGTGACAATGTTTTCTTCCAAGAACTTGATGACTACATCCATTGTGTTGTTTTTGCATGGGATTGCCTCTGACCACTGGGTATAGTAATCGGTCGTAGTCAAAATATACTGGTGGTTGGCAGATGAGTTGGGGTTTATCTCCCCAATAAAATTGAATGTCCACTGGGTGAAGGGTTGAACTTCAAAGACCGGCTGCAAAGGCATTTCTGGGTTCTGCTCATGATGAGTTGCGGTTTGGAAAGTATGGCACTTCCTTACGTGAGTGTGAACATCTTTGAAGATGAAGGGCCAATAATATCTAACCTAGAGAATATGATGGGTAGTGGCATCAGCTGAGCCATGCAGAGTTCTAAACTACCCATGGAATTCTTCTATCATTTTGGCAGCTTGGTCTCTGTCTATGCATCGAAGATAAATCCCCTTCAAATTCCTACGAAAAAGCGTCCCATTTTTTTTTTTATATCATGAAGTGTGCAATTTTAAGTCGGAGGGCACAATGTTTGGTAGGAGGGAGTCCCTCCAGGAATCATTTTTTGAGTAATAGGTATACCAGATCAGTATACCATGGGTCTTGAGTGATGGAATCCACAGTGTAATTTTGGCACTTGATGTTTGGAGTGGCCTCTGCCATCACTTTACATAGTCCCTGGCCTCAGATTATTTTCATTGGTTGCATCTCAAGATCATATTCTTTGAGGATGGCCATCCACTTCCTCTGGCACTTTCCCAATTCACTCTGCAGCAGTAAAGACTTGACAGCCTGGTTCAAAATAATAACATGCACTTTGCTCCAGAGAATGTAGTGCCAGAATTTCTTCACGGCCCAGACTAGAGAAAAGGATTGCTTTTCCAATGGTGTGTATTGGAATTGGGTGTTATTAAAGGGGGAGATCATGAAATAAATAGGTCATTATTCCCCCTCAAATTTTTGGGTTAAAACTATCACAACAGAGTGTGGTGAAGCGAAGGAATAAATGTGGAACAGGAGGGAATAGTCCAGACTTGCCAAGACTGGTGCCTCCACTATAGTTTGCTTGATTTGAGAAAATTATCGCTTCCCTTCAGGGCTCCACTCAACCTTTGTATCTTTCTTCATCATATCATTGAGTGGTTTGACAATCTCAGTGAATCTAGTAATGAACCGCCGGACAAAATTTATCTTTCCAAAGAAAGATCTCATTTCCTTCTTACTGCCGGACATTTGCAGATTTAGCAATGATTCAACTCTATTAGGGTCGATGGATATCCCTTTCTCAGAGACAATATTCTTGAGAAGTTTCCCTTTAGTGACCCAGAATATGCACTTCTTGGGGTTAAGGGAGATACCATACCAACAACATCTCTCGCAGATATGAGCGAGGTGGGTGGGATGATCACGCCTGTCCTGGGAAAAGACTGTTAAATCATCCATGTAGATGATTATGCATTTGTTGACCAGGCCTTCAAAAGTAATGTCCATGGCCTTTTGAAATGTGGCCCCTATGTTAATGAGACTAAAAGGCATTGTCCGATATGCAAACATCCCCCACTTTGTGGTTAACACCATTTTCATCCTATTTTCAAACTTAACCATAACTTGGGTATACCTGGAGTACCCATCCAGAAAGGACATCATTTGTGAACCATTTACAATTTGTAACACCTCATACAATGAAAAGAGAGGGTGATTTTCCTTCTTGGAGGCCTTTTTAAAGTTGCAAAAATCCATACACAGGCAGATCTTGTCATCCTTCTTGCGCACGGGGACGAGGTTGGCAACCAATGTTGTATGCCAGATAGGAAAGATGAGGTTGGAAACCCATGTTGTTTAGCATCTGGTTTCAGGGGGATGGTATGAGTCATGATGGATGTTTCATAGGTCTCAAGATCCTCATACCCCTAGGAAATAACATCAATGTATTCTTGGAGAACCGCGAGAATCTTCTCCTTCTCGTCTGGGGAACATGAGGTACCAATGTCGACCAAGTTTTTTTCATCGGCTTTACCGATGTTAAATTTTTCATATTTTCCTCCCTTAGAGGAGGATGATATCTTATCTCAGCCTTGGGGGTCCGAATCAAAGATTCATTCTAGAATGACCATCCCTTTAGGAATGATGTTGGTGGGTAGGTTGATGATCCCATCATCTTCTTCCCCCTGCCCGGTATCATCATGATCAATTTATTCCATGATCTAATCTTCAAAGACCCCAATATTTTCCATGAAGGATAGAATATGTTGGTCATCCTCAAAAACTTGGAAGTGTGTTATATTGTTCGGAATGGACGGGGTGGGGACCATTTCAACAAAAAATCTCCAGAGCCGGGAACCAGCCATCAGCTTGAGGGTACTGGCAGAAATAGTGAGGGCATCCAGAACATAGTGACATTTTCGGGGAATAAGTTCAATGTCAAAAGCATCAAAATATTCAATTAGGCTCCATGCCTAGTTGCGATATACAACCAAACTTTTTTCATGACATGTTTATTGGCTCCAGACGTATTTTATGATTAGCTCTGAATTACCCATTGCCCAGAGGTGGGTGATCCCTTTTCTCAATGCGAACAGGAGTCCGAGGATAAAGGCCTTGTACTCCATGACATTGTTGGTGTAGTTAAACTACAACCAGTAAGATGTGAGGAAGGATTTCCCTCATGGGTTGATTAACTCCACTTTAGCTGTGCAACCTTGTTTGGACTGGGATCCATCAAACTTTAGGATCCACAAATCATTGTTCATTTTATGGGACTGGAGAAGCGAAGTGACATTTGGATTGGAATCAGGGTTGGGAGGTTTGAAAAGTGATTTCTCTGATTCAGATGGTGTGCAAGTGAGACTTTCCTCCATAGAATCTTCTAGTTTGGGTTCCTAGATGGATGGCACTTCAAATGTACCCATGGGTGGATTACTTGGTCCGGGAAACCCTACCTTGCGTTTCCTTTCTTTGAGGTTGATGATGTGATTGGTAGCGGTGGAAATACACAGCTCACACTCTAGCTTGGAATGTTTTTGGTATTGTACCTGACACCAAGTGCTGGACAAGAGGGTGGTCAGATTCACCATGCTACCTTGCAAGTCTACTTCACACTTTAGTTTTACGTCTAGATCTTGCCTCCTCTAGGAGATTATGGGATCTTCTTCGGGGATGAAATCAAATGTCAGGATCTCCAGAGGTCGATACACCCCAAGCGAGGATTTAGAGAAAAGGATTTCACTTACCTTCCCGACTTCAGTGAGGGCTTGTTTCATTCTAGGATCACTCTCTACCCGCATCTGATTTGATTTCCCTTTCTAGGGGAGCCACAAGTGGGAGAAGTTTATCAAGAAATACCCGTTGAGGGCCTTTGACCAATTTCAACTTAATAACATCCTGTAGGTTTCAGGGATGTCAACTACTTGGATGTCAATGGTGCTAGATATCTTGGGATCTTGGATGAGTTGAATCTGGACGTTCTTCATCTCACCAACCATTTTCATACTAGTTTTGTCCAATTGGAATATTGTGACTTTGGATGGTGTGGGAGTGAGTCTAAGCTTCTGGAAGATAGATAAGGGCATGATATTTCCCAAAGCATCAAAATCCACAAGGCAGTTGTACAGATTCTTCCCTTGAATGTTTAGGCCTAGTAAGAAGGGAGGATCCTCTGTATTTCCCTAAAAGGCTTTGGCATCGTCAAAAGTGATAGTTTTTGGTGGGACTTCCCAGTTTCCCAAGGGCTGTAAGAGTGATTTATTCTACTCAAAACAATTGAGAAAAACCTCCATCAAGGTCATGGAGGTAGTGGTGCTTTCCAATGCCTTAGTGATGTCAAACCGCCCCTGGGTAAAGTTGGCTCCCCCAGGCCGGATCCCTAGTGTGGTTAGGGCTAGGTCCTTTTGGTGGGAAGGAATGATCATTTGTGTTGTCCTGGGGGATGGTGCTCTTGGGAGGCATTGATGCATAAGCTGGCCCTTTGCTAGCCAGACTTCGGGTGTTGTAGGGAGTCCGCGGGTTGGTGAAGGCATTGGCCTCAAAGGCGGAGATGGATTTGCCAAAGAACCCCTGTAACTCAAGTTCTTATTCATCTTCTTCATCTGTCTTGAAGAAGATGGTCTCACACATAAAGGCAGTGTGAGGGGGCTCTGATGAGAATGATTTCAGGGGAGATGGATCAGTAGGCTATTATCTATCTGATTGGGAGATCTGGATGATCTTCTCTAGTGTGGCATAGTTCACCTCAGAATGTGAGCCAGTGTCATGCAATCTACACCACATAGTCAGGGGGGTGGAATTATGTTAGCTACACAGAATGATTAGGTCCAGCACCACCCTGAGTGGTATTTTGACTCAGAGGAGGGACTTCGGTATTCACTTTATTGTTCCATTGCTATTGGTTGGGCTGAGACCCGTTGTTGTAGTTTTGACCTCTAGAATTGGTGTTTTTTTGGCTATAGAAAATATTCCCTCTCTGGGAATTAGGGTTGTGGGGCCCAAAAGGCCCCACCTTCAGTTGTCCCATGTCCGTTGTTAATGAGGACACCAATTTCTGGAGGGATTCAACCTCAGCAAATAGCTGGGTAGTTGTGTCACAGTGTGACGGTTGTTGTGGTGGATTACCTGAGAAAGAGTCAACAGTTCCCAGAGTCGAGGATGACAATCCTCCAGTCGTGGATGACTAGAAGAAAGGTACTCCAAAGGGTTGTGTCAAAGGTTGTTGTATTTGCTACGGATGGTTCCAGGGAATGTATTCTAGACCCAAAATTGTTTGGGCTTGAGATAGGTAAACGTACCAGGTCTGTTGGTCTATCGGTAGTGGGCCCATGGCCATTGTTGGGGAACCCATTGCTAGATTGGGGTTATATCCTCCAGCATCAGGAGTTCCACCGGGAAACATATTGAAGGGTAAGCTTTGTCCAATCCCGTCGGGAGCTTTTCTCAAACCGCAGGACAACTCCAAGGCTAAGTTGTAAACTTTTGCCAGAGTATCCTAGTCATTAGCGGTGGTAGTTCTCCAGAGGAGAGTAGAAAAAATGGGGTCCATGGTGTTTAGGTATGTATGGATGGTCACATCAGTGGATGGGATGAAAGGGACCATGCATTGCTTCAAAGCACATTGGAATTGATGGTTGAACGTAGCGAGAGGCTCATTTGGTTCCTTCCTGGTGGAAATAAATTGGTTGTGGGACCAAGTTGGGTCCACGTGAATACAGAAGGCTACTGGAAAGTCATCCTCCATATCTTGCCAACTATTAATGGAGTTGGAAGGCAAGTTTAGGTACCAATTTAGCTCATTCTATCCTAAAGAGAGAGGAAACATCAAAGTTACAATGTATTGATGTTGTATTCGGTGTCAATTCATGGCATATTTATATGCCTGAAGATGTTCTTCTGTAGTTTGGGGGCCTAGATGTTCATATTTGGGGCAGATCTTCTCTAAATGCAGAGGAAGATCGTTGGTAGTGTCGGGGAACTGCCCCATTGGGGACTCGGTATTACTGAAGTAGGTAGCCATTGGGACTGTTTGGTTTTGGCTGGGTTGAATGTTAGTTCCCAGGATTATCTAAGGGATTTGGGTATTCTGGTGTGTAGCGAATCCCCAGATAAAATTGGTTGGGTGTCTCATTTACTGGGTCCTTTTCTTTCGGACGGGAGGTCCGAGTTCTACAAACTCTCTGGGATTCGGGGCTGATCGGAGTATTCTTTCTAAGCATAAGGGTGAAAATGACCCTATCCCACCAAAATCTTGGTTCCTAAAACCACTACTTGGGGAGCCCTTAGGCGGTGTAAAATCAAAATCTTCTAAGGGAGATGAGCTCATGCCCTCCTTCTAGCACCAGTTTGTGTTGATGAGACTTTGTGACCGACTCTGCTAACAAAGGTAAGTTGTCATCGGGTACTGGGGTACCAACCAACTCCACCTGAAGAGGTTTACCAGAGAATGAATTCTCCTAGAATCCAAGCACCTAGTAGTTGGGTCTCGATGGTGCAGGGGAGCTAAGTTGGGCAGGTTACTCATATTTTTGGGGATTTCAAAGGGGATGGGGTTTTCTGCAAGCATTTGGATTTATCAAAGAAAACTCAAAAGATAGATCAAGGCTAGATGTTTACTTCTACTTATAGTTCTGCAATATATATTCAATTATCAAACATTGCTCCAATGTAAGAAAACTACACTAAATACCAAATACACAACAAACTAGCGATTCATATGTATTCAATAGAAAAGGAAGATAAGCTCATTAATCTTAAACTAAAACATAGGAGCAAAGGACATAAGAAAACATACTACACAAAAGATGTTTTCTAACTTCAGAGATCAGAACAACAACAACGCATGGCCACACGATGTTCTTCCTTCTTTCATTAACTTGAAATGGTTCCAGCATCACTAGAGAGTACATTCATGGCTCTAAGGGAGCATTCTAAGCTAATAAGAACAACTGAGCATTGAGATACTAAGAACAACTCAAAGTAAAAAATGCTATTTTGCAATGAACTCAAAAATACTACGCTTCTATTACAGCTAGATTGCAAAATCATCAATTTTGCCGACCCTTGTTATGGCATAAGACTTCTTATTTATACACAAAATTGACCTAAAACTTGATTTAATCTACCTGTACACTTGCTAAATATAATACATTATCCATGTCCAGTACTACCTGCACCACTTACAATCACCTCGAGATGTACAGAGGTCTGACAAGATATAAGAAGAAGATATAGGAAAAATCTAGAAGAATCGGCCTAGAAAAGAGAGCCGAGGTACTTAGGGAAGAAATTTGCTTATCTCGGTAACCTAGGAAACATGCCCCATTAATGAAAATTGTGGCTCCCTATCCTCGATGCACACCAGGTAGTAAATGTGGGAGTGACACCTTGGGAGAGTCATCTATCAGAACCATCTCTTCCGCCTGACATGTCATTATCTGGATCACCTACATTCTGACCCTTATTAACTAATTGATAGTGATTGGTTGGCTTTGGGGAACCTTGATGAAGATCATTGTGAATGAATACAAAACTTGAACCCAAAATTCCAGAGTCTGGGAGCTTACGCTAAAAGGATAACAAATTTGTGAAACTTTGCCCTGCTGGCAAAAACCTCTGGGGACCGAAGGAATTTATTGACTTACACTCTTTTGAATGCCTCCAAGATCTAGAGGATTCCCTCTTCATCTATCTCTTTTATACAATTTTGGCTTTCTTTGGCCACCTCTAACTGTTCGCCGACATCCTAGCCACCCTCTTTGAATTCTGCGACCATCTTTGCAGCATCATGTGCTCAGAGCACCATCTTGGTGAGGCGTGACATTTTCACCTTATAAAAATATTCAGGATTCTAGAACTGTGATTCCATTACCTCATCAAATTTACCAATAGAAAAATCTACTAGAGCACAGGTCTCGGTGCTAAAGGGATCGATTGTCGAAACCCTTGTAACAAATGTCGCATATGAATTTAAAGAATTCTGAATTGTTGGGAATTTATCCTTCAAGGCCGCTACCAGTTTCTTTCTCGTCTCCATTCTGAGACCAAGTATGGAGTGTTGGACTTGGAGGAACCCGAGATGTTCATCCCCCAAAATTCCTGTTTTGGTGACAATATCTTCCCCGATGTTCATTATTTCCTCCAAGTCACTGCTCCACTCTTCATAATTTTCTATCTCTTTCCCCCACTGGGAAATGACACCATTCACCTAGCCCAAGATGTTGCTGTCTTGGTGGAGGTCCAGGAGGGTAGTCATTGAAAAGTTCCTTACAACTCCTATTTATTTTATTACCCAATCATTGATAGCTTGTACTTTCTTCTTCATGGTTCTAAGCACATCAATGTCACCCTGTGGAAGCAGTTTCCTAGATGTGAAAGCCTCTAGAAGAATCGTAGTTAAAGGCTACGCTAATTCTGTGAGAAGCCCGAGGAGATTTTTGTTGGTCTCTTTCACCTCCTTTAGCTTCTAGGCCTATTTGTCATATCAGGCCTCAATTTTCCGGTTGGCCTCTCTCAACATGTCCAATTCTCCCTATTTATCTCTCTTCCCCAGATGTATCTTTGTGATAGTATAATTTGTAGCTCCTACTACAGCCTCTTCTACATCTGGGGGAGGTGTCGCTACCATCGCGATGGTATTTCTACCTAAACTATTCTGAAAGGTATGGAGGGTCCGGGCCTTCTTGGGCTTCTAATCCTCTTGGTTTTGTGCCATCATTTTGGCTAGAGAGAGAGGAGCTCTCACTGCTATTGAGGCTTTCCTTTTTCTTGACTCCACTAGCCCACCATAGTGGTGGGAGTGGTCTTATAGCTAAGTCCTAGACATTTGGGTCCCCTTTGGGGGTGGGCTGTGCTTCCCTAGTATTTGTAGTCTCTATGGACTCCTTTTCCTTTTCCCTAGGGTTCTCCCTTACATATCCCACATCTATGGCATCTGTGTCCATATTCTCGAGGTTTTCCCCCTCATCTTTCTATTGTTGATTTTCTTCGGCATTCTCCGTCGGGACATTCTCCTCCAAAAGCACATTTTCTGGAGGGGGTAAAGGTGTTTGGCTTGGTTCTCATTGTTGTGCTACAAAGACCACCTTTCTGAATGTCAAATTCTGGGGTACCTGATCACCTAGAGTAATTGGAGGTGTTTGGAGCATGATGACTGGGGGTATGATTGTTCCCAAGGGTCCAGTTTCCCCATCCATTGTCGGTTGATCATCTTGTGTTTGACTTCCTTCTATTTTGGTCCTTGGGACCAGTGTTTCTTCTGCACTTAGCGTACTATCCTATTCTTCCTCTTGCTCTAGCTCTTTCTCCCGGGCTTCTTCTTCTAGGGAAACTTCTTTTTTTTCCTTTCTCCCTCTACGGGGATATTTTCCACCTCATGCGCGATGATCTCCTCCACTGCCCTCTCCACATTTTATTATAGATTTACCAAGTCTTCAGTCTAGAAGATGTCATCAAAACTATCATGGGGAGGGGAGGCCTTTGGATGATCCTCTGCTTCAGAGGAAGAATGGATAAGCTCCGTAGGAATATTTCCCAATTTCCCGAGGCTTACGTCTGTACTCGGTGGAGGGTTATCCTCCCTTGTTTTCTTTCTCCTCATTTGCAGTGAGACCCTCACATCCAGATTAGCTACACTCTCCTCCTCTATCTCCACTACCCAAATCACATGTGTTGCGAGAGAAGGGGAGCCCGTAGGAAGGGCAGATCCCACCAGAATGACTAGGAGACCGAGGGAAAGCTGGGCGCTCATTGTTTCGTCCAGCTATTGGGACAACTCAAGTTGGGTGTGGAGCTATTCCATTATTTGTGCTAGAGCTGAGGACTGGACTGGGGCCATGGTGCCCTCTTTAGATTTCCCCTTATCTCTACTTTGTCCAGCTGCTTCAAAGCCAGAGGTGGGTCCCTGCAAAACTGGACCATCCCAGCGGGTGCTTTTCTTGTGCACTTGTGCAAAATACTCATGACTTTACTGCATAATGCCTTGGGCGATGTCTTGAATTGTCAAAACTTCTAGGGTGTCCCAATCCACCAGAGTGAGATCCATCTTATCAATCCCCTGTAACTTGTATGATGGGTCCTCCAAGAGCCCACTATTTGAAAAATCATTTGGGAAGGTCTGAAGATTTTGGCTCTTCATCATTCCTTTTGTGATTCATATGTTTGCCTCCGGATGTCGAAGTCATCTTGGCAATCTGCCCAAAAATCCTCCAAGTGAGTCTCGTGGGGTGCTACAGCTAGGGGTAATGCTATGTTTATTTTGCCAAGCGGATCAAAATTATTCTGTGGTAGATAGAATTTTTCTAGCCCCTGAGTTTTTAACTCATTATCGGCTTCTTTGGCCGCTCCAAGGCTGCAAGAATAATTCCCACAAGTGATTGAGAAAGGGATGGAAGTAACTTTCTTGAATCCATAAAGTGCACAGAGCTCCAGGATTTGCCTACAAAATTCCATCAAAATAATCCTATCCCCACAATGCTTGGGTAATAGGTAGGGCTTTCCAAATAATTTGATCACTCAAATATAAGAATGTTGTTGAAATTGAATAAAATAATTTCCATATGTACTCACCAAGGCCATAGCCTCCTTTGACATCCAATAATCGACAACCCAAGATGGTATCAAAATGTTGTTGTAAATAAAGGTATCATTTACTTGACAAAAATTGGGGAAGCTGGATTCCCATTGAATTTGGGGAAAATGATCCCAAGGTGCACTCTGGCTAGGTCCAGTCCCAAGGATGCCCACTATAACTAAACCCCAAATTCTAGGTCTCTGCTGCGCTAGTGCCCATAGAACATACAAAGTCATGTAGAACTTTGAGTTCTCGCTGACCTTGTTCTATTGAAAAATCTACATGATTGGCAACAATGGTTGCCCAGTCAAAATTATGCCCATTGGTGGTGATGCTGTATAGAAATTAATACATCCACGCTAAGGAATCCCGAGCATGTGATTCCCCAAAGTCCCGGCATAGAAAGATGATCCCTGCCTATATGCTTTCTGTGAAATCTATGCGGGGGACCTCCAACTTCATCTTTTTATAATATTTCCTTAGAGTCTTTAGCTAGTGGGTGTTGAGGTGCTATCTGGAAGCTTGTTGTACATTATTGAACTCATGCAGAGATGCGGACTGGGAGATGACAATAGAATTGGAGAACTGGGGGATTCCTTGCCCCAAAGAAAAAGTAGCAGCATCGAGAGACACTAGGGGCGTTGGGTAGCCTTTTGGAAGGGGAGAAAAAAGTATAACAACCCGCATGGTGGTGTTGTAATATTTGACTAGAGTTAGGATCAACTCTGAGGCCTGCACAGAGTAGGGAAGTAGACGAATTTGATGATGCTGGAGGTGGCCACGTTCTTTGCCAATACTATCTCCAGCGGAATGCTGAGTGAACGTTGTTCTTACTAGGCCCTATAATTCAGCCCATGGTTTGACCTCGGTGTTGGTGACCAGTTTTAACTTTGAATCCACCTTGGATCCCATGAGGACACCATCCTTCAGATATTTGGATGTGAGCGGGAGCTTTTCTAGCATTTTCTTGACCCTTGTCTTGGTGGCCGCCCTTGTTGAAGTGGTCGGGAGTTCCAAACTTCCAGGAGGGGTAGCTACCTCAGACATGTTGAACTTTGAGTTGTTGATAGCTTGCAAGACTGGAAAACCATTAAAATAAATAATTAAATATAATAAATTTTTGGGTTCCAGACATTTTGTTGCCATTTTGCACCTATCCTTAAAAAGATGTTAGCTTGCATCAAATCCCTGAAATATAATAAACAATAGCTTAATTTGAATTTGATCAATACTCGGGGGTCCTAGGGGTTCTGGTTCATGCGAAAAATGTGATGAAGGCTATGGGATTACATGGAACTCAGAGTCCAAAGAAACTAGCTGTTATTGAAGTGACCGGGCAATAAGCTGTACTAGGCTGACATGGGTTGTCACATGCTCATGCAATAAACATATTAATGGCATTTAGGGTGACAGTTTTCTTGACACAGATGGAATGAATGCCACTTGTGATCATTTTAATAGCTTGCGCATGGGGAATTAATCCTGCCATCAATGTCGAAGTCATGGGAGGAGAGAGAAAGGATGCAACTCAAATAGGCAAGGTGCTAAGTTGAAGTCTAGCAAAACCAGGTGGGTGAGCTCAAATTAGATTTGACAATACAGAGGGTGTGGTGAGCTCACCAAAGGATAGGTCAGACACGATGGAATACATAAACTAAAATATAGAGCCACACACTATGAAAATTATTTACACATGAGGCCGAAGAATGACAAATTTACAACAGACACAACTAACTAACCTACAGACTACTAACAACCTATGGGAATTTACAACTATTTACATACCTACAGAGATTTATAACTAACTAACACTATTCTATAGCTATTTATATAGAAACCTACATTATCTACAATTTACATAAATATACAGTGCACAAAAGGTAGTCAACCTTCCAGCAAAGCCATCCCACCAATGGGAGGTGACGACAAAGACCAGAAGATAGAAAGAAAACACCCAAAAATAGAGAAACAAAATGCAAACCAAAAGCATGAGAAGAACCAAAAGGGCCTACCTTAAAACCAGGATTGCAAAGGGAAGGGCATGGGAGGTTCTCCGTAGATGAATAGCTCTGGAAACCCACGTACACACCAAGGACCCTGCAGGATGGCTTGAACGCACATAGGTCCGAGCACTAAATCACTGTTAACTCTTGAAACAAATCACACTTAGCTCTCTGTGAATTTGCACAAATCACTCTTAATCACTTAGAGGGTAATTTGTTCATGATAAGTGTAAAAATGACAAGTGAAACCCAATTTATACCCTTTAGGTGAAAATGCACCACTTCCTTCCGCAAGTCCTGAGAAAAAGGCAAACCTCTAGAATCTGGGCCTGGGAACCCCGTGCAACCATGCCCTCTAAGTAAAAAGTAAGCAATGGCAAGGGAATCCCGAAGTCCAAAATCTGACCGGAACAAAGAAACAAAACACTCTAGGACCGGGCGTCAGAGCAAGGAAGAACAAAAAGGGAACATAGCCAAGGCCCCGCGAAGGCAAAGGCCGGAGAAAAAAAAAGAAGCCAAAAGAAACAAAGGAAGGACAAAAAGAAAAAAGGGGGACGCAAAAATTTTCCCATAAAATTTAGGGATGGGTATGCAGGGTATAACACCTTCCTAATGATATTTATGTTATGTCTATAGTAATGAAAAACCTCTCTGTCATACTACCAAGTTCTACGAAGTAAAACATGACATGCACTCATAACCACTATGTCACATAATACTGCATCCTTATAAGAACCAATGCAAAAATTCACCATGCACTGTTCCCTTACTTCCACCACATAATAATCATGCAACCAACTTATCCTATAAGGAATTGGATGACTAAGTCTTCTCAAACCAAGCTTCTACACCATATCCTCATAAAATAAGCTATCAGTGCTACCACTATGCACTATCACCTTACAACACTTACCCCCTGAACCGCCTCACAATAGGTGCTTGGTAATCATTCTCAAAGCCTCTCTTAGGAATAGTTTATTCAATCTAAGGATCACTTCTCCCACCACGAGGTTCATTTAGTTTGTCAACCCAGGGATGTATACTTGAAATGGTACAACATAGTATGTGCACCAAGTCCCTTAAAGAGTCATTCTACCTATGCTGCAAGAAGGTAAAATGCATGAAAGGAATCTATACTAGAGCTGCAGGAAAGGAAAGACACTTACTCCTTACTGAAATGAATGCTAAAAATTGCAAACTCTACTTAAGCCTATTCTTTCAACCTAGAGCATCCACTATAACTATCCTTGCATGTGCTATAGGAACATTCACAAAGTACAATGCTGCAGGAAGAAACTGTAATCTTCTATCTAGAACGCTGGGAATGCTGAAAGTAAATCTACTCTACTCTACTCTACTCTAATCCACCTACCAAGTGGGCCCCCTTGGTTGGCTTCTTCTAATCTATTAACACATAAGATAAACCAAAAGTCACTTTATTATATTTCAAGAACCGATTACATAAGAACAATACATAAAACCGGGAAATGAACTTGTTGTGCAAGATACAATAGAACAATATATTCCAAAACTTCTGAACTTAAAAACTAACAATCCAATCCCTATAAATAGAGGATCAAATCTTTATTCTAAAATAGAAAAGGAACAATCTGATTGAAACCATGCTAGAGAGGAAAAACATGAAACATAACAGCCCATGACATATGCAATGAATTCTGGGCGACCAATTCAACATGCTGGGAGCGCGGAGGGAATATATCAGTGCTACATTCTTGCATTTCTAGAACAATGGATCCTCATTTTTAGTAGCCATGTCTTCTGATGCCATGATGGTTATCCATTCATAGCTGGTCTTCAATGTCCTCTTTGAATGCCTTGACCACTCTCAAGCTGCTCCTACTTCCTGGCAGGTTACTTAACGTGCAAAATATTCATACAAGTATACTTAATCAAATTGATCCAAATATTAGAACACACATTCTGATTGTTATATGAAATATTGCAATATATATAATATTGGAAAAACATGACATATCTATTCTACCCATGGGTTTAATGGTTCTAAATGTACTTTGACATAATACTTAAAAAACAAAGTATAAAGATTAATATAATAGAGATAGTAAATGGTCTCATCATCTGCCCCCTGGTAAGTGGAATGCTTGTCCTCAAGGCATCTTCTGGTAGTTACTTGGAAATAACCAACCTCTGTCCTCCCTCACCTCTGGCTCTTGAAAGTATAATATAATCCCCTTGTCTTCTCCCAGACATCCACTCTGTGATCCTCCTGCAACCAGTCAAGTCTGTCAACATTGATGTCATACAGGGGCCAAAGGAGCATTGTCGGCTGCATGGTGAGTGGACACCAGAGTTTTTGTCGAATTTGCCTACCCAGCTGCATATATTTTGGTGCTTTGTGAATAAATTATTAAAGGTTGATAGGGCTATGTGGCTCTGACTTCTTAAACACTTTGGGTAACCTAACCCACTTGCTTCTAGTACCAGCTAGGGCTCTCTGAAAGATGAAGTAAGACAAACTGTCATACTCTGCATAGACCTTTGTTCTAATCCCAAAAATTGTATCCCTTGTTTCCTCTTTAATTTTTCTATAGGTTAAATTGAGCTAATCTATAAGGAGTATATCTGGCTTGCTTCTCTCTGCCCTTAATGGCAATGTTTTTGTTTTCTCTTGTTCCCTATAATTTTCTAGTTGTCTGTCATAATTGGCTTCATTGTGCATCCAAGACATTAATGCCCTTAGGTGTACATCCCCTATGTAAACTAGAGGGTTCCACTCAGTCTCTACTGGAATAATGAAGTTATGTATATATAGTTCACAAAGTAAATTCTACTACCATGAGGGAAGGGTCTGGTATAGGACATAAAATTCTTGAGCTGATTTAAAGTCAGAGTCTATATCTTTAATAGTCATCATTAGTTGGAACAAGAATAACTTTTCTTTCAAACAGATGGCATAAACCCTAGGGGTGGCCTACATGTAATTATTTGATCTACCAATTTAAGGGCATGATCCATTTTTTTTTTTGTCATGCCAATTGCTCTTTCAAATTTGCAATCTCCTCCCCTTGCTTTGTTATTAATTTCTTCATTTTCTTTTTTCTCTTCTCCCCATAAAGTTGTTGTTAAAACATACTTATTATGTAATCCAAAGAGAAGCATCTGCAAGGTGATTGGGCAACAATCTTCTACCTGGTTACTTTGCCTCCTTTGTTCCTTCCATGACTGCTCTAAGAAACTTTTTAACCAAGTTCTATTATAGGGAACTAGGGCAGTCTCTGAGTAGGCTGACTGATGGGTTATTGAGGCATTCTCCTCATTGTTGTCTGAGATATCCTGATGGATTTATTGTGGAATATTTTGGTAAACATTAGGTTTAGCTTCACATGTATCTTTTGAGTTTTGAATAATGTCTGGAATTGTAGATTAATTTTGGGAATCATCTTGAATAATTTGTACATGGGGTTGTTCATCAGATTGCAAAGGGGAAATAGGTTGGCTTTCTGTGGATACTCTAGGGAGTTGTCCTCTCATTCTAGGGCTTCTTCAAACTGGGGTTTCTTCAACCTCCACAACCTTTTTCTTACTAACCTTCTTCGGTTTCTCTACTGTAGGATTAACTACTACAGGAACTGACTTCCTTTTCTTCCCCTTTGAGGCTGTAGGGGTTTGTGGCTTGGCTGCAGGAATGAAAGTTTCTCCCTTTACTTTCCATTTTCCTTTTTTTCGGGTAGAAGTAGGTATATTTCTCTCATGAGCAAGTAAAGGCATGCTTTCTTGCAGATTTTTCAATTTCTGCCCCTGGGTATCTTGCTCAATGGCTGGGTCAATTGGTATTGCATCATCATGACCAGATTGCACAATAGGGTTAACCTGTGGGTGTAGGGTTTTATGCTAGACAAATTCTGACCATGCCAAGGGAGAGGCATCCCTAAGAGATCTTTCTATTAGAAATTTAATTAGGGCATGGTGGGTGACAGAATTGACATTTCCTTTTTGGGTCTCCTCAGCACTGATGCATAACATATTGTACAAGAAATTGGGGACATTCATTGGAAGATTATGCCTTACATAACTAAGTAATTTAAAATTATGTGCGTGCAAATTGGAAAATATTCCTTACCCAAGCTCTCGTAGTCTTGGTAATCTAGTGTAACATGGGAATCATCTCTAGGTTGTGGGACCTCTGCTAACTGAGATGAGACCTCCAGGTTCTAGGCTAGTTCCTCTTGGTATGTCACCCAAATTTTCTTCTTAACATGAAAGTAAATTCTTGAGGGGAAAGGGATAGAAGGAATGCAAGAAAGGGAAATAACTGAAAGCAAATTATCCAACTAGGTGATACACCAAAGGTAACTTGAATCATAACACATTAACTGACCTCAACATGAAACCTTGGATCTAATAGAACACAACTTTCTAGATAGGCTTGCATAAGTGTTTCATAGAGAGGTCTGAGATAAATAAAGGCTATTCAGGGAAAGAAGTAATTTCACAAATAATAACATATTCACTATAAATAGACACAGACTATGACCTACAAACAAACATCCACTTTTGCAATCAGGCACATGAATGAGACAAAATGACAGGGGATAGAAGAATATCCACAAAATCATCTAAATCAAATCATCCACAATAGTACACAATATTGTAGAAAGAAAGAGGGCTCAGGAACTCCAATATTTCTCTAAAAACTAATTCAATATATTCTAATTTAGTAAGAGAAATCTAGAAAAGAAGGCCCAGGGACAAAGAAAATGTCACAAAAAGCCTTTGCAATATCTGAATATCAATGAAAGATTACAGACTGTAAAATTCAGAGGGCAGAAAAAATGCCATGGATAACTTCTAAGTAAGGAAAACTCTGAGCTCTAAAAAGCTCCTAAATCTGATATATATACTCCCCAGTACGTAGGCTTGGAGTCCCAAAAATGATTAGGGTTACATTACAATATGTTTTCTTTGAAAAAAAAAAACCCTAACTGTCCCATCTGTCAGAAGAAACTCTGAGATTATCCATCAAAGATCAGATACATCTTTGAAAAGTAGATTTTTTATAATGAAAATCTCTGAGAAAAATGTGGTGAATCTGATATGAAAGAAGACTAGTCAAAATACATGTAATGAAATCTGATTAGGGAGCCCTGTTTGGGTCAATTTGGCCTTTACTATCCACAGAGAATATTGCCAAAAATCAGATTGCCCCTTCAAAAAGCTGACTTAACCCTTACTCCTCCTGAAAGGTCGCCCCTTATCCATGTAACCTCTACTAGTTGGCTACCATTACTGTTCAAATCTGATTTGTGAAGATATTTTGAATTTAAAATATAAAAATGGTCATGTGGCACCATCCTTTTCTTTGTCTTTGACCTATTTAGCCCATGCTGTTAACGTTAACCACCAGTCGACCATAGTTATCTTTCCCTTTTTAAGTTGCCAGGTCTCCTGAGTTTTCACTAACTGCAACTCAGATTTTGTGATCCCACGACTGTCATAGACCTTGCTTTTATCGAATGGCGGTCACTAGATCTCCTGAACACTATGGAATATACCCTTCATCTTTGAGACCTAGCGACTAAGGAAATCTCCTTATCACATGAAAGCTTGGTTCCATGCTACCACTTGTTAACTTTGCACCGCCTTCTGTTTTCTTGATCAGCTCTGACAATGCGCCAACTATGTTGCCACATCAGACATCTTTTAATTTTGAATCAAGAGACTATGTGACTATCCCTTTAGCCATGTAATCGGGAGACATGTTTGATGTTTTGACTGAGATTAGGCGATTACTGACCATCATTAATTCCTTCATTCTTTCATCTGACGACCCTCTCTTAATCTCATGATATTCGGGGTAAACCCTAATTTATATCGAGACTTGGCGACCAAAGGGGAAAAAATAACCTATCATAGAATAAATCCTTTTACCATGGTTTAGGAAGTATAAAGGGCCGTGGGATCTCATGAATATTTTCCAACTCAAGGTTTAAACAAGCGATAACCTGACTGAGGTATTAGTCACTTAATTGCGTGAAGTAAAAGATTAAACATAGATCATGAAGCGATACCGCGACTATCCAATGAGATAAAAGGCACATGGGAAACTTAGCATTTTAAGTGATTGAAAAAGGTAATGACAAAACATAAGATAGCTAGGGTTTTCATTACAACGGTCACTTTTTCAAAATTTTAACAGTCGTCCCTTCCAAATTTAAGGGTTTCCCAGAGCAGAGCCATATTTGCATGGAGCGAAGTGAACAATAAGACTGAAAAAGATATCCAATACATAATGAGGGCAAAAAAAATTACCAAATCCTTGGCACAGGCTGGGCTCTACCCTTGTGGGAGTCTCATTTAACCCCACCTGTCCAATTTTGAATAGTTATAAAAAATTGGATAACATTTTGGCAATTTCTGCGGGATGTCTGCCTGCTAGACATTGGGAACCAGTGGCCTCTGAAACATTCCATTGGGCATGGAGTCATTTCTACAAACAAAACCTTCCTCTGACAGAGAAACCAATCTGAAGCAAAACTTATGTGCATGGGCACTTCTTGGAAAGCTAGGAAATTAGACTAGAAAGCTTTGAAAGGAAGCAGGAAATCTAATCTACCCTAAGCTAACCAGTGAAACAAACTTGGTTAAACAAAACCATTCACTGGATTGTTAAAGTAGCTACCCTTTCTGATTAAAACACTTTGTAGTACATGCATAAGGACAATTACAAGTATATGAGGCATGTATAGATTTTTCAAACAATGATTAGTTGCCTCTACAAAAATTAGATCAGATTCATTTCCCTCAATCTGATCATGTGAAGGTACCTCAACAAACTCCATTTGGGCTAGGTATCTGATAGGGCAGCCCCTTCAGATTTTGAAGGCAGAAAACTTCTTGCTGGCATCTTCCCTCTTTTCACGGTTGTCCTCTTTCACTATGGACAGCCATGTCACTTCCTCCTTAATGGTCAGAAAACTATCATCCTCTTCCTCCAAACCGGCCAAAAGCTCATCAAAGATGTCAAGATCTTGAAGATCTAAAATTGGTTCCAAATTTTGCTTAGGTGGCAGATTCCTTGAAAGGGAGTAATCCAAAAATGGATCTTTTGCAGTAGGCATACAACTCTGAACTCCCACTCTAAGGAATAGGGGTCTATCATCCAACCTTTCACAAAAAATCCCTATGATCTATGAAAAATCACACTCTTCAAAGCCTTTGTCAATGTTCTCCTCTTGCTGCGGCAAAGTTGCAGGGGTAGTTATGAAAATAAATTTATCATCCTGCTCAATGAAATTAGGTAGCTCATCCACTAAGGTCATATCATCTTCTTTGATATCCACCATCTGCTGATGTTGCACCTTTTGCCCTGACTGATTTTTTGTCTTAAGAAATGACATAGTCTCTGCTTCCTCACAAACAAAGATGGGAAGCCCCTCCAATAGGTTCACCAAGATATCAGCATGAATATCCATCTCCATCTTCTCAGCCTTCTGTCCAAGTTCATCATAGTCCTCACTGAGCTCTAAAGTCTCTAATCTTATCTCTTCCGCATCATCATAAAGAAGCTCATCTACCACAAGCTCTTGCCCTGATACTAAGCTAGTACGCTTGAAAAGGCTTGGCATTTGATAACCAGGAGGTAGAGATGGAAATTTCCATAGAGGATCATCACCATGAGAGACAATAGAGGTTTCTTGGGATGGATCATCTCCTTGGACAAACTGCTCCTCCTGATTTTTGGACTGACTTTCAATCATAGGTTCTTGGGAAGAAACCTTAGCCTTGAAGCTTGGAATATGTGGTTGAAGGGGCTTAAGGAAAGACATAGAAGGCATATCTGCCCTAAGTCTTGGTAAGTCAAAGCCTACACCACCTTGGTGCTACTCCTTTGCGGCCACCCTTGTCGCAACCACTTCTCGAGGCTGCTGATGTTCCAGAGGCGGCTGCAAGTGCTCTGTTGGCTTTTGTGCTTAAAGAAGATCCTTGAAGCTTAGAAATGAATGCCTTGTAGGTTCCTCATGCATAGGGTGTGGGAGAAAATGATACCTCCAACTTGGAATCTTAGGGATAAGGGCTTCCTTTTCAGCAATTTGAGCTTTCAACTTTGCTGACATAATTTCAGCTTGGCGATTGAGCTCCTCTTCAAATTGCCTCCCATGAAGCATCCTAATCTTAGGGATATATTCTTGCAAGGTTGTTGCTTTAGGGTGGGGGGTTGACCCTTGAAAATATCCTTGAGTTTCCATATCTTGCTGCTCATAGGCCTGAGTTTCCATATCTTGCTGTGAATTCTTTATCTCAGATACTTGCTTGACCATGCCAAGCATTTTATCCTTTATCTCTTCTTTCTCTCTTAAAAAATCTGAGGTCTGAGGCTGCTACCAATTGGGTTGAGGAGGGGGGGGTGGTGGTGGGAGGTAAACATGGTGAGCCAATTGCCTATGCATTAGCATCTCTTGTTGTTCCTTTAATGCCCATGGGCCTTCTCTTTGGAGGGCTTGCTCATAATCTCTCACAAGAGCATAATCATTTGGGGCATGTTGGATATATTGGTGGCCTTGTATAGTATGGAAGATTGGGGTAAAAGTAGGCCTTGGAGGGCTTTGGTATGGCTGATGACTAGCCCACTGAAAACTATTATCATAATAAGGAGAGTAACCTAACTGTCCATAGTAACTTGACATGTCTACTCATATAGTTAGCTCGAATTTTTTAAAAATATGTAAAAACTTGGAATATACCAGCACTTTGATCTTTGAAACCAGTAGACTTTTGGAGTTTCCAGATATGCAATAGAATGAGCTCTTCTAGGTTTGAATCATGTCATTATCATATCAGTGATAACATGACTTGCAAGATAAAATTCTTTATCGAGTGTCCCACTGGGCGTGCCAGAACTATTAGACACCTAGATGTGCACCCTTACCCAAGCTCTCATAGTCTTGGTAATCTAGTGTAACATGGGAATCATATCTAGGTTGTGGGACCTCTGCTAACTGAGATGCGATCTCTAAGTTCTAGGCTGGTTCCTCTTGGTATGTCACCCAAATTTGCTTCTTAACATGAAAGTAAATTCTTGAGGGGAAAGGGATAGAAGGAATGCAGGAAAGGGAAATAACTGAAATTAAATTGTCCTACTAGGTGATACACCGAAGGTAACTTGAATCATAACACATTAACTGACCTCGGCATGAAACTTTGGATCTAATAGAACACAACTTTCTAGATAGGCTTGCATAAGTATTTCATAGAGAGGTCTGAGATAAAAAAAGGCTATTTAGGGAAAGAAGTAATTTCACAAACAATAGCATATTCACTATAAGTAGACACAGACTATGACCTGCAAACAAAAATCCACTTCTACAATCAGGCACAGGAATGAGACAAAATGACAGGGGACTGAAGAATATCCACAAACTCATCTAAATAAGATCATCCACAATAGTACACAATATTACAGAAAAATAAGAGGGCTCAGGAACTCTAATATTTCTCTTAAAAATCATTCAATATATTCTAATTTAGTAAGAGAAATCAAGACAAGAAAGCCCTGGGATAGAGAAAATGTCACAAAAAGCCTTTGCAATATCTGAATATCAATGAAAGATTATAGACTGTAAAAGTCAGAGGGCAGAAAAAATGCCACGGATAACTTCTAAGTAAGGAAAACTCTGAGCTCTAAAAAGCTCCCAAAACTGATATATATACTCCCTAGCACACAGGCTTGGAGTCCCAAAAATGATTAGGGTTACATTACAATATGTTTTCTTTGAACAATAGAAACCTTAACTGTCCCATCTGTCAGAAGAAACTCTAAGATTATCCGTCAAAGATCAGATACATCTTTGAAAAGTAGCTTTTTTATAATGAAAATCTCTGAGAAAAAGGCGATGAATCTAATATGAAAGAAGACCAGTCAAAATACATGTAATGAAATCTGATTAGGGAGCCCTGTTTGGGTCAATATGGCCTTTACTATTCGCAGAGAATATTGCCAGAAATCAGATTGCCCGTTCAAAAATATGACTTAACCCTTACTCCTCCTAAAAGGTCATCCCTTATCCATGTAACCTTTGTCAGTCGGCTGCCATTACTGTTCAAATCTGATCTGCGAAGATATTTTGAATTTAAAATATAAAAACGGTCATGTGGTGCCATCCTTTTCTTTGTCTTTGACTTGTTTAGCCTGTGCTGTTAACCTTAACCACCAGCCAACCACAGTTATCTTTCTCTTTTTAAGTCGCCAGGTCTCCTGAGTTTTCACTAACCTCAGCTCAGATTTAGCAACCCCACAATTTTTGTAGACCTTGCTTTGATTGAATGACGATCACTAGATCTCCTGAACACTATGGAATATACCCTTCGTATTCGAGACCTAGTGACTAAGGCAATCTCCTTGTCATATGAACATTTGGCATATTCACACTCTGACTGGCGATCCCCCGATTGACCATGAAAGCTCAGGTCCATGCTGCCACTTGTTAACTTTGCACTGGCTTCTGTTTGCTTGATCAGCTTCGACAATGTGCCAACTGTGTTGCCACATCATACATCTTTTACTTTTGAATCAAGAGACTACATGACTATGCCTTCAGCCACGTAATCGAGAGACATGTTTGATCTTTTGACTGAGATTAGGCGATTACCCAACCATCGTTGATTCCTTCATTCTTTCATCCGATGACCCTCTCTTAATCTCATGATATTCAGGGTAAACCCTAATTTATATCAAGACTTGGTGACCAAAGGGGAAACACTAACCTATGATAGACTGAATCCTTTTACCATGGTTTAGGAAGTATAAAGGGTCACGAGATCTCATGAAGATGTGCTGACTCAAGGTTTAAACAAGAGATAACTCAACTAAGGTATTAGTCGCTTAATCGCGTGAAGTGAAAGAGTAAACACAGATCATGAAGCGATACCATGACTATCTTATGAGATAAAAGGCACATGGGAAACTCAACATTTTAAGTGATCGAAAAAGGTAATGACAAAACATAAGATAGCTAGGGTTTTCATTACAATGGTCATTTTTTCAAACTTTTAACAGTCATCCCCTCCAAATTTAAGGGTTTCTAAGAGTAGATCCATATTTGCATGGAGCAAAGTGAACAATAAGACTCAAAAAGATATCCAATACATAACAAGGGCCAAAAAAATTACCAAATCCTTGGCACAGGTTGGGCTCTACCCTTGTGGGAGCCTCATTTAACCCCACCTGTCTAATTTTGAATAGTTATGAGAAATTGGATAACAATTCCTTCATAGGTAAAATACCTAATAATATGCATAGCCGACTCATTATATGGGGGAGGGATAGACATTCTTTTGCACCCTTGTTTAGTAATCTCCAGAGGAGGGTCACTTGGTAGGGTAAACTGGGCCCTAGCTAATCTAGCATCATGCACATTGGGGTAGTTATCCCAAACCATTGGTAACCTAGTAACTTCTGCTATCTATTATTCTATGGCAACCACTGTCAATCCCCATACAGTTGCTTGCCCTTCCTCAAATGTACTTGCAAATTCAGCTGCTGAGTCTTCATCAAACTCTATTAAATTTAAGAAATATCCTAACCAACCACATGCATTAAACCTTCTTACTGCTTCAACATCTGAAAGTAACACACCATGTACTACTGGCTCATGTCTCTGTAACTGGCCTCCCACCTGTTCTTGCCAATTTTCAATTTTTCTTCTTTGTAGTAGATAAATGCCTTATTCCTTTTTGAGTTTCAGACTACTCATATTTAAAACTATGGGCTTCCTTCTGAATTTCTCTGTTAGTCTTAGCAAGAACAATTGTGATGTATTTTAACAAGAGAAATTATAGATCTTACTACAGGTTGCCACATAATTTAATTATAAGTCACATCAAGTCTGACAATCAGAGATAATTTGGGAATAAAGGTATGATAGTTGTGCGATATAGCGACGAGACTTTAATGAGACAAAGGCGAAGTATAGATTTGAGGCGACGTTAAATATTTTAGGAATTAATACACTTCCCTCCCCCCTATGAAATATTGACAAGTGTCCCCACTTGCCATACTTGGCATGAGGAAAAGAACTGGCTTAGTACCACAATGATACATTTATTGCAGTACTAGATATAATCATCGAAATCTATGTGCTAAAAATGGAAAAAAATTGAAAAGCTTGTACATATCATTCGATCATTGCACATGCCAAAAAAGGTGGTGAGAGTGGAATGAAAGTGGTGGTGGCTTGTGTCAGCGTACTCGGCTCTTATTTGAAGCAAAGAAAGGAAAATGGTGATGACGTGGAAGGTGGGTGGGTGGAAGATAAAGAAATGAGATGAGTTGGAAAGAATAATTAGAAAGTGAATGGGGAAATGAACTTCATGTGAACACAAAGTTTTTATTATGGACATGCTCGATGGAATTCTATTGAAGAGCTATAGGAAGAAGGTTTGCACCCTCTACTATAGGAAGTGTTACCTGTTTCTCTTTTAAAATTTGTTGTCAAAATTGCTGTAGGAAGTCTTCTTTGGTTTGAGGTTGGTGATACAAATTTAGCCGATGTCCATTGACTAATAGATTGAAGTGTACTGGGTCAATTGTGGTCAATTGGATGGCTCCATTGGTGAAGACATGGTTTATTTCATATGGCCCCAACCATTTTGTCTACATCTTGCCTGGTATTTCCTTGAATCTGGAATCATATAGTAATGCCCAATCGCTAGCTTGAAACTGTTTGTTCTTAATATATGAGTTGTGCCACTTTTCCTTATGGACTATTTTAGTGCGCTCCAGGGCAAATTTGTGCATTTCATCCAAGGAATTAAGATGAAGCAATCACTCTTCTTGTGCTGCAGGAAGATTAATATTTAACTCCAATGTTGTCCGCAAAGTTTTGTGTTCAAATTCAATGGGTAGCATTGCTGCTTTTCAATATAATAGTTCAAATAGAGTGAACCCTGTGGTGGTTTTCCAAGTTGTTATATATGCCCAAATGACTTCTGATAGTCTGCTGCTCCAATTACGATGATGCAAATGAACTATTTTTGTTAAGATGGCTTCAATTTCCCAATTTGTAACTTTGGCCTGAGGATGATAGGGGCTTGAATTCTGATGTCTAATATTATATTCTTTCATGAGCTCTATTATCAGATTGGAAGTGAATTGGGCACCTTGATCAGTAACAAGTTCTTTTGGCACTCCATATTTGGTGAAAATTTCATCATACAAAAATTCTACAACCTTATGATCTCAGGCATGCTTCATGGCTTTTACTTCGACCCACTTGGTCAGATAGTCAGTGCACACTAGGATGTAAGACTTCCCATTGGATGGAGGGTCTATTGGGCCAATGAAGGCCATTCCCCATTTTTAAAATGGAGTTACCACCACCTATGGATTGAGGGGCATTTCATCTGATGTTGTTGGTTAGCCCATTCTCTGACATTTATCACATTTCCTTGTGTAGCTGGCTACATCCTTGTGAAGTATAGGCCAGTAATATCCAGTTGTTAAAATCTTCTGGGCCTTCCTTTTTGCTGTAAAGTGTCCCCCACATGGATCATTATGAAATGCATGTAGAATGTCATATGTCTAATATTCTCGCACACATCTTTGGATTACTTGATCAGGTCTAGTGTAAAATAGTATGATATCAATCCAAGAGAAATTGAAGCTTTTCTTGACAAGCAGTCTCCTATCCTTATAAGAAAAGTGTGTTGGCATTTTGTTAGCTGCAAGGTAGTTAGCTATATTAGCATACCATGAACTTTGGATAGAAATATGAAATAAATGCTCATCTGGAAATGCATCATCTATTAGAGTAGTATCTTCTTCAGCATGGTGGATTCTGGATAGATAATCAGCTACCACACTTGCCTTCCTAGGCTTGTCAATGATGGTAATGTCAAATTCCTGCAAAAGAAGAAGCCATCTTGCTAACCTACCTATGATGACAGGTTTGTTCATGAGATATTTAATTGCTGCATGGTCAGTATGAACAAAAATGGGATAACTAGTTATATAATTGCAGAATTTGTTTAGAGCATAAACTAGTGCTAGTAATTCTTTCTCAATCACTATATAGTTTAACTCTGGTCCATGGAGGCTCTTGCTAATGTAGTAAATTGCATTCTCTAGGTTACTAGACTTTTGTCCTAGGACAACACCAACTGCATAGTTTGAAGCATCTATATGAATGTGAAATGGTAAAGACCAGTCAGGGCCCCTAAGTATGGGTGCAGTTGTCAACAATGACTTTAGCTGCAGGAAGGATTCAACACAGTCCTTTGTCCAGACAAATTCAACTTCTTTGGTAAGCAAGGTATACAAAGGGATAGAAATTTGACTTAAATTTTGGATAAACCTCCTATAGTAACCAACATGTCCTAGGAAAGACCTAACATCCTTTTGCTTTGTAGGGATAGGTAGTGTGAGAATTACCTCTATTTTCATAGCATCTACCTAGATTCTAGCTTTAGAGATAAAATATCCCAGCACTAGGCCTTCCTGCATCATCATGAAGCATTTATCACTATTGAGAGATAATTTGTGTTCCTAACATCTGATTAGTAATCTTTCCAAATTCTTCAGGGCTTCCTCAAAGGTGACACCAAATGTAGTAAAGTCGTCCATATATATCTCCATACAATCATGTGATAGATCAGCAAAGATGATGATTATAGCTCTCTGGAAAGTAGCTGGTGCATTGCATAAGACAAATGGTAATACAGAATAAGCATATGTGCCCCAGGGGCATGTGAATGTGCTCTTCTCCTGATCTTCCAGAGAAATGTTGATCTGATTGTAACCGCTATATCCATCCAAAAAGGAGAAGTATTTCTTACCAGCCAGAGTGTCCAAGAATTGATCAAAAAATGGTAAAGGAAAATGATCCTTCTTTGTGGCGTTATTCAGTTCTCTATAATCCATACATATCTCCCATTTTCCTCCCTTCTTTGGTACAATGACCAAAGGTGATACCAACTTGCTATCAGAGATTGGATAGATGAAACCATCATCTAGTAACTTTTGCAATTCTATTTTGACTATTTCTCACAATGCTAGGTTTATCCTTCTTTGAGGCTAACAAAGTGGTAAGCTTCCATCATTAATTTAGATCCTATGGGTGTAGAGTCCGGGGTTTAGACCTAGCATATCTCTGTAATCCCAAGAAAAGGATTTCTCATGCTTACGCAGGAGTTTGGTTAACAATGCCAATTATGGTGGTGGCAACTTGTTGTTCACATGGCGATTGTGACCAGTGGAAATTTCCATAGTAGTTAATAGCTCTATCATTGACATTTCAGGTACTGGTCTTGTAGCTACTTTACATGACAATAATTGGCTAATTATCTCAGGGCTTTCTGGAAAGACATAGTTCTCATAGGTACATAGATGTAAAATAGAACTTTCAGAAACATCCTTTGCTACTATACACTCATTGGTAAGAATACTCTGTATTACATCATCTTACTCTTACATTTTTAGAAAATATTGTCTATGCATCATCATAAGCTAGGCAACGAAGTTGAGCTCTTCTTCCTCATCCCCTAGTTCTAGTCTAATAGGATCTCTCAAGTTTGGCTGGGGTTGGGCAGGAGGATACAATGCTAGCTTATTTATTGCCTGACCATTTGAAATTGTCATACTTCTTGATCTGCAACTAATTTTTGCATTAGTGGTGGCTAACCAAGGTCTCCCTAGGATGACTGGATAGCCAGCAAAGTTTACTTTAGGTGATAAGATGAGAAAATCAGCAGGGCCATGAGTCCAAGCTAACTACCACATCCTCTATAAGACCATCTAGAGTGACTGTTGAACTATAAACAAGTTGTAACACTGTTGGAGTTGTTCTCAAGCCCTCTATACTTAATCTATGCATTGTATCTTTGGTCATTACATTTATGGCTGCTCCCAAATCAACTAAAGCATTTTTCACAGATTGTCCGTTAATTATCAAATAAGCTACTGGACTTCTAGGGTCGGAATAATTGGGTATAACTACCTTTCCCAACATGATATCCGCAAGTTTCCCTATCACATGAACTATTTGAGGGTCCTTCATTTTCCTTCGAGGATTTTTAAGGCATGCGTCCTTAATAGATTTTCCATAGATAGGAACATCTTTGATAGCTTGGAACAGAGGGATTTGGATGTGCATGTTTTTCAGTTGCTCAAGAATATCAAATGACATTTCCTCTTTGTATATAGGTTGTTCTATGGTGAGCCTTTGTGGAAAGGGAGGATCAACTGAGGTTTTAACATCAGTCTTGCTAGATTTTTGTGTTGGTTGCGTGGTATTTTGCAGTGTAGCCTCTAGAAGAGATATTGATGCTGTAGGAGTGTTTGCAACTTTTGTGATAATAGGATGTTCAGGTGTAGGGAGAGTGGTACCAGACCTCAAATGGATATCAGATATCTCAAGTGCGTAGGTAGGGTACTATTGTGTATCAGTGGTATACATTGGTTTCTACTGTTGCTTGCTATTTGGGTTAGGTTGCGGCTAAGAAGGTAATTGGGTTGGCTTTGTATTAGGAATAGTGGCTGTAGGAGGTGGCATTATTGAAGGAGGAGGGACTGGAGGTGGTAACTATGGAAAAGTAGGATTTTGGTTAGGCCATTATGGAGGCCCCCTCCATTGGTTATTTTTCTTCCAATTTCCTTGTGGTGGTTTCCATTGATTATGCTGGTTAGGCCACGTACTGGTTATTTTTCTAGTTAGGCCATTGGTTATTCCAGGCTGGTTGAGAGTACTGAGAAGGATTCTGATAACTTTGGTTTTTCCATTGACTATTGTAAGAATTTGAAAATTGTAATGGGTCTTGAGGCATACCTTGTCTTGGAGCCCATGGTCGGCGTTGAGCAACAAAGAACACTTGCTCATCGTCTCCTTCTACCTTCATGTACTCTATAGGCAAATGTTGATTTTCCAGGTTCGCCACCAGCTTGCATCCATAGTCTTTCTTTTGTTTATGACAATGAGGATAGTACTTAGCTAAATATAATTTAGTATCTGCATGTTTCTTCTTAGCAATCATGGTGTTAAGATGTGTAGCAAAATCATTAAAAATATAGGTCTTGAAATCCATGAGAAAATTAGATATCTCGAGCTTGGAAATGCTTGAACTGCTCCCTTTAGTGACTGTAGACCAATATCCTCTACTTTTCTTCCTAGTTGATCTGGAGTAGTTGAGATAGATTTTCTTGAGGTCATCCCAAGAAGATTGGGATATGCCCACACCAACCATGAGGTCCAGTGCTTCCAGATAGTTTTCGTTCACTCCTCTTAAGAAGACTAGTTACTATGAATCCTCTGCCAGAACATGTTGGGGATTCTTCTGCATGGTGTATAAGAAACATGAAACATAGTCCTCCAATGTTTTGTCCTCCTTTTTCTACATTCTAAAAATGTCATCTCCCCTTGGGTCACTCCCCTTGCAATATTATTTGTATTTCTACAAAAACAGAGTCTGCATCTCATCCCATGTACCTGTTGCATTTTCTCCTAAGCCCATGAACCATCATAAGGCTCACTCTTTCAGGGTTGCTGTAAATAGTTTGAGTTTGTGGGCATCGGTGTTATAGTCAAAGATATGATAGAGGATTTTGAACTCGAAAAAAAAGGTGTCAGGATCTTCGGTTATCAGGCCATAAAACTTTGGGAGTGCAGCAGAGGGTATATTTTTGAGATTAGTATTGTTTATAAGGTTTGGTAGAGGAAACAGGAAAGTAGGTTGTGCCATTACTAGAGGTACTGGGATCTGGAGTTGCTATTGGAAAGGAATATTAGCTATAAGATTGTTAACAACAGGTGCGTTTGGGTCAAAATTATCAAGAAAGCTGGCCAAGATTTCAGTGAAAGGCCAAAAACCACTTATATCAAAAGGCTCTGCTCTAGAGGAAGATGTTGTAGGAAACTCAGGACTTGCGTCAACAAAAGGTAACTCAACTTCTTCAACTTGTTCATTCAAATTCATAGACTACCATGGAAGAAATCTTCTATATTCATCTCTTCTTCTTCCCCTTCGATGCATGAAAATGAATTCTTCACACTGGTGAAGCAAATTTAGGACCACAAACCACTATTTAAAAACTAGCTAGAATTGAAAAATGACTCAGAAAGTTTCTTAGCTTGACACCATCCCCAACAACGATGCCAAAAATGAACCGCCTCACAATAGGTACTTAGTAATCATGCCCAAAGCCTCTCTTAGGAATAGTTTATTCAATATAAGGATCACTTCTCCCACCATGAGGTGCATTTAGTTTGTCAACCCAGGGACGTATAATTGAAATGGTACGACATAGTATGTGCACTAAGTCCCTTAAAGAGTCATTCTACCTATGCTGTAGGAAGGTAAAATACATGAAAGGAATCTATAGTAGAGTTGCAGGAAAGGAAATACACTTAATCCTTATTGAAATGAATGCTACAAATTGCAAACTCTAACTTAAGCCTATTCTTTCAACCTAGAGCATCCACTATAACTATCCTTGCAGGTGCTGCAGGAACATTCACAAAGTACAATTCTACAAGAAGAAACTGTAATCTTCTATCTAGAATGTTGGGAATGTTGAAAGTAAATCTACTCTACTCTACTCTAATCCACCTCCCAAGTGGGCCCCCTTGGTTGGATTCTGCTAATCTATTAACATAGAAGATAAACCAAAAGTCACTTCATTATATTTCAAGAACCGATTACATAAGAACAATACATAAAACTGGGAAATGAACTTGCTGTGCAAGATACAATAGAACAATGTATTCCAAAAATTCTGAACTTACAAACTAATAGTCTAATACCTATAAATAGAGGATCGACTCTTTATTCTAAAATAGAAAAGGAACAATCTGACTGAAACTACGCCAGAGAGGAAAAACATGAAACATAACAACCCATGACATATGCAATGAAGTCTGGGTGACCAAGTCAACATGCTGGGAACACGGAGGGAATATAGCAGTGTTACATTCCTTCATTTCTAGAATAGTGGCTCCTCATTTGTAGTATCCGTGTCTTCTAATGCCATGATGGTTATCTGTTCGCAGCTGGTCTTCAACGTCCTCTTTGAATGTTGTTGACCACTCTCAAGCTACTCCTACTTCTTGGTAGGTTAGTTAACGTGCAAAATATTCATACAAGTATACTTAATCAAATTGATCCAAATATTAGAACACACATTTTTATTATTATATGAAATACTGCAATATATATAATATTGGAAAAACATGACATATCTATTCTACCCATGGGTTTAATGGTTCAAACTGTACTTTGACATAAGTTCAACTAATTATAAGTCCACAAATGTTTTGGTAATACTTAAAAATAGAGTATAAAGATTAATATAATAGAGATAGTAAATGGTCTCATCACCCCCAACCTTACATCTGGTCCTGAATAAAATTTGTTGACAAGGTTGTGTCTCCTTACTCACCTTTAACTTTCAGAGCATAAGAGCTTCCCCACTTTCAGGAGTGTTGTCAGATTCACCAGTAGATGGTCCACCTTATTTTGTCATACAAGAAACTCACTTTTCTTCCTTACACTGAAAATTACCAATGTCCTTTCAAGAAACACTTAAATAAAATACTCTTGAACTCTTTACCACCATTACCTCCCTTAGGTGCAACTAGTTTAGCTTCAACCTCAACTAATTGTTTTCCCTTATCACCACCAGCAACTTGTTTCTCCCTTCCTCTAGAGTTATTATGTTGTTTCCTACTCAAATTATCTTCTTCCTTTAGGGAATACTGATAAGCCTCCTCAACTGATCAAATCTTCAACATACTCATCTCATCCTACATATTAAACTTCAAACCATTCACATACCTAGCCACCTTCTCCTTGGAAAGTTCTCTGTGATCAGATCTTATAGTTACCTTGTAAAATTCTTCAATATAATCCTTCACACTCAAATCCTTCTGCTTCAAGTTTTGCAATGTTTTGAACAACTCCAATTTATAGTCCTTAGGTATGAATTTAGCTTTCAAATTTGCAACCATCAGCCTCCACTGAGTGATCTTCATTTCATCTTCTTCCTCTCTATCCTTCTGCAATTATTTCCACCACAAATCTGCATGTCCTTTCAACTTTTTCTGCACCAACCTTACTCTCCAAGGGTCTTGGATGTCTTCTAACTCAAATTAATCTTCCAAATCACCTATCCAATCAATTAGGTCTTATAGATTCAATGTACCGAAGAAGTTAGATACTTCCAACCTATAACCAATACCCAACCTTTCTATAGGGATCACCAACAGGTCAGATCTATCACTCCTAGTAGATCTAGCAACATCTATAGCTCCAAATCCCTCTACAGATTCCTCAAAACCATCATAAGATCTAGGATTCCTGCACAATCCAACAAAAAAAATCCTGATCCCTTCCATGAACTCATTCCTTAAACCAGTCATCTCATTCCCAATCTCATCTCAGAGATCTTCCTTTACCTACTCCATCAACCTAGGGTTCATTATCAGTGGCATCCTTCCATATCTAAGGTTTAACTCCCTCAAATCGGGAATCTGATTCACCAAACATGACACCCTAACCCTTGAAAAATATTAGTTCTCAAGAATAACTCAACCACAACAACAAATCTTCTTCCTGACCACCTTGTGAAAATCCTTCCTTGATGTGAGTTAGATTCAATCTTTGCCACCTCACAAAAATTCCACAAGAATTCCATAAGTCCACAACTTCAGATCGAATCCACCATAAGATCCAAACCTATGCTCTGATACCACATAATGTATTCGAGGATCGATAAATCCCCAATGGAGATGTATAACCTTCCAGGAAGAGTTAACACAGTGAAAATAAAATAGAACAAAAATCTTTGAACCAAAAAAATAGCTTTAATTATCAGAATTACTTCATACATTTCGGGTTGTAAGGCCTTCCCAGTTACGACCAAATACAAATAAACTTAACTCAAAACTATATTCTGATCTACTACATCTTAGAACTATCATCTCTCCAGATGTTACTCTCTCCTAAGATCTCCCTCTTACAATCATAAGCCCTAACTTTATACACAACCACCAATAGGTTGACATTCAAGATATTACATAACCCAAAACAAATGTTTTAGACCAGGTTAGCCTAAATCCCCATTAAATGCCACATTTAATTATCACAAGGATCGATCCAACACCCAAGTTGGTCATACATAGATCCTTCTAGGAATTCACACCATTCAGCTCCAATAATCAAAAACACTGATCACAATCTCCATTAATCAAATGATAAACTCACAAAACCAATTTCATGAATAACAACAACAAAATAAATAGAACCAAACCACCTCAAGAAGCACGATCAAAGAATTTGACTCTACAAACTACAATGAACAAAGCATTTTCATCACTCCTACCAAAAAATATTTGCGGCTTGATCAATCATAGAATCTCATAAAACTTCCTGTAACCGGAAACTCATTAAAAAATGCAGTCATAGAATCCATCATAACTTAAGCATGATAACTCCAAATGAGTTGTGATCATAGGAAAAGATTCCCAATGACCCCATGAACACCTCATGGAAAATTTGATCATACCCCGGGTGTCTAATGTAGGTGCATCTTGGGTCCTTGGTAATATTGCATCATCCAAAAAAATTTGTTTAACTGGTGGACCATTGTTACCAGTTTTGTGTTTGTTTTCTGTTCTTGGTCATCAGTTGGGTGATTTCTATCTCGGTGGAGTTCTGTTGATCTTCTATGGATGCGGTCATGATATGGCATTCATGGGGTCATTGGGAAGCTTTTCCTATGATTGCAACTCATTTTGATTTACCATGCTTGAGTTATGATCAATTATGTGATTGGGTTTTTGAAGAAGTTTATGGTTCCAGGCAATTTTTTGAGATTCTATGATCGGTTGAGCCGCGGAGGTGTTTGGAAGGAGTGATGAAAAGGGTTTTTTCATTGCAGTTTGTAGAGTCAAATTTTATGATCACACTTCTCAAGGTGGAATGGTTTGTGAGTCTTATTGATTATCTTTCAGGTTGCTATTGTTCTTCATAACATTGGTTCATTGAGTTTACCGGTTGATTGATGGAGGTTTAAATCAGTGTTTTCAACTGTTGGAGTTGAATGACATGATTTTCTAGAAGGATCTATGTGTGGCCAACTTGGGTGTTGGATCGATCCTTGTCAAATAATTAAATATGGTATTTAATTATGGATTAGTTCTATGTAAGCTGTATTTTGTGCTTAGTAAAGAGGGTTAGTAGCACTGATTTGTAATGGGGAAATCAATCACTTACTAAGAATGAACCTACGAACAATAAAATAATAAGCAATCAAGGAGGAATACAAACAAATGCAAAACAATAAAGCTTGAATCTTCTATCTCCTCTCTCTACTCCTTCTGAAACTCTGTGCGTGTGGTGCTCAGTATTGGTATCATCAACATCTATGAATTGGGAGTGTCGAGAAATGATATTAATTTTGATCACAAGAATGCTTTGAATGGCTCTTGCAAGAATCCTGCAGAGTAAGGGCGCACGAAAGCTTAAAATCTTGGATCCTTCAAATGGTTATGAAGGGTGGATTATATAGAATACGAAAATGATATGAACGGTTGAGATTAATCCTAGAGATTAGAGGATGAACGGTTTAGATCAAAGGGAACTCGAGAAGCCATATGTAAACTCCACCTCCTCAACTTGGAGAGAGGAGATAAAGTTTGGTTAACTGAAAAGCTGATTATGAGTTACCTTTTGAAATGAAGAGGTAATTTGGAGTTACCTTTTTGAACTCAAGAGGTAGGTGGAGTTACCTTTTTGAACTAAAGAGGTAGGTGGAGGAATTCACGCAATCAGAGATCTGATCAAGAGTTCTCTTTTTTGAACTAAAGAAAGGATTTAATTGAATATTTAATTCATTTTTGTAATTAAAGTATTCAACATGTGAGATAATTGAATTATTTTTGGATTTAGAATTAAATTATTGAATGAATTTAATTTAATTAGAAGAATTAATTAATAAGTTTAAATATTTAAATTTAAACTTTAGGAATTTGAACTTAATTAATTAATTAAGGTTATCAAATTAAATAAAATTAATTATTTAATTAGTTTTGGGGAAATGATTAAAATGATTCGGGAAATGAATTTAGAAGAAAATAGATTATTAATTTATGATTAGAAACCCATTAATTAATAGATGAAAATTAGTGCTTTAATGTAAAGTCACAAGTCTGTCCATTTTAGGGCGTCTACATTTTCCCCTCTTTGATGCATTGTGGCTTGTTGCATTGTGTCAAAGAATCTTTTGTTTTGATCCTGCCACAGCTTGCCCTAATGATAGTAGGTGTATTTATGCCCCCTCAACAAATTTGAGCAAAAAGTTGGGAGATGAGCGTTAATTTGTTGATACCACAAAAATGATTTCTAGGTATTTGTTTATTTTTTAAAATACTTCAATATGTTCCTATTATCAGTTTAATTTTCCAGGGGCCTAGACGATAAAATAGGGGACCTTCAGGAATTAGGGTTTCCTTGGATCACTTATAAATAGCTTGGAGGGCCTTTCATTTGTCACTTTGCATTCTTGGAGCTCATGATCTTCTGGTGAGTTTTGCTATTATTTTGTCTACTTTTTGAGTTCTTTTTGATCTATGTCTGGTATCCCAGGTGTCATGCATGTATCAGACCGGGTCCATACCTTCCATTGGCCAGCTGGCTCATGAGCTACGGTGAGTATCTTAGACCTTGTGCATTTATTTCATTTTAGTTCAATTTCTTTTTTCTTTATCTATAAAGGTGCCACAATCAAATGCATTTTTTCTGCAATTGCAGTTTAGGTACTGCAATTGTGAAATGCTTGTTGCAATTGATAAGTGTTATGCAATTTTTGGTGCTTAAAACCACAATTATGAATTGTGTGCTGCATTTTCCAGTTGCATGCCGCAATCAGTATAAAAGTATTTCAATTTTATATGGTTTACCATAATCACTTTGTTAAGTGTCTTCATGGATGTTTTTTGTACTTGTCTGATATTTTTCTTTGTCCCGACACTGATGGGTGACTATTCTGTGTTCTTGCAGTTTGCTGGGACTATTTTGCGCTGTCGGGAGTCAAGACCAGCAAGGTTAGTATACCGATTTGAGATTTATGAGGATGAGAGAGATGTCCTTAGGCAGATAGGTCTATCCAGGATTTTGTATATGCCTGAGATCATGAACAATAGGGGTATGATCTATGCTTTACTAGAAATATGGCTTTTTGATACTTGTACCTTTTGTTTATCAACTGGTGAGTGCACTATTACATGGGAGGATGCTTATCGCATCCTGCAGATTCTGATTCATGGTGCTCTTATAGAGTATGCCCATGGTCTTGGTATTGTAGCTCTATTTGAGTTGTCTGGTTTGCCCCAGGATCAATTAGGTATGTATGATTCGTATGATATCCAATGGTCCAGGTTTGGCATGGGTTTGGATAGGTTGACTAGCTTGCTTGGTAGTTTGATATGTGGGATCCTCTATCCCGATCCTCACCAACATGGCTTCTCAATTGGGTTTTCCACTGTGCTTCACAGTATGGTTAGAGACCATACTATCTTTTCATGGGGCCATGTATCCTCGCAGATATGTACTTTCACATGTTCTACACGGCTTACCTTGGGGGTAAGTCACTTGGTTGTGATGAAACACTTCTACAAATATGGGCATGGGAGCATATTGTTGTCTATAGGCCATTAGGAGCTCATGATATTCCTCCGGAGAGACCTTATGTGTTCATGTATGATGGAGCCATTTCTCAGTCCCATATGGGGCATTTGATGTACTAGAGGCAACAGTTGGACATGATGCCTTATTTCATCTTGAGAACTTACAAGGATTGTCCTATTTGGGATGCAAAGGATACACACCTTCCATTATGTCATCAGAGGAGATTTTTGATTGGTTGTGTTAGTGATCACATTCACATGATTGATTTTTACAACACTGACAGGGTGTTGCACCAGTTTGGTGAGAGGCAGGATGTTACAGACTCATATGCTTACTTTTCTTGATGGTCAAGGGATGTTACTCTATGGGGGTGTTGTAGTTCCTTTTGATGTTGCAAGGACTGAGTTCATGGGTCTTCTTCCTAATGCTTGGATGTGGCAACCACTGTTGATGCAGGTATAAGTTTTGATTTTCCTTGCTTGATGCTAATTCTTTAATATGCTCTCTTTGTTGTAGATACTCTCGTGATTGGACGCTTATGTTTTATCATCCATATAGTACTAATGGTGAACTTTCTCTTGTGTAGGAACTACCCCTTAGTTTGCTGCATCATGACTGCACGCTTGACCTATTTCTCTGACTGATGTTTCTCATCCTGTTGTGGGTACCATTGTGAGGAGGCATTAGTAGAGACAAAGAGGAGGGAGGGGTGGAGGTAGGGGTGGTGGTAGGGATGGTGGAAAAGATGGTAGATGGGGTGGTGGTTGGG
>MU228421.1:494952-515341 GCA_018584345.1 Thuja plicata | reverse complement strand
GGGGAGATGGAGATGGAGATGATCTCGGGCCAGGTTGTGATAGTGGGAGAGTTAGGACTATGGGTGGTCATAGGATTGGTAGGAATTTTGGTTTGAGTGTTGTACTAGAGGAGGAGGGGATAGAGGAGGGAGTAGTACCTCAGCTAGTTAGGAGAGTGGAGTAGTGCACACATGTTTTTTTGGTAGAGAGGGCTGAGGAGAGGGTAGATGTGGAGATGGAGACTGAGGAGGTGGAGATTGAGGAGGTAGGGTCTAGCTCTTTCTTTGGTAGTAGCAGTACTATTAGAAGTACTAGTAGGAGGGAGAGTAGTGAGGAGGACTCTTGGGTAGTGCGGGGCACTGCAAAGGAGGGATTGGGTGGTAGGGGAGAGGAGGGTGATATAGATGTGGCCATGGGTGGGATGGATGATGATCCCTCAAAGGTGGAGAGGATGGAAAATGAGATAAATAATCTTTGGGCAAGACTAACAGCTTTAGAGGCACAGGCTACTTCCTTGGAGAGTAGGGTCACTGTAACTGAGAGTCAGGTTATAGCTGTAGAGGCCAGCGTTATAGCTATAGAGGATAGGGAGTGAAATGCTCACATAGAGGTTAGAGCTTTCATTGATGGCATAAAGGATGCTTCCTATCGAGATGTTCTTGACAGATTTTGGAGATCTAGGTGTGAGGCCTAGAGAGAGATAGACTAATAGCACTAACAAAATGAGGAGGTTGTTCCTTCGGTACAACAGGTGCCCAGTTACACTACTTCCTAGAGATCTAGTAGACCACAGAGGTCTCAGAGAAGTGGTGCTGGAGTTCCTACTCCACAAAAGAGGATTGTACCTGATATGCCACACCCCCGTCCACTTGGTGGCAAGGGTGGGGGTAGCTCTTGTTGATACTTTATCCTAATCCATTGTTTATTTTTCTATACCATTTTTGTAGCGATGATGTAATAATATATTATGGTTCTGTACTGATGATTTGTATCCCTAACATACTAATATTTATAGACTTTATGTTGATCACCTTCTTTTGTTAGACTTGCGACTGTTCATTTGTACTTAAATATTGAGATCTATTTTTGAGATGCAGCTTATGACTCTATATGATGTGCAATTTTTCTTTCTATATGTATGGTTCTATATGATGATGATTTATGATGAAATGCATGTGATGTGATTCTATTATGCAGACTCTTTGATGTATGATTAATCTTCTTATGATACTGACATATGTAGGGAGGATGGTGTTTATGAATGCATTTTATGTGATGATATTCAGTGGATGCATTTGATTATTGATCACTATGTATGCACATGATTTCTTTTATTTTGGTTTTTGTATGTAATTAAATGAATGCAAACTACTATGCAAAAAATATCTGAGTAATGTATGTGTTAGTTAGAAGAAAGTTTGTGAGATATTATCTCTGGAATAAATTGATAGATTGGACTGATAGATAGGATGCGTGGCCCAAGTTGCTGCCAAGTTTTCTAATTTTGTTCATCATTGCACCTTATTATGAAAAAGGAAGAGCATCCAATGCACCTAGATATTTCTCATCTGGATACCACTATGATCTCTGAAAACCAGGAGTAGAGAGACTGAATAGAAAAAGAACCAAATGCATCCAGATATTGACCATCTAGATACCACTATGATCTTTGATTTTAAAAAGAAAGAGAACCAAATGCACCCATATATTGACCATCTAGATACCGCTATGATCTTTGAATAATCCAAAATAATAAAACCAAGATAGAAAATCCAATGCACCCAGATAGAGACCATCTAGATACTGCTATGATTCTATTGGTAGCAACAAGAAGATAACAGAAAAGGATTGTCCAATTCTTTTCCAGGGTTAAGCTTAGATCATGGAACTACATGGCTGCTAGATATGTGACAGTGCCTACCATTTTTATCCTAAATCATCATTACCCCAGAATCAAATTGAAATATTCAACAAATAGAAATCAAAGAAAACAAGATCATCATCCATCATAGCTACTCTCATCACTTAGTGGTATCCTTGAGTAGCGTAATAACATAACCACAAAAGATAAAATGACAATAGATGACACGACTGACCTAGTCAATAATTTATTGTTCCTTGATTTGCTTGATTTTCAGAGGCTTGATTGTGTCTAGTTTCAGGAATGGATGACTCATATAAGACTGTTCTGTTTGGTTATGAGCGTATCCATCATTGTGTAAGAAAATTGATTTGTTTGATTTGAAGATTGATTGATTGATTTGATTTGAATACAAATTAGATTGTTGATAAAGCTAAGTCATACAAGTCCATTGCTAATTGGCGAAGCTCATGATTTTGACATTGATTGATTGGTTTGATTGCATTTCTCTTTATTGATAATAGAACTAGTTTTATTGCTTTGAGATTTTGCAATTTTTTATTTTTTTGATGATGATTGATTTTTTTCAGGACATTCTGCTTTTTTAAGGATTTTGTGATGACTTTTTAAGATTTTTAGGGTTTTTTTAAGGACTTTTAGAATTTCCCCCTAATGTGGTGGACTAGTAAAGATCGTGGATAAGTGTTGATGCTCAAAGGGGATTGTGCTTCTGAAAATAAGCTTGGATAGTTAATCTTGCATGTGGGGAGTACAAGCTTTGATATTTTGGAGTTCATTGATGGTGAAGCAGGATTTGAACACTTAGCACCTATACTAGGTTTTCATTAGGGTACCTGCCCAATAGTGCCTATTTGCTAGGTTTTCAGTGAGAGCAATTTTTTTTCTCTTTTTTTTATTTTTTATTTTTTTTTTGTCACCAAGGCGCCTGTTTGCCAGGTTTTCACCAAGGTAACCTTTTGTATTTTTTGATTTTTTTGTATTTTATGGATATTTGATAAGTACCTTTGACCTTAAGACCTTAGGCATAGTACCTCTTGAGGTGCATGCTATTGATATAACCTGGGAGCTGATCTCATTCATGAGTCACTTGTTATATTATATTAAAATATAACCCGAGAGCTATTGATATTATATTAATATATTTTATTATATTTATATAATAGTATATATGTAGATTAATGTCTATTTTAGAATTAAATTGAATTGATGTTTATTTTTAAGGTACGTTGTGGACATAGGTCCACTCCCATAAAAATTAAAAACAAAATATTAGAGATTGAATTATTCAAATGGGTATGAATCAGAATTGCATATCTTTTAGAATTCCTTTCTCTTTGATGATCTTAAAGATATTTGATGTGTTTCTTTTAATGTAGAATATTTACTTATTTTTCCCAAGTTTCTTCACAACCAACTGTCTTTAAGGAGCTAGAAGACACAATTGAAAGAGAAATTTTGCATGTTTGTATGACTAAATTCTCCCCAAAAATAGGAGAAGTCTCTTTGATTCCCATATTTGGTTCAACTATTTTTATAGGGAATTGCATAAAAAGTGTGTTTTTCCATGTAATTTCTTTTTGGCTACTAGGTCTGGTTTCTTGTTGGGAGGAACAACAAATGATGGGATTTAATCCCATTCCACCAAATAGGTTGAGTATGCACTTGAGAATGTCTGTTTATACAATGAAGTAAAATGTTCTATTGAAAAGCATAACCTGGATTTGAAGGAAATCCTCTCATAATCTACTTTATATCTCGAGCATCTATTAGTATCCCCTAATTAAATCTCATCTAGAAGGACCTTTGAAGGATATATTTCAACAAAAAGTTGTGCACAAGTGGAAATTTCATATATATATTTTTCTTTTGATATGTTTTGATATTTCCCCAAACTATTATTAATAACAACTAGACACTCAATTTCCTAGAATTACAGAGAAAGATAAGGAAGACATGCCCACACAAAAGAAAAGGAGAACATCTCTGATTGAAGATCGAAGGAAGGGAACCATGGATTCATGCATAAAAAATACCCATATCATCTTCAAATTCAAATTCTAAATTGAAAATTCTTTAAGATAAAGAAACCTCTAACACATGAATGAATAAATGTTGATTTCATCCACCATTTGCTTTTAATCATCTAAATTATAGGTATGAAGACATCTTAGGCTTTCCCAAGTTCTCATAAATCTTTAAATGAGAGCATTAATTTATAAAAAATCTCCTTTGCCCCTTAATGGTATTGCCCACATTTACCTCAAGTACCAACATTTGAAAGGAGAACTATGAAAGGGAGCTTTAAATTACCTAAAGTGTAAAGAGAAGAAAGGTCATATGGATAGGAACATGAAGGATATGTGGGTGGAAGAGAGGGCCTGATTCCCTCAATGGCTTCCTATCACAAAGAAACTCAAATTCATTGACAAACATTCTCTTGCTTTTGTGAAAGATCCACATTGTTCTTTCAAACAAGGTTGTTAATATTGTGGGTCTTATCCAAGACCTGCCCATAATGATTGAATCAACAAATTTGCAATGATTGGAGCCAACCATATTCCTATAGAATACAACCTGAGAGGACCAAAGCCCAGTGGAATGCAACAAACAACCCTTAAAAACATGAACCCTATTTTGTATGCTTGTTGGGTAGGGAGGAATGAGGTGAGTCTAATACCCCCAACCAAAACCTGAAAATCTCAGAAATAAGTATGAGAGATCCTAGAATTATACAAAAGGACTGAGCATGACATCGTGTAGAGAGACTATAAGGAAAACTATAGTGTGAAAATGCCTTCCTAACGCCAAATTCATAGGGGAAGTAAGCAAGAGAAACTTTTAAATCAATTGCAGAACATTAAGATGTGCATTTAAATAGAAAAACAAGAGCATAGAAAACAACAAGAACACAAGACACATAGAAACACCAAATTTTTATGTGGGAAAACCCTTTTGGGAAAAAACCCACACACCAAATAGCTGAGCATCTTCTTTGTATTACAATAAGCAATGCTTTTGATAAAAGAAGCAGAGAGAGGGTGTTGGCCCATGGTACAATTATTGGGAAAAAAGAAAAGAACAATAGCCAAAACAAGGGGGTTTACCTTAAAAAACAACAAGGCCCACTAACAGGTTAACATGCCACCAACAAAACATTGTCAACACGAAAGGTTCTGCCAAGAAAAGAACTAAACAAAACAAAGCACAAAGGATTTCGCCCAAGAGGAATGGGCCAAAATCACACTAAAAAAGAGGTGAGGTGATATTTCAATCTACATCAATGGACAACGGTCCAAGAAATAGAATCATTAGGATCCCCCATGAAAGGATCACCATCAGGACAACAAAGAGCACTATATTTAGAAAGAGGAGGGGGCAGAGCACTAATAGTAGAAACAAGATGAAAAGAAGTGATAGAGGAAGAGGGAGTAGATATGTCCCCAAGGCCCGAGGAAAAAGAAATATTAGGAGGAAAAAGAAACAAGGGATGCATCAGGGGTAAGAAATGGAGACACCCCATAAGATTAGCCATGAACTGCAGGAGGAGTGTCCACAGGGGCACCAGCTGTGTCAGCAACCAGTGAATCCTTAGAGAACTCAGAGAGGGAGTCAACAACATGAACTGTCAGGTGATCAAAATTAGTATCCTTCCACCAAGTAGCAACACCTTTGCGATGCTGAAGGGAATAATCGGTGTCCAGGTGACTAGTAGAAAATAAGTGACGACAATAGAAAGGGAGGCCCTCAAAATAAAGCGCTTGGGTCCATGGCCTATCCCCAACCATGAGCACCACATTAGCAGGCATCAGATGAGAGGAGTCCAAGTCAACCAAGATACGAGAAAAAATTGTATGGCCTTGAGACATTATAGGAACATTTGTCTTGAGGAAATGACAAAGGGAGTTCCCAATAGCCTCAAAAAAGACATCTCCTAAAAATGGAGAGGGAGATATGGGAGTTGAACCCACACTGAATGCATATTGAGTGGTTTAGTGAGAGGGTAGAAAGAGGAAGTCCAGGGTTTGGCAGAAAAGGAATGATTTCCCCAAACCCACAATTTGTTTGGTATTAGATCACAATCTTTGGGATAAGAAAAGGTTGCAATAAAGAAAACTTTAGCACAAGGGTAGAGTTCAATACTACCAGAGATAAGAGGTTTCCAAGAGCTATAAATACAACAATGTAGATCCAGGAGAGAGGGCCAAAAGATAGTAAACCTATCAACCAAACCACGTTTTTGGAAGTACTCCACATTTTCCACCACTTTAGGGCCACACACCACCACATGTGACATCTTAGCACAAGACATGGGACAATATTTAACCCAGAAGGGATGGTACTAGAAGATTTATTAGCAAGATCTAAACTCTTTCCACCGATAGTATTAGTATTAAGAGGGGGGACCTCTCCCATGGAAGCACAAGAGGCACCAGCACCAACAGAACCCTAGTGAGCATTGATAGTCCCAGCAATCTTAGGGCTAGCGCCCAAGATTATAAAATACAAAGAGACATAAGAAGGAGAATCCAACATCGACTCTGCCAAAGGAGTGTTTCTGGTTGCAACCGACATATTTTCATAAGAGGAATTCCTAGCCGCAGTGGCATTTAACCCACCAACAGATAGGAGAACATCCCCAATAGCATGATCAATAGTGGAAACCATCACTGAGAAAGTGAGGGGGGTAGGGGGCTTGCAATCGCAACATGAGAGAGAGTCAACATAGGGTTTGCAGAAGAAAATTGAGTAGAATGAGTGGGAGACATATTCAAAGGATATTACTATAGTTATACATCAAGCAATGTTTTTGATTAAGGTAACACCATGTTTTGAAGGGCCCCCAAAACCCTGTACATAGTAGGATCTTAAGATAGAGAAGTGAAAGATCCCAAAACAAAATAGATTAGTCAAATCCTAAGAGCATCACTCACTAACGAGAACATAAAAGAAACTTTCCCAAAATGCTACAAAAGATGAAACATTGGAGATCAACTACATTAAGAATGAGAACTATCCTTTCATCCCCTTGTTATGGGACTAAATGGTCATGTCAAATGAAGAGGAATACCTTTTAATTTTTTTATCCTTTAATAGTAATCCAACCATTTTCAACCTTGGTATTCTCATCCTACCAGCACAAAGGATCCACAACTGAAGACCCATCTCCCAGCAGGGGAATAGAATCTTCCAGCGAAACATCCAGCACTGGGCCATCAATAACTCTAACCATAGATCTATCTGTCAGAGGAGCTACCGAGACAAAACTAGTAGGGACCAATATGTCATGCAAGCCAACATCCCCAAACCCACCATCAACAATAATAGATGGTCTTTGGGCTAGACTGACAGCTTCAGAAGCACAAGCTACTTTGTTGGAGAGTAGGGTCACTGTTGCAGAGAGTTGGGTTACAACTGCAGAGGCCAGGGTTACAAATGTAGAGGATAGGGAGTGACAAGCTCACATAGAGGTTAGAGATTTCATTGATGGCATACAGGATGCTTCCCATCGGGATGTTCTCGACATATTTTGGAGATCTAGGCATGAGGCCCAGAGAGAGATAGACTACTAGCACTGACACTATGAGGAGGTTGTTCCTTCCGCATAGTAGGTGCCCAATTACACTACTTCCCAGAGGTCTAGTAGACCACAGAGGCCTCAGAGTAGTGGTGTTGGAGATCTTTCTCAACAAAAGAGGATTTTACTTGATATGCCAACCCCGTCCACCTGGTGGTGAGGGTGGGGGTAGCTCTTGTTGATATTTTATCTTGATCCATTGTTTATTTTTCTGTACCATTTTTGTAGTGATGATGTACTGATATATTCTAATTTTGTACTGGTGATTTGTATCCTTGACATACTGATATTCATAGACATTTATGTTGATCACCTTCTTTTTTTAGACTTACAACTGTTCATTTGTACTCATATATTAAGATCTATATATGAGATGCAAATTATGATTCTATATGATGTATACTTTTTCTTTCTATATGTATGGTTATATATGATGATGCTTTATGATGAAATACATGTGATGTGATTCTATTATGCAAAATCTTTGATGTATGATTGATCTTCTTATAATACTGGCATATGTATACAGGATGGTGTTTTATGAATGCATTTTATATGATGATGTTCAATGGATGCATTTGATTATTTATCACTATGTATGCACATGATTTATTTTCTTTTTGTTTCTGTATGTAATTAAATGAATGCAATCTAATATGCACAAAATATCTGAGTAATGCATGTGTTAGTTAGAAGAAGGTTAGTGGGATATTCTATGGAATTGATTGATAGATTGGACTGATAGATAAGATGGGTGACCCAAGTTGTTACCAAGTTTTCCAAATTTGTTCATCATTGCACCTTATTGTGAAAAAGGAAGAGCATCCAATGCACCCAGATATTTCTCATCTGGATATCGCTATGATCTATGATAACCAGAAGAAGTAGAGAGACTAAATAGAAAGAGATCTAAATGCACCTAGATATTGACCATCTAGATACCGCTATGATCTCTGATTTTGAAAAGAAAGAGAACCAAATGCACCCATATATTGACCATCTGCATACCGCTATGATCTCTAAATAATCCAAAAAAGCCAAGATAGAAAATCCAGTGCACCCAGATATTGACCATTTGGATACCGCTATGATTCTATTGGTAGCAACAAGAAGATAATAGAAAAGGATTGTCCAAGTCTTTTCCAGGTTTAAGCTCAGATCGTAGAACTGCATGGCTGCCTGATATGTGACAATGCCTACCACATTTGTCCTAAATAATCATTTCCCTAGAATCAAATTGAAACATTCAAAAAATAGAAATCAAAGAAAACAAGATCATGATCCATCAAAGCTACTCTCATCACTTAGTGGCATCCTTGAGTAGTGTAAGAATATACCCTTGAAAGATAAACTAATAATGGACGACATGACTGACCTAGTCAACAATTTATTGTTCCTTGGTTTGTTTAATTTTTTGAGGCTTGATTGTGTCTGGTTTCAGGAATGGAAGACTCATATAAGACTGATCTATCTAGTTTTGAGTGTATCTGTCACTGTGTAAGACAATTGGTTTGTTTGATTTGAAGATTGATTGATTGATTCAATTTGAATACATATTAGATTGCTGATAAAGGTGGGTCATATGAGTTCATTTTTGATTGGTGAAGCTCATGATTTTGACATCGATTGATTGGTTTGATCGCCTTTCTCTTTGTTGATAATATAACTAGTTTTATTTCTTGGAGATTTTGCAATTTTTTATTTTTTGATGATGATTGATTTTTTCAGGACATTTTTCTTTTTTTTAGGATTTTGTGACGAATTTTAAAGATTTTTAGGGATTTTTCAGGACTTTTAGAATTTCCCCCTAGTCTTGTGGACCAGTACAAACTATGGATAAGTGTTGATGGTCAAAGGTGATTGTGCTTCTGAAAATAAGCTTGGATAGTCAATCTTTCATGCGGGGAGTACAAGCTTTGATATTTTGGAGTTCATTGATGGCGAAGCAGGATTTGAACACTTGGCACTTGTTTACTAGGTTTTTACCAAGGTACTTGCCCAATAGTGCCTATTTTCTAGGTTTTCACTAAGAGAGCGATTGTGTTTCTCTTTAATTTTCTCTTTTTTGATTAGTTTTTGTTGTGAAGGTGCCTGTTTTCCAAGTTTTCACCAAGGTAACCTTTTGTCTTTTTGTATTTTTTTTGTATTTTTTGGATATTAGATAAGTGCCTTTGACCTTGAGACCTCAAGCATAGATCCTCTTGAGGTGCATGCTATTGATATAACCTAGGATCTGATATCCTTCTTGAGTTTCTAGTTGATATGCCCCACTGTTGCAAGATGTGACAATGACATAGGGTCCTAGCAACTTAGGCTCAAAATTTCTTGGTTTTACCCTTTCTACTTGGTTCTTTTGATTCTCCATAAGTATGAGATCTCACACCTCAAAGGTGTGTGGTTTGAACTTCTTGTGATAGTTTCTTCTAAGGCAATTCTAGTAGCCTTGTAAGTGATTGAGTGCATTCTGTGTCCTCTCATCCAACAGTTCTAGTTCATTGAATCTTTCTACTCTATAGTCTTCATCTGAAATGATGTTCTTCAATGAGATTCTCAGGGATGGGATTTCAACTTCAAGGGGTAGGATCATCTCTGATCTATATACTAGTGAGAATGAAGTTGCTCATGTGGGGGTTCTCACACTAGTTCTATATGCCCATAGTGCAGGATTGAGCTATAAATTCTAGTCTTGCCCTGATTCATTAACTATTTTCTTTAAGATATTCAAGATGGTTTTGTTTGTGGCTTCAACTTGACCATTCCCTTGGGGATACTAGAATGAAGAGAAAACTTGTTTAATGTGGAACTGTTCATAAAGATCTTCAACATCTTGATTTTGAAAAGGTGTACCATGATATGTGAGTACGGTTTGAGGGATTCCATATTGACAGATGTTGTTGTTTAATATGAACATAGAGATTTTCTTACCAGTGATGTAGGTGAGAGAAATGGCTTCCACCCATTTAGTAAAGTACTTCTTTGTTGCAATGATGTAATTTTCATTGTTAGAAGAGGTTGGTGTAATCTTATCCCCTAGGTCAAATCTCCACCTAGAAAATGGCCATGGTGAAGTGATGGGATTGAGTTCTTGGGCTGGTGTATGGATGAGATCCCCATGAATATGACATTGTCAACACCTTTGCACATATTTGTTGGCATCTGTCTCTATTGTGGGCCACTAGTATCTCATTCTGATGATATTCTTTTCCAAACTATTTTCACCTGTGTGGGCCCCACAAATTCCCTCATGTACCTTGTATAAGGCTCTCTGGGATTTCATGGAAGTGAGACATTGTAAAAGCATTCCATCTAGACTTCTTCTATATAGAGTACTAGCAAGAAGGGTGTACCTAAAGGCTTGGCAGATGAGGGAATTCTTTTGGTTCCTAGACAATTCGGGTGGTAGGATACTGTTTTGGAGGTAATTATATATGTCATGGTACTAGGGGGATTCAAGACCAACAAGGATGCATGATAACTCTGTGATTGGAGCTTGATGTGCCGATATCATTAATTGCTCTACTAGAAATTGGAATTTGGTCTCTTTGCTTGACATGTCGATCAAGGATGCTATTGTGGCCATCACATCTGCTACTTTGTTTTGAAATCTTGGTACCTACTGGAATACAATGAAATGAAAAGAAATTTGTAGCTTGTCCGTAACCTCTCTATATTGGATCAGTTTCTCATCTTTTGTCATGTAGTCATTATTTACTTGGCTGATGACCAATTGTGAATCCCCATAGACTTATAGGTTCTTGATCCTCCATTGTATAACTGTCTTCAATCTGATGACTAGAGCTTCATACTCAGCTACGTTGTTTATGCATGGAAATTTGAGTCAGAAATAATTAGGGATCACATCATTATTTGGAGTAATGAGCACTATCCCTGCTCCTGCACCATGGTTTGTGTATGACCCATCAAAGAATAGTTGCCAAAGCTCTATTGCTAGTTGTACTGTGAGAATGGACTCATCTAGAAAGTCAGATACTATAGGCTAATGATCTTGTATTGGTGCCTCTTTTAGTTGATCTACAATTACTTTCCCTTTGATAGCCTTTCTATCCACATACTCTAAGTCAAATTCACTTAAGATCATCACCCATTTGGTGAGCCGTCTTGTTAGTGTTTCTTTTCTCAATAAGTACTTCAATGGATCAATGTCTACTATGAGTTTTATTTGGTGGCTCAACATGTAATGTATTAACTTCTGGGAAGCAAAGACAATTACAAGAAAACACTTTCAATTGTTGAGTAATTTAGCTTGTAGACCACCAAAGTTCCGTTGAGGTAGTAAACAACTCTTTCCTTTCCTTGGTCATCGTGTTGTGCCAAGAGAAATCCTACTACTGACTCAGTTGTTAAGATATATAAAAGTAGTGGCCCACCTTGAATGGGTGACACCAATATAGGAGACTTCAATAGATAATCCTTGAAGGTTTGAAATGCTTTCTCACATTGTTTTGTCCATGTAAAGGTCACATCTTTATGCGATAGATGCTGGAATGGGTGACACTTGTCTGCTAGTTGGGTGATGAACCGCCTAATAGATTGAAGTCTTCCTTGTAGACCACTTAGTTTCCTTAGATTGGTTGGTGGTGGCATGTCAAGGATGGCATTGACCTTTTCTGGGTCTACTTTGATGCCTCTATGTGATATAATGAACCCCAAAAACTTTCCAGTGGTAACCCCGAATGCATACTTCTTTGGATTTAGTTTGACCTTATACTCCTGAATTTGATCAAATATTGGTCCCAAAACTTGTAGGTGAGTCTCCCTAAGCATTGATTTGGATAGTATGTCATCAACATAGTCTTCCATGGTTTTATGAATTAGATCATGGTCATTTTCCTTTGATAAGTTGATCCTGCATTTTAAAGGCCAAATGGCATTACGTTCCAGTAGTAAGTGCCCTAGGCACATGTGAATATAGTCTTGTGTTGGTCCTCTGATGCAATCCTGATTTGGTTATATCCCAAGAGGCCATCGATGAGTGATAAAATTTGGTGTCTTACTTTCAGATCAACTATCATGTCAATATTTGGTAGATGAAAGTCGTCCTTGGGACAATATTTGTTTAGATCTCTGAAATCTGTGCATATATGAATCTGACCATTGTGTTTGGTTATTAGCACCAGATTGGATATCTAATCTACAAATTTAATTGGTTTTATGAAGCCTACATCTAGGAGTTTATTCAACTCTAATTTGACAAGTAAAGCGATATGCAGATGCATCTTTCTCAATTTTTTCTTGAAAGGTTTTGTATTTGGTAATAATGGTAAATGATGTAACACTAGTTTTAGATCTAGATCTAGCATGTCTGAGTAGGACCATGCAAAGTTGATTTGTCCTTGCTTGAAGAAGCTACTTAACCATTCTCTTTCCTCTGATGTAAGTGATTTTTCTAGATATACATTCTTGGGGTTCTTTTCATCACCTATGTTGACTTCTTATGTTTCCTCATCTAGTAACGCTAACATTTCCTCTGTTAAGGGGAGGAGTTCCATCTTTTCATCCTCTAGCACCTCAGAGAGGTTTTCACTGGAAGATAGATCTTTTATTATCCTTTTCTCATTTCTAAGGTCAGCAAGCACCTTGTGGTTTTCACTTACTAACTGTTCTTTTTTCCTTTTTATTTTTGTTTTTTTTGACTGGAAAGAGGAGCTTCCTCCCCAAAATAGGCTGATCTATCAAGCTCAATAGAGAAACCTACTTTATGGTCCCCTAATGGCATGCCTTCTTAGAGTCCCATGAAGTTTGTGATGGATTCATCATTCTCAAAAAGGTCTATGTCAGGTTGTCCTTGTTGATCCCATTCTATTAGTTTAGGATGTACTATACAAGGGTCCTCATGGGGGGATGACTCTTCTTCAGTTAATGAGACTACAGTGATAGTTCTGATGAACTAGGAATGTGATGTGGATGAACCACTTAAGGGATTGTTATCAATACATGATTGGTCTTCTATGGTCATTTGGTCAAACATATCTTCAAGGTGTATAGTACTAACAGACCGAGGGGAATAGTCTGCGATGGTTGGTGCAAAATTATCGAGGGATCTCCACTCATACTCATGGGAATAAATCATGCTAGAACACTCATTGGATGTCTCACTTTCCTCATCATCTTGGATAGTTTCATTAAGGTTTAATCAAGAATAAGAGGTTTCCACTTCCGATGGCAATAACCACTGGAGTATATTGTTGATTAGGGCATGTTCCAAATTTTTCCCCCGGTGTAATTATGCAATTTTATCTTGGTATATGGGTATATCTCGAATGGTAGTACTAGTTCTATTTTGTCCATAACCTAACCCTCTTTTGTTTCTTTGGATTGGCGGTAAAGATAGTTCCATTAAGCCTTGTTTTCTTGCCCCAGACTAGTCATACCATCATATCCAAATTTTTGTAGCATAGTGAAGCCGACTCCATAGGTATCTGTGCTTGGAGTGTTTCTTATGGGTCTTGATACAACCAAGTGTTTATATCTTGGTTGAAAGGGTTCTCTTCTGCTATGTCCCCCCATTTGACAAATGTGGTTGGTGGACATCTAAATAGATCTATTTCCTGAGTTTTTGATGTTGTCAGTAGTTGAGGCATGCTGTATGATCTAGGGATTTGAGGCATGTTAGTGATGGTAAAAGCTTCCTCATAGCTATACTCACCACATCCGTTGTCCGTAATTGATATCTTCCCCACCCTTCTTGTTATGTATTTGGGAATAGAATTAGAGGTGGAAGGAATGTTTTCCTCCTGATTTGAAGGCACTTGATTATCGGTACTACTTCTAATGGTGTTGTGGTATTGGAATGGGTTTGGATCTCCTTCAATGATTAACTCTGCCCCTTGGTATGTGAACTTGATGCATTGGTGATAGGTAGAGAGGACTTCTTACATCTCATGGATCTACGCCCTTCCTAGTAACATGTTATATCCCAAATATAGGCTAAGATTTGAAATGGCATGTTCTTTATGACTGAGCCTATCCTAATTGGTAGGATGAGGATAAATTTTCAAGATCTTTCTTCCTCATCATATGCCCTCATATTTATTCTCCTTGTGACATCAATGTTGGATTCAGAATAAGGTTTTTATTCCTTTCAAAGTATATATGTTTACCCCGGCTCCACCATCAATGAGGACTCTTCAGATTGTGTGTTTGTGAACTTGGATAAGAAGATGTAGGGGATCATTATGTAGAGGCTTATGCGGTGGAAAATCATGGTATGTATAGATAGCATGCTTGTTGGCAATAATGTAATTCACCATGGTTTGGAATTTCTCTCGAGTTATGTCCCATGTGACAACTAAATTTTGAAGGTCTTGATCTAGAGCCCGCTTATTCTACGAGGATATGTACAAAAGGTAAAACATAGATATTTGGGTAGGTGTGTGCTTTAGCTGATCCACTACATTGGTTTGTGGATCAGAGGCCATTAGAGGATTAGTTGGTGTAGCTAAAGTGGAAGGCACTCCTTGTAAGAAAACTTTGGAACGACGCGTGGTGACAGAGCATTTGGCATTTGGATCTTTGATAGTAATCATAGCCACATGAGTATTTGAAGGATTAAGGCAATTGATAGTGTTATCAATGTTAGCATAGGTGTAATTCACTTGTTTAGACTATCCACTAGACCCTGAGGATTTCCCTTTATTATGATCATGGAATATATCATTGAAGATTGTGTGATCAGTTGTACCCTTTAGATTGGGCATTTGTGACATCGATAACCCATGTGTTGATCAAATCTTGCATGCCATTATTCAATTGGTAGATGTTGGTTGTCTTGTGTCCTTTTACCCGATGATATTCAAAAAAGTTGTTATCATTCCACCACTTGGGTTTCATAGCACCATGTTTGTATTCTATAATTTCGGACAGAGTGATAGTATTGGTTGGAATCAACTTTTTCAAGGCTAACTCTATCGACTCCCCTAATGGTGTGTAGTCTCATTTAGGAAACAAAAAACTTTGTGGGTTTTATGCATTGGGTTGATTGTTGAACACAGTTGTTGCTTTCACAGTGGGTGTTTGGTGAAATTATTATTCTTGTTCCACAATTTGGCTTTATCTATTGCATTTTGTTCATGTTTTCTTGGGTAGGGTCTGCAAGGATACCTCTCTTGACCATGTTTTTCTCACAGTGAACTCCTCGTTCAATGAGTTGCTTAAAGCTTGGAGTGAGCTACAATTATGTGGTAAATGACATATTTGGGATCAGATTGTCAACGAAAATTACTATGAGGTCTCGTTCAAGAACATCATACATTATTTTGTTTGTAGTGTTCCTCCACCTTTGTAGGAATTTAACAAAGGATTCTCCATCTCTTTGTTTAATGTCATAGAGTTCCTTGATGCTGACCTTGCATTTGATGTTATGATGGAAGTGAGCAATGATTTTTTTGGCCAATTATCCTCAAGACTGAATGCCATGGGATAGGTGTGAAAACCATTCCATTGCTAGTCTGGCTAGACTAAGTAGAAACAGCTGCATTAGGTATGTTTCATCATGTGCAAGCTCAATGTAGCTAACAAAGAACTCTCTGATATGCTCTATAGGGTTTGTACTTCCTCTGTATTTGTCAAATTTGAGTACTAAGAAGTGAGTGTGATGTAGTGAATCTTGGAGGATCCAAGAATGGACTATCCAAACTTACAGGCAAACAACAATCATAGCAGAAACTATAATAGCACAACAAGATATATCAATATCAACTTTATATTATCTTAGAATTCCTATTATATGCAACATGATGGGCTATAAGGCCTTCTCGATTAGGGCCAAAACAACAAAAACATCAACAAGATCTTGCAGGATCCATCTTCACCAGTCTACCCTATAACAAAGTGGAAGAAACTAGATCTGAATTTGTGCTTGCAAGCCACCAAGCAATATTACAATTTTCTGTCTACCCACTTACAACTATCTGCAACACTTCAAAATTTTTCATCTTATCAGCTTACTATCTCCGCTAAAACATCAACCTAGACTCTCTTTAATACACACAACCACAAGTCATCTTGGTTACAAATATTAAATGAGCTAGTCAGTTGCAACTAAACACTAAATACATAGAAGAAAGCACTAAATCAGATTTAGGTCCACACAAGATCCAATGCCACAAATCTGCACACCTCAAAACTCTACACGACCCCAATAACCCCCTCAAATCATAGATACAATCTCCAATGTCTACCCAATCAAAAACACAAGCTGATGAAATCCAACTGCCAGTTGGAAAACAAGAACACCGAGATCTAGACCACTCGGTGAGAGGCACAAACGAGCCGAACTCCACTAAATAGATACCACCGAGCAATATGCTACCAAGCAAGACATGACCAAGCTGAAGACACCGAACAACTACCACCAAGTAGTGTAAATCAAAGTAGAATACCACTGAACACTGAACACTGAGTCCAGTCACCGAGTCCAGACATTACCAAGTAGTGTAACATCGAGCACCAGCAAGTCTCTAACTAAGTTTACTACTAAAGAAAAAATCAAACCAAAACATGTTTTTGGTGACACAGGATTTCCAACTACCCTGGGATGCTCCTGCATCAGACACCCCAGGTGTGAAAAGATGTTCTTAGTAGCTGGATGAAAATTTGTTGGGATTTAACACATAGAACCCAAACTAGTTCTTGAAATACATTTCCTCCAAGTCCTCTACCGACATACTCTTGCCTTTACTCCACTTTTGCAAACTTCTTCCTACAACAAAAAATTGATTTTCTTGCCTCCTCAGATCTTTCCTCCTGTCACTATAGGTTTTTTTTCCACTCTAATCTCTAACCCTCTAAACTTCCTTCAACTCAACCCTACCACTAATTCTTAGATTCCTCCTACCGAGCTCTGTATCCTTCAAAGGAATCAGGGAAAACTTCTTTCCATCCTTCTCAATAGTAAACACATTCTTCATACATTCATTCACAACCTTAAAATCATACTGCCAAGGTCTACTGAGAAAAACATGACAAGAACTCATCTCCACAATGTCACATAATACTTCATCTCTATAAGAACCAATGTAAAAACTCACTATGCACTTTTCTTTCACCTCTACTACATGACCATCTTGTAACCAACTTATCCTATAAGGACAAGGATGCCTCAACCTTTTCAAACCAAGTTTCTGAACCATCTCCTCAGCAACTAGGTTGTCAGTTTTCCCTCCATCAACAATCACCTTACAATGTTTATCACTAGACTTGCACACAATCCTAAACAAGTTCTTGCTCTGACAAGAATTAGATTGCTTCGAGGGCAAAAAATTTCTCTTAAGAAAGAGAGTCACACCCTCCACCTCAAGTTCATTCTCAGCAACATTATTCACCACAACATTTTGGTGACTGTCAAATTTCTTATTTGCATGGGGACATTCCAATGACCAATGCCCTTCTTCACCACAAATATAAAAATTTTCTCTAAACAAACCTCTACCTATTCTTCTCCTTGGTTCAACAGGTTTTGGTTCCTCCTCAATCCTCAGTTTATCCTTTAATGATTGTTCTTGCTCCTCTTTCCCTCAGGAATTACCATAATGTCTTCTCTTCAACTTATCTTCTGCCTTTAATGCATACTGATAGGAATCTTCTATCGAGTCAATCTTAACATACCAATCTCATCCTGGATATTGAATTTCAGACCATTAACATACCTTGCCACCTTTTCTTTAGAAATTTCTCTATGCCCAGACCAAATAGTCAGCTTGTAGAACTCCTCTGTATAATCTTCCATAGTCATCTCCTTCTAATTCAGATTCAACAATTTCTTAAACAACTCAAGTTCATAGTTGACAAGAATGAACTTAGCTTTTAGCTTTGTCACCATCAACCTCCATCAATTGATCTTTATCTCACCTTCTTCTTCTCTGTCCCTCTGCAACTCTTTCCACCATAAAGTAGCATGTCCCTTCAACTTAGTCTGTGCCAACCTCACTCTAAGCAAATCTTCAATGTCTTCCAGCTTAAAGTAGTCTTCTAACTCACTGATCCAATCAATCAGATCCTCAGGTCTCAATATACCTAAAAAATTAGACACCTCCATTTGGTATCTCGTACTCAACCAAGCTCTAGATCTTTGCAACTGATCATATCTATCTCCTCCAGATCTCTCCATCTAATCAACTCTATCATCTCCACTAGATCTAGCAACTTCAAAAAATTTAGCAGCTTCTTCATAATCATAATCTATTCTCAGACCTCTATATAATCCAACATTTCTGATACCTTCCATGATTTCATTTTTTATTGCCATCATCTCAAATCTGAATCTTTCTATTATCCTCTCTTTCACCTCCTCAGAAAGATCTGCAATCACCCTAGGGTCCAACCTTCTTGGAGGCTTCTCTCTAGATCTTTGAAAACCCTATGCTCCACAAGAAATGAACCAGCAGCTCTGATACCACTTGATGTGGTCAAGCTCAAAGGATCCAAGAATGGATTATCCAAAATTGCAGCCAAACAACACTCACAATGAAAACCATAACAACACAACAAGATATATCAATATCAACTTTATATGATCTCATAATTCCAATTACATGCAACATAACGAGTTTTAAAGCCTTCCCAGTTAGGTCCAAAACAACAAAAACATCAAAAAGATCTCGCAGGATCCATCTTCACCAGTCTACCCTACAGCTAAGTGGATGAAACCAGATCTGAACTTGTGCTCGCAAGACACCAAGAAATATTACAAGTTTCTGTCTACCCACTTATAACTATCTGCAACAGTTTACAAATTTTCAGCTTATCAGCTTACTATCTCCCCTAAAACATCAATCTAGACTCTCTTTTATACACACAACCACAGGTCATCTTGGTTATAAAAATTAAATGAGCTAGTCGGCTGCAACTAAACACTAAAAACATAGAAAAAAGAACGAAATCAAATTTAGGTCCACACAAGATCCAATGCCACAAATCTACACGGCTCAAAAATCTGCATGATCCCAATAACCTCCTCAAATCATAGATGAAATCTCCAATGTCTTCCCAATGCAAAAACACAAGTCGGTGAACTCCAACCGACAGTTTGAAAATAAAAACACCGAGACCCAAACTACTCGGTGAAAGGCACAACCGAGCCAAACTGTATTGAATAGACACCAGTGAGTAATATGCTACCAAGCAAGACACCACCAAGCTAAACACATCGAACAACTACCACCGAGCAGTGTAAATTGAAGTAGAATACCACCAAACAATGAACACCGAGTCCAGTCTTTGATTCCAGACATTACTGAGTTGTGTAACACCAAACACCACCAAGTCTCCAACTGAGTTTACTACTAAAACCAAAACCAAACCAAATCATGTTTTTGGTGACACAGGATTGCCAACTACCCCAGGATGCTCCTGTATCAGAGTGGGTAATAGAGACATGTTCAATGAGTGGTCAAATGGGTATGGGTACAAATCCTCAGCTCGGTAGGACTTGGTTTGCCCCTAATTTTGCATGTCCATCATTTGGGTTTGTAGACTTTGCACTTGTTTTATCAACATGTATATCAAAGATTGAGGAACATTTGTGGCATTGAATCTCTATGTTGCATTAGGTATGAGGCTTCACCTCTATGTTCCTTGAGTTGGTACATATGATCTAGTCCTTGGGACTTGATACTGGTTCCCCAGTGTGTGATTTTGATATTGAGGCATCTGATTGGTCCAAGATTGATGTTGTTGTTTGTTGGAAATACACTAATGGGAAAGCAAGATACTGAGAGGGGGGGTGAATTAGATCTTCAAATTTAAACACTTAAAATAAAATGATCCACATTCATACATACATGAATCTAATGTAATCTCAGATAACATCCACACAATGAAATATATAACACATAACACAAGAACTTGGTAACCCAGAAACCCAAATAGGTAAAACTGGGGTGGGGATGACACCCACAAAATTCTCCACTACTGCAGTAATAAAGTGTGCCTG
>MU228421.1:456115-482705 GCA_018584345.1 Thuja plicata | reverse complement strand
ATATATATATATATATCTTTGTTGGGTATCACATTGTCAAATTCTGATCCCCATAGCCCTAATGGCTTGATTTGATTGTCCTCGGTTCTGATGGGAGGTGCAAACCTATTATAACCTACTCCAAACATATTCATCCTTGCCTCAATTTGATTTTATTTTCTCTTGAAGAATGATAAGGTGGCTCCAATGTTCTCTATCTTTGTGCCAACCAGAGTTACTATCTCTGGAAAGTTTGATCTTAATGGTTGAACAGATGCCAACCTCTCAAAATGTCCTATCCTACCAGACCAAGTTGAATAATATGGATTTAAAATTGATATAAAATTAATGACCCCTGTTTGTAGGCCTGGCAACTTTCCATAAGCTCCACACACCACATCAATCTCTTCCTTGATGCTATCTATTCTATGTTGCAAAATTAAAGTCAAGGCACTTAATGTTACATTGTTGTGCTCTCTGATTCCTTGCTTTATTTCAGCAGCCACCTCCCCTACATCTTCTGTCTAGATTTCTTCATCCTGTAACTCTTTAGGCTCATTAGGGGTAGGATCTAACACATCTAACAATTTTTGAGTAAGCTCAGCTATGAGATTCTCCCTTGCCTTAATTTGTATAAGTCCTAGTTCTCTATCTTTGATAATAGCACTAGTATCACTAGTGAGTTTCTTCAGTTTCTCAGACATCTGGACTGCTTTTGCCTCATTTAGTTGGGAAAATTATGTTAACACTTGGGATATTTCCAAGTCTCCAGTGTTTTGAACTGACCATATCATTTTCTTTCCCTCCATCTTCTCCTAGATGTTCAACATGGCTAGCTTATGATCCTTGGGATCCAAGCTCCACATTGCAAGTGCCTGGGACTTGGGGTTGTATCTGAACCCTCTTATCATGTCCCCAACCTATGTCTCTGATGAAAATTTGACATCAGGTTGTTTCATGATCTGATCAATAATAAACGCTGAGGACAGATCCCAGCCTTCCACTAATAGCATCCCACTGGATTTAACTAGTTTCCTTGCTTGTTCAGGAGTAATTTTCTCTGATTCAGGATCATAATCCTGTAGTGTTTGTAGAGCCTCTTGGGTTACTGTATTACCCCCTATTAATTGCAACTGTGTACTCACTTGTTGTTGCTTATTCAAGATGAGAAAGTCTTTAAATTCCTTTGTCTTGATGAAGTTACCATCTTTTAGGAATTCATCTTGATGTATGAACCTCTCATTTGTACAAGTCCTAAGAGGTAGCTCTTCCTCCTCTTCTGCATCCTTTTGCAATTTCTTTCCTACCCTGATCTATTTTCTCAATTGGTGATCATAGAGCCTGTTTCCAATTATTAGGGCTCCAGTCCTATCTATCCTTTTCTCCTTCTTTTGAGAAGGTTCCCATGTTTCTATTTTTTGTCTCTTGGGTGGGGGTTCATTTGTCACTTCCTTCTTAGGGACCTTTGTTAGGTCTATGATATTATCTCCCTCAACAATTTTCTCTTCAATAATTGCTTGATTGACTGGAGGGGGCTAGGTTCATAGTATTCATCACTATCATCATCATACTTTGATGATGAGTGCCCCTTATGGCCTTTCTCTGGCACAACTAGTGCATCCTCTAGCTAATTTCATAGGAGAGTGTGAGAGTTGATCATGGCTTCTAGCCTTTTCAAATAAGGCATATCAGGGAAGAATCCCCCAAATTTTAGACCTTTTCTCTTGACCTACCTTTCTAGGTCCATAAGTTCATTGAACTTTATTTCTCTCTTATCCACCTCCTCATCCTCCAAAGTATTTCTTATTAAATCTTCTTCCATGCATTATTCATGGTCTTTTGTGTAGGGAATGGTTGGTGTCAGCAACTTTTGTGCACTAAGGATGAAGCCTTCTACGTGAACATATCTATATAAGGCCCCATTCATCCTGTAATGATTCATCCAATTATTCAGCAGGTCTAATGCCCCTTTTCCAATGGTAAAAGTATAAATCTTGACTTGCCCTGGAATAAATGTACCTTTCCTGTATGGTGCAAGATGCTCCTTATCTATCAAAATGAGCTGCCTTTTGAATTCCATTGCAGCTATTCTTGGTGGCACATGGAATGGAAATAAATGTGGAGGGTGGGTATAGCCATATGCCCTCATCAATGTGAAGTTATTTTCATAGTAAAAATCTCCCCAGTTATGGTCTCCTAGCTATTTGTCTGGATAATGGCATGGCCTCAATAGTTGTATCAATTTTACTGGCAGCCTAGTCTTATTAACACCTAGGCACTGAAGAATTAGATATACTACCCAATTTTTGAAAGCACAAAACTCCTTCTCCCTAGAGGTATAGTTCCAAACTCTCAACCAAAATTGAATAGGGTTAGGCTGGTTGTGATGAAGCCTCTCTGGCCTAAGACATTGGAAATTCATGAGTGGGAAGTTTTAGTATAGGATCAAATGCATAAGAACTGAATAATGCATAAACTTGGGATGATCCTTTTTTCTTTGTATGTCCACAAACCTCTGGTGCATCTGGTCTATGATGTACTAGATATAGTCATAATTAGAAGTAGTATGGAGGCTTTGCATGTCCAACACCATCATCAAAATATCTGAGGTAATCCTATTTGCTCCTGCATATTTTCCTAGCACTCTGCATAGTGCATATGATATGTATTTCATATAGAAGTTTAGGTCCTTGTAAAAATATGGGGTTTCTCCCTGAATGGGTGATATATAGGTCTTCATCTTCTTTGGAACATGATGTTCCTTGATCAACTTGGCTACAATGCCAGACTCTCTAATATACCTATTTTCTAGGCTCTTCAAGTTTATCTCTGTGGTCATAGGATAGTATACATTGAAGGCCTTCATGAAAGTGTTCCTGTCTAGGGTGAGTATGGATTTTCCATGATCCTTCTTAATCAGTTTGGTCAGGGTATCATACCTACTGGCCATATCTAAGACAAAATCAACATCTACAAAGATGTCATAAACAACTAACCTAGCCAATCCATAGGTCCAAGGGTTTGAAATTGGCATAGGCTCATCACTATTGTTAAAATGGTAATTAAACAATGAATAACTAGATGAGCCTAGTTTTTTTGCATCCCTAATATATGATAGGTAATCAATTAAAACATTGACACTAACCTTTTTGTGCTGGCTTCAGCCTGGTAGCAATGTGAGAAATTTGATTGAATAATTTCTTGTTCCCTTTGTGTCATCCTCAACATCATCACTTCTTCCATTGGTGGATGCCATAGTCAGTGCTTGACTCATTTTTTTCCTTTCTATGTTGTTCACACCTTTCTTCACCAATATTAAAACAAATATTTTCAAAACCCTCACCACCAACTGTGAATTACCCTAAAATCTATAATCTTGAGAACTGAAAACACTACCAATCACAATCCCTGCTGAATTCTAAATCAAGAAATCATCTCTTCTAAACACTTACTGCTTGGAAATCTCACTCTTCACAGAAAATGCTGAACTCTGTATAAAAATCTTAGCTCTGAGAATTCAGAAGTTGGTAAGAATGAAATGACAATGGATATGCATACTTATAACTGAGAAATCAATGCAGATGTCTCTTCAAACTGGTAAACTTGCAATTTAGTCACTTCCACCATTAGTTTACACACTGTGACATCAATTTCTAGTTCTAGTCGTGGCATTCAAACTAACAAGTAATCAATTTCTGATGAGTGCTTTTGCTTATAAAAACCTTGTAAGATTTGAAAGAGATCGAAATTAGATCTAATTGGCTATCATTAATCATATTTTGGCTACTTTACCATCTGTCAAAATCTCTGTTATCTCATTGGCTATCAAGTGTCCATCATGGTATCGCAGAAAAGTCATCTGTTAACCCTAGTTTTACTTCTAGCGACTGAGTAATCTCCTTGTCGCTTGATATTCATCCTGACTGTAGTTTGTTACTAAGACTTAGTGACTGCCGTTGGATCAAACTTTAGATCAACAGCTATCTTTGTGTCGCTTGATCTTTTTACTTAACCCTTCTTCTTATAGAGACATCGCGACTAAGCCTTCACTTAACTTTTCTTCAACCTCGGGTCACATCTGGAGACTTAGCGACTAATGTATCTCTATGTCACTGGAGCAAATCTCTAACTCACAGTTTATCTAGAGACCTGGTGACAAATGCCTTAGTCTCTTTATCGCATGATTTTTTTATTTTTATGATTTCCATCTAGAGACAACAGAACTGCCAGTTATCTCCCTTTTCTTTGCATCTGATAGTTGTCGCTAAGTCTCTTGATCGTCATATTAAAACCTAATCCTTCTCGAGACTTAGCGAATGATGAACATGTGTCTTATCTTTTCTTTTGTCTCCTGATTGCCAGATATTATTTGAATTTTCAACCCTATACCGTGACCACGTGACTACCGTTGATTTGGCTTTCATCCTATGGTTGTCGCTGAAACTCTTGATTATTAACTTAACTCATCTTTCTTCTCGCGACTGCGCGACAACATTGTTATGCAAACTACTATTCAACCTAGGTTTATTCACAGATTTGGCGACTGTTAAATTCCATGTCGCTTGATCTTTTTCAAACTGCAGGATTAATTTGAAGACTTCCAGACTGCCGTTAGATTTAATCTCTGATCAATGCTTTTTTGTTGAATCCCTTGATCTCTCACTTAACTAACATTTTATTCTGAGACTTTGTGACAATAATAAAATTTTAACCTTTTAACTTAACACATAACCCTGGGTTATATCTAGAGATAATGCGACTGAGTAAACTCAAAGTCACCATATAAAATCACTTACTCTGATCTCATCAAGAGATAGTCCGACCACCATTAGATCACATCTTAGATGAACTGTTTGTGCCAAGTCCCTTGATCCTTTGAAGCATATTCTTTTTATTAGGAGACTACGTGACCAAAGATTTTTGCCAAGTCTCCAAATTGAATGGAATATTCACTTTCCTTCATGAGACTAAGCAACCAAATAATAAGCACATGCCAATAACTTTAGACTTAATTTGTAAAAAGGTAACATGAAAATAGAACCCATCTGAGAAATTTAGGGCTTTCTTTGCATTTTCGAATAGAAATAACCCTAGGGATTAGGGTTTTTTGGCATTTTGGCTAGGTTAAGGGCTAAAACAATATTTGCAAAGGTATATAAGGATTTTCAACCATGGTTTTCAACCTTCTAAGCATGGGAATGACAGGAAAATTCAAAATTTTACAAGGCAAACTCAAAAATAGGAAATACAATCGACAGTGGCTCTCTTTGAGGATGGCTAAACACAAGTTTATGACAAGAATCTCAAAATCTCTGGTTGTAGACCTTTTCAAAAAACAAAGGCTACATAGACTAATCTACTACAGGAAAGAAACACACTACTGAAAGGAAACTATGGTACATATAATACATATTTACTTGTGCATGAAAATTGATTTTCAATTGAAAAAGGGTTTCAGAAATTGCCCATGCACTGGAAACTCAAATTCTTGTCCATTCATATTTTTTAGAAGATAGGAACCTTTACCAAAGCTTTGAGAGATGATAAAAGGTCCAAGCCATAATGACTCAAACTTCTTGTGCTTTCCTTTATCTTCTACTCTCACATTCCACTGGAGAACAAGGTCATCTAGTTGGAATTTTCTATTGCTAGCCCTTTTGTCAAAAATATATTTCATCTTTTGCCGCAACTTTATATTCTCCTTTTGGCTATCCTTTCTAATTTCATCCAACTCTGTTAATTGCATCATTCTATTTTGCATATTGTCAGAAAGCTCTAATTGTTCTTCTTGTATAAAGTGGTATATTGGTAACAAATTATTAACAAGCAGTCTTGATTTCGTACCATGTACAAGTTCAAATGGTGACTTTCCTGTTTCTTTTTTAACTGTTACCCTGTTAGCCCACAGTGCTAATTTCAGTTTGTATGCCATGCTCTTTTGTTCCTTTCAAGAGTCTTCTTCAAAATCTTCAATATACTTTTGTTACTAGATTCAACTTGTCCATTTTCTTGAGGATGAATATGACATCATTATCCCATACTTCTCACAAAAATCTTTTATTTCATGTAACCTAAAACACATGGCATTGTACATTACTAACTTTATAGGAACACCAAATCTGGTTAAGATATTTTCCATCAGGAACTCAGTAACCACCTTACTTGTTGCCTTTTTTTGTAGGTACAACTTCAATCCATTTTGTAAAGTAATATGTGGCTACAAGTATCCAACTGTGTCCACCATTGGTTTTTTCTAAAAATTCACCTATAAAATCAATCCCCCACATAGAAAAAGGGGCTTCAGCACTTACATGATTTAGTAACAGAGCTCTTGAAAATTTTAACTTATTTGTGAACCTTTGACATGGCTCACATCTCCTGACATATGCATGGGTATCTTTGAATAGACTGGGCCAAAAATATCCAGCCCTTAGAATCTTGTGGGTAGTAGTCTTGGCAGAAAAATGACCTCCACATACCCTAACATGCATTTCATTTAATATTTTCTCAGATTGGCTTTGATCTAAACATAGTAACAATACACCATTTCTATCTTTCCAATATAAATCTCCTTGTACTAAGGTGTATCTTTGAGCCTATAATATGAGACTTCTCTTTTGGTTGTCTTTCATAGCATTATGATAGATGGAATTTTTCAAGAAAAATACAATATCAACATAAAATGGTTGTTTCTCTATACTTGTGATTGTCTAATCATATATCTCTGTGTGATTTACTTGTACTAAATCCAAGTTCTTCTTTTTCATGAGTTTTTCCAAACCTTGACCTCTTACCAATTTTGTAATGTGGATTTCTAGGTTAAATTCCTGAATTTGGTTAATCCACTTACATCTCTTACTAGTCACTTCTGATTGGGTAAGAATTTCCTTTACTGTTGCATGAGGAACATATGTCAACACCTTATCACAAACTAAGTATGGTCTAAAATATTTTATGAATTTTACCAGGGCATATGCTTACTTTTCCATCATCTCATAATTCAGTTTTGCAGCTTGAAGGGATTTGCTAAAAAAGGCTATAGGATGTTCAAATCCCTCACCATCCTTTTGTAACAGAACAACAACGATAGTGTGAAAAGATTCAAATGAAAATAAAGAAAAGAGCTTACTATAGTCTGGTGATTTTAAAACGGGTGCCTCTTATACTGCTTTCTTTAATCTCTCAAATGCTATTTGAGCTTCCTCATTCCAATGAAATTTTTCATCTTTCTTTAGAAACTTAATAATTGGTTTGACAATCTCTGCAAAATTATCTATGAATCTTCTGACAAAGTTTATCTTTCCTAAGAAAGATTGTACTCCTTTTATATTTTTTGGAGCAGTGACCTTTTGGATAGGATCTATTCTCTCAGGGTCTATCCTAACTCCATCTTTGGACACTATATGTCCCAATAAATTTCCTTTTGTGACTTTAAAATGACATTTTCTAGGGTTTAGAGAAACACCATACTCTAAAGCCTTATTAAAAATTTTCTCTAGATGTTCACAGTGATCCCTGCTTTTTTAGAATATGCAGTCAAGTCATCTTGATAAATAACCATGAATAGATCAATAAATTCTTTAAATGCCACATCCATGGCTCTCTGTAAAGTCACTCCTACATTTATTAATCCAAAGGGCATTCTGACATAGACATAGGTTCCCCATGGAGCAGTAAAATTAGTTTTGAATTGATCTAATTTTTTCACAAGTACCTGGTTGTAGCCTAAGAATCCATCCATCATTGGTAGAAATTCACAACTAGTTACCTTATGCAACATTGCTTCCATGTTTGGTAGAGAATAGTTTTCTTTTAAGGAAGCCATATTCAAGTTTTTGAAATCTACACACAATCTTATGTCACCATTCTTCTTTCTTACTGGTACTAAGTTTGAGACCCAAGTTGAGTGTCTAATAGGCTGAATGATTCCATCATATTTTAACTTTATCAACTCCTATTGCATATTATGAGCCAACAGAGGATTAATAGGTCTCTGCTTTTGTCTAAATAGTTTCATATCAGTTTTGAGAGGGATTTCATGTTGGAAAAGATCCTCTCTATAAGCCTTAAGACCTTCATATGACCAAGCAAAAACATGCTTATGTTTTCTTAGTAGTTTTATCACATTGGTTCTAACATGAGAGTCTAATCCCTTTCCAATGTAAACTATTTGAGGAGTGGTTTGTGAACCCAAATTTATTTCCTCTAAATCCTCAATCTTGGCATTGCTTATTCCTGATGTTTGTTCACTTTGATTAGTAAATAATGCTTCTAGTTCTACCAATCCCTTAGGAATCTGGTTAGAACTAAGTTGGGCAACCTCATCCCCCAGTACACAATCCTTACCACCAATGACTTCAAGCAAATTATTGCAATCTATACACTGGTCCTCATAATGGTCAAGGCATTGAAGAAATCTAAGGATACCTTGGTCATCCTCAAACACTTGCCAATTGTAAATATTGTTTGGGAAAACTAGTCTTCTTTTGAATTCCACAATTGATACCCCATTTAAGGTCATATCATCAGTTTTCAAGGCAACATTAGCCAAGAAATCTGCCATAATATTTCTAGACCTTTCTATCCAGTTTATATTAAAAGCATCAAAGAATTCTATTTGGTCCCAAATAGCATGTCTATACATTTTCAATATGTCATTCTTTACAACATATTTGGATCTTACCTGGGCTACTACTAATTCTGAGTCACCATAGACTATAAACATTTCATACCATGTTTAGTAACAATTTCTAGCCCTAGAAACAAAGCTTCATATTCTGTTATATTATTTGTACATTGAAAAGATAGAAGAAAAGAATATTTGAATTTGGTACCTGATGGAGATATAAATAGAACTCTAGTTCCCGATCCTTCTTTTGAATAGGCTCCATAAAAGTACATTTGCCACAAACCATCACTTTGTACAGATAACTCCTTCACCAAAGGATCAACATTTTCACACTGGCGATTAGTCCTTTTGATTCTGAAATTTTCCATGTCAATGTCAACACAATAATTAATATTTGTATCCTCAAGCAATTCTATCATGTGAGGTGTTCTTCCCTCTCTAGATATCTTTACATTATTTCCATCTATTTTAAAAGTGGCATAGGATAGGTCACACTGAATAATACCACCCATTGAAGCACTCCATTTTCTAGATAACAACATGCCATAATGTGGTGGTATGTCAACCACTAGTACACTCATAGTTAACACTGTATTTGGACACATGGATAATTTGTAGGGTAGGGCTTCAATAGTTCCTACAACAAGGATTTCTCTTGAGTCCATTTCTTGACACCTCCCATGAGGAGTGTCTACTTGTAAACCCATGGATCTCATATTCTCTACAGGCATTACTGTATTTGATGCTCCTAAATCTATCATATAGTTTTTCAGCATCTTTCCATTTATAACCAATGTTAAGAAAAAGGGGTCAACAACCCCTATAGAAGTGTTTGTATTCAAGTAGATCTGAGAGATCTCAGAGATCATCCCCTCAGGATCTTTTCCCTTGTTGTTAAGTTTCTTTTCAATATGCTCTATTTTCTGAGGTTTTATCAGTGACACATTATTCAAGACTGACAGAACTTTATCCTTGTGTTCTTTTATTCTCATCATCACAAGGAATGGGACCTTCACAGTCATTTGAGATAAGCACTATCCCATATCTATTGGAGTATATTTTACATCAGTGGTTTTATATTTTTCAACAATAATATTATTCTCTTCTATTTGGATATTCACAACAGGTTCTTCCCTTCTAGATTTCTTATTTTCCACTTTAGGGGAAGAAGAACTTGCCTCTGCCTCTTTAGCCTTTTCCACATGTACATATTTTTTCTCACTAGCTTTTTTTACTATCTTGACCTTAGGTCTATTTGCATTTTCCCTAGGTCTATCCTTTTTAGGTACATATTTGGCATCTATTTTTTTTTCTTTTATAAAGATGCATGATGGTTGACTACTAGCATTACCAACAACTTTGTTTCTTAGGTGATCGTTATTTCTAGCTTTGTTTACCAAGTCAGCAGTGATTTTGGATTTTTTCTCATCAGAGAATTTTCTCACTACTAGAGATTCCTGACTATTTTGGGCATAACACCTTATGTGGTCATCCCTTTCATCTTCCTCACTATCTGAAAAAATTTGTTGCTGATAAATTTCAATTCTTCCTTGCGAGCCATATAGGTCATGATTTTCAATTTCTTCATCAGAATCCATATCATGACAAGAATATGCATTATTCATATTATAATCAAATGTACCATCTTCATCCTTATCTTGCTCCTCATTTTATTTTAAATCTAAAGAAACAACAAAAAGTTAGGATTGTGTGGTGCCTCACAGGCCTCACACTAGAAGTCATCATTGCACATATGAATAGCATTTTTATGTAAAGGATTAGGGGTCCTATTCTCATTTTTCTCTTTTCTTAGTGGAGAAATAGGCTTACCATCCTTAAATTGGGTACCACAGGGGTAGTTTTTCATCCTATTTTGTGGATTGTAATTATTATTATAGGATGGCTTATTATTTTGTGGAGCCCTATACTCTCTATACTCATGTTCCTTTTGACCACTCCTAGTAAAATGATGATCTTCTCTTTTACCCAACTTCCCTAATATCATTCTGTTCATTTCTATGTTCACAACTATTTTATAGGCTTCTATTAAAGTTCTAGGATTTTTATCCCTTAGTGCATAGCCCATTTTTGAATCAAAGGCATTAAGATAGGTAGCCAGACATACCTTTTGGTCCAACTTCATCTTTTGGAATAGCTTATGCATAGCTTGCTAAAATCTTGTATTGAACTCTGTTACTTCTTCATTTGAGTTCTTCCTTATGTTGTTAAACTCATTAAGCAAAAACCCTTCATTAGTCTTTTCACCATATTGATCCTTGAAAAGATCAATCAGTTCATCCATTGTTCCTACAGACCCATGAGATAAGCTCCTAAACCATTCCCTAGCATCTTCTACTAGAGATTGTACAAATAATTTCATAAGAACATCTTCATGATTGATAATTAAATTATCTATAACATCAAAGAATTTTCTCAAATGTTCTTCATAGGTGACAACATTATTACCTGAAAATTTTGGGGGCTTTTCTCCCATATCCTCTAGTATTACATTAGGATAACCTAGAATTCCAAAGAAAGAAAATTTCTTATACATTTCTTTTCTTATACATTTCTGTAGGAAGAGGTCTCCTTTGAAATTTGTCATTCTTCTTGGGAGAAAATAATTTTCTATGGTCTTTGAAAGAAGAAGTCTTTCTTTTTGATGTTGTAGGGTGGTCTGTATCAGCAAAAGAAATTGTAGTAGACTGTAAGAAATCAAATTTTGTTTTCATTTCAATGGTAGCAGCTTCTGCTTTAGCTTTCTCTAACATATTAGCCATAGTTTCTTTTTCTTTTCTAAAATTTTCAAGGTCAATATCTAATTTAGACATTTTCTCTGTCAGGTTCTTTTGAGTTTTAGGCTTCTCAACTTCTGTTTCAGCAACTTTACTCTTTCCTTTATCTTTGAAATCTTGAGAATCTAAGTTTTGGTGGGTGCTGGGAATCTCTTGGTCTCTGCGAGACCTCTCTATATTATTTGTAGCTTGATGTCTTAGGGTTCTTTCCCTATACTTGTCAACATATTTCTGCTCATGTTTTTTCTTCTTATGTTCTTTTTCACTTTCTATCTGTTGAATAATGGCTAGTTGCTTCATGAAGATTCTTTCTTCCTCTGCAAGCTCATAAGAAGGAACTTCTTTATAATTTGAACTAATTGTATCTATTCCTTCTCTCTCACTAGAAGTGCTAGTGACTGCATAGGTATCTAGTCCAAGGCTTGGGGCTTCTAAATATTCTGAGGCACTCTCTTCTTGACTAGACTGATCATTCTTTTTCCTTCTAGTGCTATTATCTTCACTTCTTGGAGGAGAATCATTGATACTTTCTTGATTTTTCTTCTATCTCCAAGACATCCTATTTTTTGAAGTAGCGGGGATCCCACTATCCAACTCAACTTCTAGATTATTCTTCATTCTAGACCTAGTATTCATATTTGAAAATATTTACTTAATTCTTCAACTGATCACAAAGATTTTACTTTTAGAGTCACCACCCAAAATTGGGAATACTGAATACTACTAGAATGATCTTAAAATTGGAAAAAATCAACGTTAACTTGATTTGACTTCTAAACACCAGAGATATTCCTTATAGGCTTCTTTTCAAGTTTTACACAAAACTCCCTAGTAGAGTCGCCAGTTTGTTAGCTCTTTTTCTTGCAAAAACAATTTTAATATGACAGTATAGTTGTACACTTGAATGCAGACTCCTATTTCATGAAAAAGAAAGGCTAATTGATGAGGGTATTAGATAACATTTGGGGAAACTATTACCTCCTCCTTTTTTGAGATCCACTAGCTCGGGCAGTTATTACCTATGTATGATTACTGAATGTCAGTATCTTTTAAGTGGATTATCTTCTTACTGAAATGTTGAAATGCCTTTTAATGGCTCAACAAGTAAATGAATATGCAAAAGACTATGAATATCCTGATACAAAGCTTAATTATCCATACTAGTATTTGGACAACAGAAATTAGTAAGGTAATAAGGATTCTCATGATTCTTCTTTTTTCATTTTTTATGAACCTAAGGAAGGATAACCTATTTTGATTCTATCTTAAAAGAATCAGTAAACTGAATTGTATTCCTTAAACACAATTACTTGAATGAAATGTATATTTGAAGTGTGAATGATTTGATAAATTAAAATACTTGGTTGGATAATGAACAATTACTTATCCAACTATAAAACCAGTGCCTTAACCTTGGCTATAAGTCAATATCTGGTATAACTCCATAATAAGGTGATCAATAAAACATATGCAACAATGATAAAATGCCTTACAAATTATCCTCTGTCTACAACTATATCATTAGATCTTTAAACACATGCTAAGCTCTTTGGGGTCACTTTAAATAATTAATCCTTCCTTGAAGGAGCTTACAAATGACTGCACAACCACCTTGTGATCAGTATGCCTAAATGCCTTATAAGTAAACATACAAGAGCTATAAAAAAAATGAAAAGAGAAAATCCAAGATGTAGAAAAGAGATTTAAAATATTTTTATTAATGTCTTAAAGCTTCAAATACATATAGATAGACAAATAGTACAAAGGCTCAGATAAATTTTAGTAGTCTTCCTTGTAATATATTTCATTGATTTCCAACTCCAACCTATTTACAAAATGAAACAAGAGTACTATATATAGGCCTAAACCATCTTGGAATCCTTAAGATAAGGATGCTACAAGCTTCATATGGTTTAGAAAACCTAACCCTAAACATAAGAAAAGATAAAAGACAGGAAAACACCAAGCGGTGGAAGGACAAAACTGAAGAATAAAATCTGATCTTTCTTTGTCTTCTTGTAGATGTTGGCACCTTTGTCTGTATATATTCAGGATAGCATCTAATATTTCTAATAAGATATAGTGACCACCAATATAGGCTAACTTACACTAGTCTCTTTAAGATTGCTAACCTTCATGTTCTCATAGAATAGGTGCCATGTGTCCTCTTACTCTTCATCCATGACATCCAAGTCAACTATAACATGCTTCTTCTTCTTGGGATTTGTCTTGATGTCCCATGCTATCACATATTTCTCTTTAGGCCATTCAAAACTCTGTATACTCTCAAGTTGGTCCTTTTGTCTTTCCCACCTAGCATCTATTATGCTTTTAACATCTGTGATGAATTTATTGCAATCTATCTCTGCTTTTATTGCTTCATCCAGAATCTTGTTGTATATTTCCATGTCTAATTCTCCTTGATCATATATATATATATATATATATATATCTTTGTTGGGTAGCACATTGTCAAATTCTGATCCCCATAGCCCTAATGGCTTGATTTGATTGTCCTCAGTTTTGATGGGAGGTACAAACCTGAAATAACCTACTCCAAACATATTCATCCTTGCCTCAATTCGATTTTACTTTCCCTTGAAGAATGACAAGGTGGCTCCAATCTTCTCTATCTCTGGCAAGTCTGATCTTAATGGTTGAACAGATGCCAACCTCTCAAAATGTCATGTCCTACCAGACCAAGTTGAATAATATGGATTCAAAATTGATATAAAATTAATGACCTCTATTTGTAGGCCTGGAAACTTGCCATAAGCTCCATACCCACATCAATCTTTTCCTTGATGGTGTCTATTCTGTGTTGCAAAATTGAAGTCAAGTCACTTAATATTTAATTATTGTGCTCTCTAATTCCTTGCTCTATTTTAACAGCCACCTCCACTGCATCTTCAGTCTAGATTTATTCATCCTGCAACTCTTTAGGCTCAGCAGGGGCAGGCTCTGACACATCTAGAAATTGTTGAGTAAGCTCATCTATGAGCTTCTCTTGTGCCTTAATTTTTATAAGTCCCAGTTCTCTGTCTTTGATAATATCACTAGTATCAGTAGTGAGTTTCTTCAGTTTCTCAGACATCTGGATTGCTTTTGCCTCATTTAGTTGGGAAAAGTGTGTTAAAACCTGGGAGATTTCCTAGTCTCCAGTGTTCTGAACTGACCATATTATTTTTTTTCCCTCCATCTTCTCCTGGATGTTCAACAGGACTAGCTTTTGATCTTTGGGAGCCAAGCTCCACATTGCAAGTGCTTGGGACTTGGGGTTGTATCCGAACCCTCTTATCATGTCCCCAACCTATGTCACTGATGACAATTTGACATCAGGTTATTTCATGATCTAATCAATATATAGGCTGAGGACAGATCCTAGCCTTCCACTAATAGTATCCCACTAGCTTTAACCAATTGCCTTGCTTGTTCAGGAGTAATTTTCTCTGATTTAGGATCATAGTCCTGTAGTGTTTATAGAGCCTCTTGGGTTACTAGATCACCCCCTGCTAATTGCAATTGTGTACTCATTTGTTTTTTCTTATCCCAGATGAGAAAGTATTTAAATTCCTTTGTCTTGATGAAGTTATCATCCTTCAGGAATTCATCTTGATGTATGAACCTCTCATCTATACAAGTCCTAAGAGGTAGCTCTTTCTCCTCTTCTACATCATTTACAAATTTATTTCCTGCCTTGATATGTTTTATCAATTGGTGATCAAAGGGCCTATTTCCAGTTATTAGGGCTCCACTCTTGTCTATCCTTTTCTCCTTCTTCTGAGAAGGTTCCCCTGTTTCTATTTTCCATCTCTTGGGTGGGGGTTCATTTTTCACTTCCTTCTCAAGGACCTCTGTTAGGTCTATGATATTCTCTCCCTTAGTAGCTTTCTCTTCAACAATTGCTTGATTGACTGGAGGGGGGCTAGGTTCATAGTATTCAACACTAACATCATCATACTCTAATGATGAGTGCCCCTTATGGCCTCTTTCTGGCACAACTAGTGCATCATCTAGCTGATTGCATAGGATAGTGTGAGAGTAGGGGGGCTAGGTTCATAGTATTCAACACTAACATCATCATACTCTGATGATGAGTGCCCCTTATGGCCCTTTTCTGGCACAACTAGTGCATCATCTAGCTGATTGCATAGGATAGTGTGAGAGTTGATCATGGCTTCTAGCCTTTTCAAATAAGGCATATTAGGGAAGAATCCCCCAAATTTTAGACCTTTTCTCTTGACCTACCTTTGTAGGTCCATAAGTTCATTGAACTTTATTTCTCTCTTATCCACCTCCTCATCCTCCAAAATATTTCTTATTAAATCTTCTTCCATGCATTCTTCATGGTCTTTTGTGTAGGGAATGGTTGGTGTCAGAAACTTTTTTGCACTAAGGATGAAGCCTTATGTGTCAACATATCTATATAAGGCCACATTCATGCTGTAATGACTCATCCAATTATTCACCAGGTCTAATGCCTCTTTTCTAATGGTAAAATTATAAATCCTGAATTGCCTTGGGGTAAATGTACCCTTCCTATGTGGTGCAAGATGTTCCTTATCTATCAAAATGAGCTGCCTTATGAATTCCATTGCAGATATTCTTGGTGGCACGTGGAATGGAAATACATGTGGAGGGTGGGTACAACCATATACCCTCATCAATGTGAAGTTCCTTTCATAGTAAAAATCTCCCCAGTTATGGTCTCTTGGCCATTTGTCTAGATACTCGCATGACCTCAATAGTTGTATCACTTTTACTGGCAGCCTAGTCTTATTAACACCTAGGCACTGAAGAATTGGATATACTATCCAATTTTTGAAAGCACACAAATCTTTCTCCCTAGAGGTATAGTTTGAAACTCTCAACCAAAATTGAATAGGGTTAGGCTAGTTCTGATGAAACCTCTGTGGCCTAAGACATTGGCAATTCATGAGTGGGAAGTTGTAGTATAGGATCAAATGCATAAGAACTGAATAATGCATAAACTTGGGATGATCCTTTTTTCTTTGTATGTCCACAAACCCCAGGTGTATATGGTCTATGATGTACTAGATATAATCATAGTTAGAAGTGGTATGGAGGCTTTTCATGTCCAGCACCATCATCAAAATATCCAAGGTAATCCTATCTTCTCTTGCATCTTTTCCTAGCACTCTGCATAGTGCATATGATATGTACTTCATATATAAGTTCAAGTCCTTGTAAAAATATGGGGTTTCTCTTGGAATGGGTGCTATATAGGTCTTCATCTTCTTTGGAATATGGTGTTCCTTGATCAACTTGGCTGCAATGCCATACTATCTAATATACCTATTTTGTAGGCTCTTCAAGTTTATCTCTATGGTCATAGGATAGTATACATTGAAGGCCTTCATGAAATTTTTCCTGTCTAGGGTGAGTAGGGATTTTCCATCGTCTCTCTTAATTGTTTTGGTCAGGGTATCATACCTACTAGCCATCTCTAAGACAAAATTGACATCTACAAAGATATTAGGAATAACTAACCTAGCCAATCCACAGGTCCAAGGGTTTGAAATTGGCATAGGCTCATCACTGTTGTTAAAAAATTAATTAAACAATGAATAAACAGATGAGCCTGGGGTTTTGGCATCCCTTATATATAATAGGTCATCAATTAAAACATTGGCACTAACCTTTCTATTCTGGCTTGAGCCTGGTAGCAATGTGAGAAATTTGTTTCAATAATTTCTTTTTCCCTTTGTGTCATCCTCAGCATCATCACTTCTTCCACTGGTGGATGCCACACTCAGTGCTTGACTCATTTTTTCCTTTCTGTGTTGTTCACTCCTTTCTTTACCAATATTGAAACACATCTTCTCAAAACCCTCACCAACAACTAGTGTGAATTTCTCTAAAATCTACAATCTTGAGTACTGAAAATACTGCCAATCACAATCCCTACTAAATTTTGAATTAGGAAATCACCTCTTCTGAACACTTACTGCTTGGAAATCTCACTCTTCACAGAAAATGCTGAACTCTCTATAAAACTCTTAGCTCTGAGGATTCGGAAGCTGGTAAGAATGAAATGATAATGGATATGCATACTTATAACTGAGAAATCAATGCAGACGTCTCTTTGAACTAGTAAACTTACAATTTAGTCACTTCCCCCATTAGTTTATGCAATTTGACATCAATTTTTGGTTCTATCTGTGACATTCAAACTGACAAGTAATCAATTTTTGATGAGTGCTTTTTCTTATAAAAACCTTATAAAATTTGAAAAGAGATCGAAATTAGATCTGATTGGCAATCATTAATCATATTTCAGCTACTTTTCCATCTATCAAAATCTCTTTTATCTCATTGGCTATGAAGTGTCCATCATGGCATCACAGAAAAGTCATCTGTTAACCCTGGTTTTACTTCTAGCAACCTAGCGACTGAGTAATCTCCTTGTTGCTTGATATTCATCTTGACTATAGTTTGTTACTGAGACTTAGCAACTGCCATTGGATCAAAATTTAGATCAACGGTTATCTCCATGTTGCTTGATCTTTTTAATTAACCCTTCTTCTTACAGAGATATCACAACTAAGCCTTCAGGTCACATCTGGAGACTTGGTGACTGATGTATCTCTATGTCGCTGAACCAAATCTCTAACTCACAGTTTATCTAGAGACCTCGCAACAAATGCCTTAGTCTCTTTATCGCATGATTTTTCATTTTTATGATTTCCATCTGGAAACAATGCGACTATCGTTGATCTCCCTTTTCTCTGCATCTGACGGTTGTCTCTAAGTTTCTTGATCTTCATATCAAACCCTAATCCTTTTTGAGACTTAGCGACTGATGAACACGTGTCTTATCTTTTCTTTTGTCTCTTGAGCACCAAATATTATTTGATTTTTCAACCTTACACTATGACCACACAACTACCATTGGTCTGGCTTTCATCCTATGGTTTTCAGTGAATCTCTTGATTATTAACTTAACTCATCTTTCTTCTCGCGACTGCGCGACAACACTATTATTCAAACTGCTATTCAACCCAGGTTTATTCAAAGACTTGGAAATTGTTAAACTCCATGTCACTTGATATTTTTCAAACTATAGGGTTAATCTGGAGACTTCCCAACTACCATTAGATTTAATATTTGATCAACGGTTGTCACTAAATCTCTTGATCTTTCACTTAACTCACATTTTATTCTGAGACTTTGCAACAGCAGTAAAATCTAAACCTTTTAAATTAACTCATAACTTTGGGTTATATATGGAGATAATGCAACTGAGTAAACTTGAAGTTGCCATGTAAAATCACTAACTATGATCTCATCAAGAGAGAATCTGACCACTGTTAGATCACATCTCAGATGAACGGTCTGCGCCAAGTCTCTTGATCCTCTGAAGCATATTCTTTTTATTAGGAGACTACGTGACCAAAGCTTTTCGCCAAGTCTCCAAATTGAATGGAATATTCACTTTCCTTCAAGAGACTAAGTGAATAAATAATAAGAACATGCAAATAAATTCAAACTTAAGTTGTAAAAAGGTAACATGAAAATAGAACTCGTCTGAGAAATTTAGGGCATTCCTTGCATTTTCAAATAGAAATAACCATAGGGCTTAGGGTTTTTTGGCATTTTGGCTAGGTTAAGGGATAAAACAACATTTGCAAAGGTATATAAGGATTTTCAACCATGGCTTTTAACCTTTTGAGCATGGGAATGACAGGAAACTTCTAAATTTTACAAGGCGAACTCAAAAATATGAAATACAACCAACTTATTTCATCAAAGAAGTTTTTTTTATGATTGTATGAGAATTGAAGTTCTTTAATTTCATCCTTGAGAATTATAGGGTACCCAAAGTATTTTCCTTAGACACAAATACAAATACCATAAGTATTTTTCTTAGACATAAATACAAAGTCTGTTTACAAAGCATTCATAAGTGTCCATAACTTTAAAACACAAGTAAGAAGTGTATTTTCTTATTCTGATCAGTCTCAAAAATATTTGCCACTTTGAGATGTCAAAAAAGTTTAAATTTGATATATAATGACACATTTGTGTTTGGGGTGAGGATTTACCTACCTAGGTTTAGAAAATCTTGAAGTGTAGGGGAATTTTAGTTTTTCATTCATTGGACAAGTCTGATTGAAGCAATCTAGGAGAATTGGAAAAAATATCTTGGATTTCCAATCTATGATTTTGTGAACCGAAATATTGGAGACTCTGATGGGGAATTGTAAATAAGTTTTCCAAGAATCTTTGGTGACAAAATTTTTCTCAGTTGGAAGGAAGAACCCAGAAGACTAGCAAACAATATTTTCCTCAGAGGTGGGGACTCTATTTAATAACAAATTTTAGTCAGTGACTCTACTAAGGGAGAAGACCCAAAATGAGATAAATAAAGTTTTCCTCTTTGAAAGAGGTGGTGACTCTATTGACAAGAACCTAATGTATAAAGAAAGAAGTTACTATAAGTTCATACATTTAGAATGTACCAAAATAAGCAGCCATTTCAGAGAAAACCATTTGTTCTAGATGACATCAGGTTGTTGGACCTTAGAAGATTTAAATGTATTCCTAATAAGATATTCTCTAAAGTTTCATAGCTTGTACCAAAGTTTCATGGGGAATGGGATGAATCAACACTTGAGCATTTGGATGCATTCTACACATTTATAGAAAATCATGAGATTTATGCGGAGGACTATGTGATGAAATTGTTTGTCAAGACTTTAAAGGATTATGCAAGAAAAACATACGAATCTCACCCTACAAAGGGAATATCATCACACAAAGAGTTTGAGAAATGGTTTTTAGGTGAGTTTCATGGAAAATTAAAGATGAGGAATATTTCTATACACAAGAAGAATATCAGTATCATACTATGGATTCAGAGTCTTGTGCAGATTCATGTTTCAGCAGATACAAAGATAATGATGATTCCAGAGGTGGGTACATATCCCAGATACTCAAGCATGCATTTATTGACACATCAGGAGAATTGATCATAGAAGATAAGGTGAAGGAAAGCATAAATTCATGTGTGGATAGGACATGTGGAATAGATGGAGATGTGGAGAAGGACAAGGAGAAGAAAAATATATGCTCCATATTAAAAAATAGTCAGAATTATACTCTAGAACAAGACTCATGTATGTCTTCTTTGGATGAATTTATAAATATAAGGAGGCATATAGATGAAACTACAACACAAGTATTCATGAGGATGTTTAACAACTATAAAGAAATACTTGTGGATATAAAACCTTCATTACTAGATAAAATGCATGAATTAGGGTTTTTTTAAATCCTTAGGTAAGACTTCTTATCAAAAATATATATGACGACATCTTAGAAGATGAATCTAGTGATGTTCCAAATTTAAATAATGAAGATGTGTGCACTAGTCATGCAAAAGATAAAAAGACATCCATGCTAGAGAGCCATGATGACACATATGTTAAAACATATGAAAATGAAGAAGATTTCATACATGGTGGGATTTGTATGGAAATGAAAATCAGTGATTGTGATAATAATGGAGAGGGTCTCCATAGTGCATAAGATATTTTAGATTTATTAGACATTGAATATCAGAAACATGTTCAGAGAAATGGTACAATTTTTTTCTCAGTCCACCAGAACAAACAGACTAGTGAATTAATACACATGCAAGATGAGGAAATTTCTAGAGAAAATGAAGATATTGGCTTGGTTGATGAAGCACATGATGACACTCAAAAGGATGATGCATTTAATGAATGCATGCAATATAATCAGCATATAAAAGAAAGAAAACCTAAAGGTAATTTCAATCTTCTTCAAGGTCTTTTTCATAATGAAACATCAAAAAATATAGAGGAAAGATGGAGAAATGTACCTTGTTTTGAAGATGAAAATCACAATGTTGAAAGCATGGAAATATTATCAAAAGAAGAAATCAATAAAATAAGTGATGTTCTAGACTCTGATACTATGATAGCTTCAACAGTGGTGGAAGTCATAAACTTTCATAGAAAAGGTATGCTTTTGCATAGTTGTCATAATCAGAATAGTGACAATGACATTGAATATAAAGGTTTGAAATCTTGCATCTATCCCTTTCATAGGATTAAAATAAGATGTTAGTCTAAGTCAGAGATGAAAATGCTTATGCAAAACAAACAATTTGATAACAAATGATGTTGTAATGTATATGACTGTGGACTATATGATAAGGGAAGATATTACAAGGAGTATGTATATAATTTGAAGATACCTATTTTCAAAAAAGGCAAATTCAGTTGGCTAGGGGGAAGTGTAAACATATTTTATCAGACATATCTCAGTATTATTTTTAGATTGATGTCAATGGAATATGATGAAAACAAGATTTATGACAGAGGCAAATGTTGTTTTTTCATTTTTGTGGCATGGGGCTGCCAAAATTTTATGATGTGACTGATGTACTATGACTCTATAGGCCTATTGATTGACACTTGGTCTTCTTCTTCTAGAGATAACTGAATTCTTACTATATCCATAGGGGGTATATGTCCCCAGAAAGGGCCACTATTGGAACATTGAATTTTTCCCAATTAGAAAGATCAAAATTATCTATTAGTGTTAATTTTTCAAAGACAAAGGCATGATGGAGAGATAAAATTTGAAATTATATGCAAAAGAGAATCATTTTTTTCTATTTCATGGGCCAAAGAAGTAGCAGTCACAAAATGGAAATTTTTTTCTATTTCATGAATGACGATAACAAGGTAAGCGAGATAATGAGTTAAACTCATTGTTTCGTGGGGAACCTTTTAAATGAACTATGAAATGGTGAAAAGACTAATGATGGTCAAATTAATAATTGAAGTACAATGGCAGATTTCTCACGCTTGAAATGTCTCAAGAATTAAATGGGCATTAGTTATAAAAGAGATAAAGAAAATCTTTTTCAAGATTAAGTTGGATATATTTATAAGATTAATCTAAGATACAGAGTTAAAATAATGTTTCTCATTTAATTGAAGTGATTATTGAGAAGATTTAAAGATCCTATTAAGGATATGGAAATACATACCAGAAGATGTGTTATATCACTGATTAGCCTTTGAGTTAAGCGAAAGGTTTAAAACACTAATCAAGGATATGTACTCTGGGATGGACAAGACGAGATTGTCATTCCCTAGAGAATGTATGATACAAAGAAATTAAATTCAAGTGTGCAAGGCCAATTAATCATGCTTGCATTTAATGAGGAAATGGAATTACATGTTTCAGAAGGTGGTAAACTCCTTAAATATTTCTATAAGTGGGTAAAAACTGACATGAGTACAATAGATTCAAATTTCAAGCTAGAGGATGGGTTTACCAATGGTTTTTGATCCTTGGAATGAAAATCCACATCAAGTGATGCAGCCCTATCTGATAGGGATGGAAGAAGATCAACCAAAATTTCTTAACAACCTAATGACAATGGCCTGGGAACTCAAAAACTGTTATGAAACATATGAGTGTGACATGTATGAGTTAGAAGTGGAGCAGGATCAAGCCAAGATGCACGACCTTGCATGGGAAATCTAGATGAATGGAAAAGCTTGGGTTGACGATGATCTTGATGAAAAAGTGTTGTCCATGCTTGGGATACTTCAAATGAATGGAGTTAATTTCCTGTGAATTAGATATAAAGAATGTAATTACTACCTAAATAGGGTTTTAGTTTAGAATATACATTTTGTTATGGTCCTTAGCTTGTTGCATCCCTTCATATTATATAAAAGGGATATCAAGACCGTGTAGGATGGAGATATAAAAAAAATGAGATAATTAAGAAAGGGGTTACTATAAGAAGATAGCATGGATGGTGACTGCAACTAAAATATAAATCAATTTGTATCCACCTTTTTTATTAATAAAAAGAAAATTTGTTTCCTTTCCAAGATTGAAGAAGTAAGTTCATTGTCTTTGATTGGATTGGTCCTTTGCATTTTTAGTTACACAAAGTTTTCTCTTTCCTGTTAGATGTTACAAAATTGAAGTCTTTTAATATTAGTTTTGAAACATCAAGGGTTGTATACAAATTTCTCATCTATTCAAATCCTTGTCTAATTGATTTTCTGCCAAGGAATTAAAATTCTATTAGACTAAAAAAAATATCATCATCAATTCATCCTTGTTGTCATGGGGGAGAGAATATAAAATTGAATTGCAGAGTGTACATGAGGGTTCAAACAAAGCTTGACTATATTTCGTCCAATTAGATGGATAAGGGATTGGCCTATGTATTTCATCAAAGAAGGTTTTTTATGGTTGTATGAGCATTGAAGTTCTTTCATTTCATCCTTGTGAATTATATGGTACCCAAATTATTTTCCTTAGACACAAATAAAAATTATGTTTACAAATAATTCATAAGTGTTCATAACTTTGAAGCACAACTAAGAAGTGTATTTTATTATTCTAATCAGTCTCAAGGAATATTTGCCACTTTGAAAAGTCAAACAAGTTTAAATTTTCTATATAAATACATCTTTGTGTTTGGGGTGAGGGTTTACCTGCCTAGATTTAGCAAAGCCTGAAGTGCAGGGGAATTGGACTATTCCTATTCGTTGGCCAAGACTGATTGAAGCAATCTAGCAGAATTGGAAAAAGCTCTTGGATTTCCAATCTATGGTTTTGGGAACCAATACCAACATGTATAAAGAGATTATGATGAATAAATCTATTGTTTTGGTTCTAATATTTAGTTTTTTACAGTTGTAGGAGCATTGAAGTTATTTCATTTCATCCTTGCAAATTATATGGTACCTGAGGTATTTTTCTTAGACACAAATATAAATTATGTTTACAAAGCATTCATAACTTCAAAGCACAAGTAACAAGTTTATTTTCTTATTCTAATCAGTCTCAAGGAATATTTTCCACTTTGAGAAGTCAAACAAGTTTAAATTTTCTATATAAAGGCACCTTTGTGTTTGGGGTGAGGGTTTACCCACCTAGGTTTAGCAAAGCCTGAAGTGCAGGGAAATTGGACTATTCCTGGTCATTGGCCAAGACTGATTGAAGCAATCTAGGAGAATTGGAAAAAGCTCTTTGATTTCCAATCTATGGTTTTGGGAACCAACACCAACGTGTATGAAGAAATTATGATGAATAAAGCTATTATTTTAGTTCAAATCTTGTTTTTATTTGTTATTTCTATTGTGTTGACTCTTGCTACAAGGTTGGACATCTCCATTAGGGATTTATCCATCCTTGATTATATCAAGCATATTAAAACCCTTTCAACATCATCATTAGTATGTCTAGATCTGATATCCAACCTACAAAATTCTTTGGTATACTCTTTCACACTAAGATCTCTTTGCTTTAAATTTTGCAACTTCCTAAACAAACTTACTTGGTAATCAACATGTAAGAACTTAGCCTTTAATTTATTCACAATCCTATCCCATGATATGGTTTTGTCCTTACCTATTTTGTGTCTATTTATCAGAAAATGTTCTCACCATAAAGGTTCATATCCTCTCAACTTCGTGAAAGCATATCTCACCTTCTTATCCTCATCAGTACCTTCATAATAAAAGTACTTCTCCATCTCTGTAATCCAATCAAGTAATTCATCTGAATCTAACTTGCCATGATAATCAAGGGGATTTAAATGTGGTATTTCATTAAATCTATTTAGGGATTTTATAAAAATATCATCTCCTTGTTCAATTCCAGGATCAGGTTGCTCTTTTCTTCCTTCAATTAATTCATCATTTGTTTCTTCCTCTTCCTCACTTACATCTTCAATATGTTGACCTCTAGTCTAGCTGCAATCTGTCTCAACATATCCAACACAAGTGGATCTACATCTCTCCTTCCACCTATAGCATTTCCTCTTTCATCCATCTTCACACAAGTCTTCTATAATGTCAGGTCAGATCCTCACTCTTCCACCCCACAAGAAATCAACTCAAGAATTTGCAAGCTTAGGAACCACAATCTACCTCAATAGAATAAAAAAATGGCTTTGATACCGCTCGGTGTAGCCAATGATAGTAGGAACATAAAATAAGTCAGTCCAATCCTTGTAGCAAGAGTTACACAATGGAAAAAACACAAATTATGGAGAGATAAGATCTTCTTTATTATTATCATCCAAAAATAAAGTACAATGGATCTGCAACATGCAGTCATACAATCCAAGCATATAGGCGTGATAACAAATAAAAATCCTTACAAATATCCTAGTTTTAGAATTTATCCATATAATAGTATGAGAGATACCCCCTTAGGAACAATTTCATAAGCTTATAATGCCTTTGTAAGCATCAAGTTGGCCTAGAGAGATTACATTTCCCAATGAGAAGAATGTGTATTACAAAATATAGGTCAAGACCCAAATCATAATGATCTCCCTAAAATTAAAGAAATGTGAATTGTGATCCCTTAAGAAGGTAGACCAAAAATGTAATAACAACATAAATTGAGCCATGAAGCTTCGTTGATCGAAAAATCCTTTGAGAGATAGAAAACACAAACTGGTCGTGAAACGTGAAGAATAGTTAAGTTTTGCCAATAATATGCAAGATCTCATATGAAAATTAAAAAATTGAGATGTGACCTAGAAGAAGGTTCAACACAATGCCAGGAACACATTGTAAAGTGCACAACTGCAAAAGATCCAAACTGAAAGAATGCTGAAAGAAACTCAGCAGAAGATAAACCAGAAATAAACTAGTTTTTGGTTTATGCAAGATTCCAAGATCCCAAGATGCTCATGCATTATTATGAAAGGTTATGGTCAATAGTAAGGTGTGGATTTTAATGATATATTTTCTCTAGTTGTGAAAATAACAACAATTCAAGTTTTTTTGGGTTTGGCAGCCGCTTGGGATCTCGAGCTTGAGAAGCTTGATGTTAAGACCACATTTATACATGGACACATTGATGAGGAATTGTATATAGATAAGCCTAAAGATTTTGTCAAACATAGATAGGAAAATATTTATTTCAGGTGTAAGCATAGCTTGTATGGGCTCAAGAAATCCCTAAGGTAATGTTACCTTAATGATGCAAGTGTAGGATTCACATTTACAAACTTCTTTCAATTATTCCAATAAATGCAACTATTTTGCAATCTTAAAACAATTTCTCAAACTAGGGCAGAATTTGAAACCCTCAAAAATTTATTAATAACTTCCATAAATGAAATAATGAATCCAATTCCATT
>MU228421.1:431023-453602 GCA_018584345.1 Thuja plicata | reverse complement strand
AAAATGGTTTGAATGGATTCCAAATATTATTTAGGACATTACATAATAATGAAACCATATTATAGAAAATGTGAAATATTAAATTCTCCTTGAGACATCCAAATAATAGGTGCTCCTGCACCACTTAAATTTGACCATTTCATGACTGAGCATAGGTTTGTATGCTCTGATCCTGATCCATGTGTCTATTTCAAATGATTCCAAATGGTGAATTTTTTATACTTATAATTTATGTGGATGAAATGTTAGTGATTGACACTAGCATGAGGTTTGTTTGTGGGATTAAGAAGCAATTAGCTAATATATTTTACATGAAATATTTAGGGGAAGAAAAATAACTCTTGGAATGACTATTTAACAAGATAGAAAGAAGAGATAAATCAGGTTGTCACAAAAATAATACATTGAAAAGGTATTGAAAAAATTTGGTATGTTGGAAGCTAAGCACTCCTTTAGCTTCTCATTTTTGTTTATCTTCTAAAATATGTCATAAAACACAAGAGGATCAGAATTTATAAAAGACATTCCTCATAAATCTTCAGTTGGGAGTATTATGTATGCCATGAATTTTACTTGTACGAATATTGCTCATGTAGTGGGAGTGGTAAGAAGATTTATGAGAAATCCTCGTAAACCTTATTGGGAGGTAGTCAAATGGATCTTGAGATACCTAAAATGTAATTCTTATTTTGATTTGTGTTTTGGAAGGGATAAGGGGTAGTTGCAAGGATTTGTTGATTTTGAGCTTGGTAGGGATTTAGACAAACGAAGGTCTACCATTGGTTATGTTTTCACCTTTCTGGGGAAGCTATCAGTTGGGGTTTTAGATTACAATATTAAGTTGTGCTCTCTTTCATAGAGGCTGAGTACATGACTCTCTTTGAAGGAAAAAGGGGGATTGTATGGTTACAACTTTTATTCAGATAATTGGGCTTGAACCAATCTGACTTTGTTAAATTATATGATAGTAGTAGTGTCATTTTTATAACTAAGCATAATACATCCCAAAATCACTCTAATAATATTCAATTGCAACATCATTATATTTTTTATGTGGTTGAAGAGGTAAATTTATAGGCTGCAAAGGTTGATACAACTTTGAATCCAAGTGATTCTTTGACAAAGGAAGTCCCATGAGAGAAGTTCAAGTTTTGTAGGACTTCTCTTGACATTGTGAAAATGTGACATTAAAGGAATAAGAAAGGGAATTATATGATATATAGTAGTCTCTTTTGGTCTTGAAGTGAGATTTTTATGAGATATTGAAGCCAAACGAACATGCCTCTTAGTTTTTCACATTCTGTTGAGCCTGAAAACTATTAATTTCATTTATTTGATGATATGTATGCATTGTAAAACTTAAAATTAATAAGAATATTTTCCCAGCTTTGAAAGTGGATGTAGCCAATTGGTGAACCGCTATAAAATATGTGTTGCATATTATTTTCTCTTTATAGATGAAATGGTGAGCAATGCTAAGATGTAGATCACTCACCAAGAACTTGTGGTATACATTAGACACAATGTCTTCACTGGAGCTGCGATACAATACCATGTGTATTCATATTGATGAGAAAAAAGGGGGAAATATATTTCCTAAATAGGGAGAGGGGTTTTTTTTTTGAGGCGGGGGGGGGGGGGGGANGGGCTTATATAGGAAAATGGGTCAAGGTCGGGAGTATTGGGTGGGCATTGGAGGGGGTGAAAAAAAAGGAGTTTGGGGCAATATTTTTTGAAAATAGGGGGATTCTTTAGTATGCCATGACCACACATGATATGATCCAAGTTCAATAAGTGAAGCCACTGTGACATTATAATACAAACCTACCCTTAATAAAAATATGATTATCACAACGAAAAGGAGGGTGGGTGCTAATGCAAGATCTATGACCAAGGGGGTTTTGGATTTCTAAGAAGATAAATGTGATATGATAAAGTATGAAGGATAGATATGATCTAATAAATTAAGTACAAAGGAAAATAAGGAAGAATAAGTGTACTTGGAAACAAGACGAAGAATCTAGGACTTTGAACCTAAATTTAACTATCATCAGAATATCAGATTCATCTATAACTTCAGATCTTGAAGGCAGGGACCTAAATCTTTATATCCTGAAATTTTCATTGAAAAATGGCAGGGAAAAGTTGAATTTTTGGGAGCAAGTCAAATTTTTCGGAACAAGTAGACTAGTCAACTTATTCCTAAAATAAAATGATGAAACTTTCCTGGATCGTGCAACTGTACCTATACTACTCAGATATGAAATTGCAGCTCCGCAACCTGTTCCTGCACACAAAAATGGGGAAAAAGGTTGTGGAAGGGGATTTTCCTTGGTCAAATCCATGTTTAGGAATCAACCTTGAAATATGATAGAAATTGAATAAAGGAAAGTAATGTTAAAGGTAAATTGTTGATTCACCTTGTATGAAACCCTCGTAAATGGATGTAGTAATCGCCCAATTCCATGAAGATGCTTAAAAGTGCTTGGAATACAAAGCGTTGACCTTGGAATGAGATGTAAAATCAAGGATTACTTTACAAATACATGGATCTATGATTTCCACTCCTAGATCTTGAATGTATTTATGCTTGATAACCACATGAAGAGTGAAATAGATGTATGGATCTTCTTGACTGATTGAGAATTCCTCTACTTGGCCATCATGGGAGAGAAACTTGAAACAATTAGAGAAGATTTACTTCTTCTAGAATGGATATTTGAGAAATGGAGACTTGGAGATCTTGAATTTGATGCTTTTCTTCAAATCTTGAATCCAAATCCTCAATTGCACAACTTTATTTCTTGAATGCTTGTACTTGATCATGATATCTCTTGTTATGTTATTATGCAAAATGAGGAGACAAGAGGTCATTTTATAGTAAATCCTCAAATTTGGGATTCAAATTTCATCAAGATTGACCATAAATATAAATCTTGGAGGAAAACAAAATTATCAGGCTCCAGCCAAAATTTGGAGCCAAAATCCCAGGGATAAGTTAGCCAATCAGCTTGTCCCTAGAATTAGGTCGACTAGTTGACTTGTCCTAGGAAAAATGAGCTCAAATTTCATGGGGTATAGGGAAGGTGAAAATATGTGGGAGAAGAAAATGCATGCTATTTTGATCAATCATAAAAAAACATTCAGACCTCAAAATAACTAAAATGAGGTCTAATAGGTCCTAGAGAATCCAATTATGGGTGCTAACTTTTTAGGATGATACATTTAGCCCCCACTTTAGTGGGAGTATGAGAAAAACTCATGTTTAAGGTAAATTATATTGAATGCATAAGAATGATCTCATCAAGGTTAAGGAGAGAAAGAAATATCAAGCCCCCAAGTGACTCAAGTCTTCATCAAACCTAAAACTAAGATAAGAGAGGCATCACTTGAAAGAGAGAAAAAAGTATGATCACTATCCTGGTAAGAGGTTGTATTACTATGGACCACACAAAAGGAAAATACTCCAAAAGATAACATTGAAGGTCTTGTTGAACATGCTGAATAAATGAGAGGGGGGTGAATCAATTATTCCCACACAAATTATAAAACTTTTATTCTATCAGTTAACAGACAATCAACAGTATTAACCACTTTATATTTGTCAGTTAAGCACATCAAACATCCATATAAATATAACCATTAGGAACACAAAAACACTGACATAGAGAATACCAAGATTTTACGTGGAAGACCCAAGATGGGAAAAACCACAGAGAAGATAATTCTCATGAAATGTAAGACACCTGTTAAGGTGACACCATTATGGTGATTTTACAATGAATCACTACTGGTATTACCCATTGCAGATACAATAAGGCTCACTGCAAGAATATTAAGGCTCACTACCAATACAAAAAGGCTCACTATTGATACACATGGGCTTGCTACCAGAAGATATTAAGAGAGATATAATCTACCACTAAGATCAACATACTTCTCTACATGAACATGGATCTCCTTCACATGTATTCATAGTCACTTTGCATATAACCCGCATAAGACCCACACACACCCATACTCGGATACAAAGAGGTTCTTCTTCTTTTTATACTAGTATCTGATCTTACATATGTTGGCTTCACACAAAAGGTGTGACAACTCCAATGGAAAAGAGATTACAATTACATTTAATACATAACATCGACCAATTACACACTACACTACAACCCATAGATAGGTCACACTTAGGATGTTACAATGAGTATTACATTTTCCAAGAGCTACCATAACTAAGACCAAAAAGCCATGGGAACCGATAGACCATTATATGCTGTAACTGATATACCAAAGAGTATTTGATTGACTTTCACAACTATCTAGATACTTGTAGAAACTTTGTAGCCAACACAAGTACCAAAAACTGATAGAGTTTTCCATGTGAAACAAAACACCAAAAGTATGTCATTGCACCAAAATAAATAAATCATGAGTAGGATAGTGTACACAACCAAGGAGTACTAGGAACACCAAAAATCTTCATGTTGAACTTGTCCTGAGTTTAACCAAAACTCCTATTGCATAACCGATAACCAATAGGTACCTAGCCAAAATTGCCAACAACTAACCGATACTGCTAAAGTGTTGGTATGAAGGTTTTGACATCAATGACAACCAGTGCCAACACTTCCTCATATATTAAAACAATCTCCCCCTTTGGCATTGATGTAAAAACTTTGAAAACTGGTTATGAAGAAAAACTTATTAATTCAAAAAATACTCCCCCTAAGTAGATGTTATCTTTTATTTCCTTCTCATAAAAAAACCTCCCCCTTTTTGCAAAAATGGAAAAGGGCCAAAAAGAGATCAATCAAACCTATCTACAATAAAATAACAATTTTACCTATAAATACCTTTTTATATTACTCCCGCAAAACTGAAAACTCTTTCTTCCATTATGAAATCACTGCCTCCATGTGGGCACACAAACTGTCACATTCCACTACTTTGTTAAATGATACTGTCCAATCTGAAATAGGAAATCTATGCTCAAAGATTTTGGCATTGGTTATGACCCTAACAACATGCTCCATTTTAATTTTGACCACATCCTTCACAAGCTAGAAGGTCTTGATCGAGGTCTTCCCTTTGCCTTTGCTGAGACAACAACTCAACCTCCAGTTCTTGTATCCTTATCCTTTTCTTTCCTTCCTTTTCATTGAATATACCCATCTCATTGAGCTCAATATCAATCTTCTCATATTTCCCTCTGAAATTGTCAACTGCAGTAGGTCATCAAAGATAGTACAGATAAACCTTTGTGATTTTTTCCAGGTAGGTTTTTGTCTTACCGATAAGAAAAGATAGTTTCTAGATAGAACTGCCATACTTCTCAATTTTCCTCTCCACGGTCTAGTAATGAGTACCAAACTATAACAAATTCTTCTATACTTTTGCAACCAATTCACCAGGTATCAAACCATATATACTGAATACTACAATATCTTGTTAATTAGGTGGTCGATAAACCTTTTCAGCATAAGGGTTGTGTCAGCTGGAGAATATTCAACCCAAAAACCACAAAATCTATCAAATTATTCATTATTCAACAAAGACTTGACAACATCAAGATCAAAAACTTTCGATCCTACTGGAGAAAGTTCTTCAGCTTCCAATTCCTCTAACTCCTCTTCTCCTTTTGTTTCTTTCGTTATCTCTGCAACACTTTATTTTCTACCATCATCTTCCTCTTCACTCTAAGATATTGTAATATCTTCCTTTCCTTTTGTACTTTTCTTCATCCTTTTAGGTTCAAAGGGTGAAACACCGATGACTATTTCCAATTTATTTTTTTTCTAAAGAGGAACCTATGTCATATTGTTTTATCAGTGCAATACTAGTAACCACCAGACCAGAACTAAGTCTCTATTGAAGAAATATTAAGTATGCCTTGCAAGCCTCTATTTTATTTTCTAGCCCTTCCAGGTACCTATAAATCTATCTTTCTATAGGAATATCAGTTCTCCATACAAAATTCTCTTTCCTAGGTAAGGAGCACATGAATTAAATATAAGGCACATAACTAACGACCCAAAACTAAAATTATATCTATCTTCCACTGACATTTTTACATTCAATAATAGATTGTCCAATAGAATTTTACACAAATCCATTTTATCATCCTCATGCAACATGTTACATGTCATATACACAACTACAGTTGAAGTAGAACTATCATGATTACATAATTGAATTTTTTAAGACATGCGATGTGAAACATACCTCACAATAGGATCTTAAATGTTGTGAATTGTAAATTCACCTTGATCCCTTTCGATCACTGTTAGGGCCTCCACCTCATCATAATTGATATATTTCTTCGAAGGCACTTTTCCAATGCTACACAGACCAATGATTATTTTAATTACTTCCTTCATTATGATGCATGGTCTATCCAATATCAATGTTTCATCCTGAAACCACTTCAACATGAACAAGATAAATTATTTTTTGTCACACCAAAATAATTCTCCCCAAATGTCAACCCCTAGCTCTCTCACATTCTACATTTCATCCTCTGGAAATCCAAACTCCAATTTTTTTATTCACTCTTGATTAAATTACTTCAGTTCAATCTCTTCCTTCACCTTTATTTTCACATCGACACAAGAAGATGATTTAGGTGACATGATTCTTTGTAGTTTTTATTTCACTCGAGCACTCTAAAAATTTCAAAAATGAAATCCTTCGTGCTACATTACCAAGTGATTCAAAAAGTTCACCTTTTAAAGAGCAATGAATGTCCATAATTGTGAATCCCAATCAAAGTGATAATTGTTGATGCAACCAATATAATTCACACATTAATCACTTGAAAATATCTTGTCATCATTAATGCCACTTCACATATGATGACAAAAAACTTAGTTGTAACAGACACTTCTCTTGAACAGGGGAGGTGTATGATTTTGAATTATTTAGGAATCTTCCTTAGCCACAACTCTTGACTCAATTGTCGACAAGGATAGTAACAGGATTCAGTACCACAAAAACATCTACACCATCATATTTATTTCTCCATTCCATGTACTTCTTTTGAGATTGACTAGATTCTATAATGAGTTCATCACATCTAGTGCTTGTTGGTATACTACTAGACTTGCATTATTTAGCATAGTGACTTGTCTGACCACACTTGAAACATCTAAAATTTCTTTTCTTAGATATTATTGATTTAGCTCTGTATTGATTAGCTTTGTGACCAAAGGTATGACATACATAACAATTTCCATGAAAAATATTGATCTTTATACTTCCCGATCTGAGACTTGACTCTTACACTAACTTTCTTTGTGACCAACTTTATGGAAAATAAAGCATTTAATTCTCTATTTCTTTCTCATTCTACAATAAATTTCCTTATGACCAAATTTTTTTCAAATATAATAGAAATCATTAAAATTTAGACTCTTTTGAGCATTTGATTGTCTTACCGAAGGCCTTCTTGTAGACGTGTTTCAATTTTTTACCTCGCTTGTTACCTTGACATTTGCATCATCTTCATTTGCCTTAATATTTCTAATTTGAAAATTCACCGATAAATCCTAATCCTTCTTTATCATTGAGACCTTTATGAGAGGATAATAATTTATCCAATATAGTACTACTCTCACATGCCTTTGTTTTTTCCTTTAGACTTTCCAATTATAGCTTTAACTTCTCATTTTGTTCTGAGCTCTTTCTCATCATCTCCTCAAAATTCTCTTTAGTTACTTTCCAGCTCTCCAATTCCTTCTCAAGTTTAAATCTTGTTATCCAGGTATTATTTGACTTGTAATTTAATCCAACTCCAATGAGATCTTCATCCATCTATAATTTTTGATCTAGATCTGCTGACACTTCTTTTGAATTTCTCAGCTCACTCAACTCCCATTCTAGCTCTGAAATTTTGTCCTTTGATTTCTTCAGTTCCTAATTGACCTCCTTATGTCTATCTTTAAACTTCTTAATTTGATCTCTTAACTTGGAAATGCAAGTATTTTCTTCCTTCAAGGTTTCCTTTAGCTCCTCATTTTATGATTCAATATCTTCAATGTCACTCAACATGATATGCTAATCTTCCTTAGTGTAGAAACATCCTTCCATCTATTCAAGAAAACAAGATCTCCCTCAAGCAGTTAAGCTTTATCTTCAAGGGATAAGGCTTTGATACCAATTTTTGAACATGTCAAATAAATGAGAGGGAGGTGAATCAGTTATTCCCACACAACTTATACTTATTTTCTTCTGTCAGTTAAATCACAATAAACAATATTAACCACTTTAGATATGTTGGCTAAGAATATCAAGCATCCATATAAATATAAGCATTAAGAACACAAAAACATTGACACTGAGACACTATGATTTTATGTAGAAAACCCAAGATGGGAAAAACCACGGAGAAGCTAGTTCTCATGAAATGTAAGACACCTATTAAGGTGACACTAGTATGGTGATTTTATAACCGCTCACTGCCGGTACTATTGACTGTAGATACAATAAGACTCACTACCAATAAAAAAAGGCTCACTACTGATACACATGGGCTTACTGCTGGAAGATATGAAGAGAGATGGAATCCACCACTAAGATCAACAAACTTCTTTGCACGAATGAAAATCTCCTTTGCATGGATTCATAGTCACTTTGCATACAACCCGCATAACACACACACACCCACACTAGGATACAAAGAGGTTCTTCTTTATTTTTACTAGTATATGATTTTACATATGTTGGCTTCACACCAAATGTGTGACAACCCCAATGTTAAAAATATTACAATTACATTTAATACATAACATTGACCAATTACACGCTACACTATGACCCATAGATATGTCACACTTAATATGTTACAACGTGTATTAAATTTTCCAAGAGCTAACTAAACAAAGACCAAAAAGGAATGGACATCAATAGACCATTATATGTTGTAGCCAATATACCAAAAAATATTTAATGGACTTGCACATTGTTTAGATACCTATAGAAAATTTGTAGCCAATGCAAGTACTAGAAATTGATAGAGTTTTCCATGTGAAATAGAACACTGAAAGTATGTCAGTGTACCAAAATAGATAGATCATGAGTAAGATAATGCACAATACCAAAGAGTACCAGAAATACCAAAAATGTTCATGCTGAACCTATCCTAAGTTTAACCAAAACTCCTGTTGCATAACCGATAATCAACAAGTATATAACCAAAATTTCCAACAACCAACTAATACCACCAGAGTGTTGGTATGAAGGTTTTGACACCAATGAAAACCAATGCCAACACATCCTCATATATTCTAAAAGGTCTCAAAAGTTGTAATATGCTAGTCAATCCATTAAACAAGATTAGGCCTTAAGGAAAGCATTGTCTCTGTTAAGGGATCCGACACATGAATGATCAGGCTTAAGGAAAGAATTGTCTCCATAGGGATCAAGAAAACAAATGAGTTCTAAGAAAATAATTGTCTCCTTAGGGATCAAGGAAAGAAATGTTAGGAACCTGTGTGTTCCTTCTGTTTATTTTGTTAGTGCAGTGCTATTGGACACATATGCTTTGTAAGTCATCCCGTGAGTCTATTTTATTATCCCACTTGCATAGGTAATATTACTTTTCTAGATCATACTTAGTATATAAGAGTATGTTGAGGCCTTTGATGGGCACTAATGAATTTATTGTATTGAGCTTGCTCAAAGGAGGTTACCCCCTCGAAGTGGCCCACGATCAATAGATTCACTCTGAGTTTTGCTATTTCTCTATATTCTATTATTTCGTGCATTTTCACCATATTGTTGTAGGAGGTTCCTCTCATCTGGTATCAGAGCACTTTCTTGGGCTCGCTGGGTGGAAATTACGTCAAATTTTTTTTCCATCATGGCCTTTAGGTTCCTCTCAATTCCAATATTTCTTATTATTGCAATACTTCTTTTCAGTTATTTCATTTTTTAGCCATAGCTTCCTTGCTTTCTTCCCGTTTCCTCTCACAATTCCCCAGAACCCTTGAAATACCATTCCACATACTTCCTTCCTTGACGACCCTACCCCAAATTATACATATCGAAGCCCTAAATCCCTCATTTATCTAATTTTAGGGTTTGACCTATCTTTTTTGCTTCTCATCCAATCGCCACCGAATCGGGCCACAAGGTTCAATTCCTAATTCTGCTCCCTTGTCCCTCTTGGACCGCTCATCTCATTTCGCCTCCCCAACCCTGAAACCCTCATTTTTATTTTTTCCTTTTCATCAGAAAGTGTCCAACCACTCATCAAACACCCATTTCCCATATGAGTTTTGCCCAAATCCAAGTTTGCCCTAACTGAAAAAGTTTCTGTTTCTCATTTTCTACCAATTTCCAAAAAAAAAAAAAAATAATCTGCTTTATGGTTGTTACACGTACAGGAGCAAAAATCATGGAGGAAGAACTTGCATCCCTCAAAACCAAACTTCAAGATCTGGATGAAAAATTTCTCGGCCTCACCCTTTAGCATTCAGCCATGAACCGAAACCATTCTAGAGACATTGGGTTCTCTTCTGGCAATTTTTGGGGACCGAAGCTTGATTTTCCTTGCTTCGATGGTACTAATTCGACTGGATGGATTTACAGGGTAGAATAGTATTTCAGCTTGCATAATACTTTGGATAACAACAAAGTCCCACTTGCATCTTTTCATTTGGAACATGAAGCTCTTCAATGGTTCCAATGGTACATCAAGGCTAATGTAGACCCAACATGGACAGAATTGTGCACACTCCATTTGGAGTGCTTTGGCCCTAGTACTTTTGATGACTTCACAGGAGCACTCACTAAACTGCACCAAACATGCACTTTAAGAGAATACCAGACAGAGTTTGAAAAATTAGCTAATCACACAGAGGGATTTTCTGATGAATTCTTCTGCAGTTGTTTTGTCAGTGGTCTGAAGGATGCACTTTTCTCTGAAGTAAAAATGTTTTGACCCACTACAATGATGGAAGCCCTTGGGTTGGCTAAGTTAGCAGAGGACAAGATTAGTGCTATACAATGTTCCTAATCCAATTTTGTTCCATTCAGAAATATGGGTTCTCACAACCCTCAAGTCACGCCAGCTCCCAGAACTACTCCTATCAAACACTTGTCTGAAACAGAGATGCGGGCTAGGTGAGAAAAAGGGCTTTGTTATAATTGTGATGAGAAATGGTCTTGAAGCCATAAATGTGTTCAACAAAAGCTCTATCTCTTGGATGTGGATTCTCCACCTGAACTGGAAGAATATGTAGATGCTCACGAAATAGTGGATGATGAGGTTGAGCCTCAACAGCCTGAACCTCCTTTGCCAGAAGCTCAACCAGAGATATCTATCCATGCTTTGGTAGGAGTCACTACTCCGCAAACCATGCGGGTCCAGGGTTTCTTTAAGAAGATCCCTCTTACTATACTCATTGATTCTGGTAGCACTCATAACTTCATTGATCCCTGAATAGCCAAACAGGCTGATTGCTTTGTCCATCCTTGCTCTAGCTTTGAATTCATGATTGCCAATGGGGGCACTTTACCTTGCAAAGGGAAATGTCACAATGTGCGTCTCTCTATTGGAGATTATAACCTGTTCTTTGACATGTTTTCCTTTCCCTTAGGTGGCTGTGATGTGGTTTTGGGAACCCAATGGTTACGCACTCTTGGCCCCATTCTATGGGATTTTGCTAAACTTTGGATGCAGTTTTCAGCCAATGGGAAACAACACACTTTGAAAGGCTTACAGCTGGGGTCTCTCAGCATCATTAGTTCACATCGTATGGAAAAACTTCTTAAGAAGAATTCACATATTGTCATCGCTCAGCTCCATTCCATTCAGATGCAGCCATCAGCGGTCTCTAGTACTCCTGCAGATCTCCAACAAATTTTGGATAAGTATTTGGGTGTATTTGTTGAACCTGTGGGATTACCTCCTTCTTTCCCAGAGGACCACTATATTCAGCTCCTTCCTGGCAGTGTTCCACCCAATATCAGGCCCTATCGCTACCCATTTCATCAGAAGACCAAAATCGAGATGCTCATTCGTGACTTCCTGAAGCAAGGTATTATTCTCCCTAGTATCAGTTCCTTTTCTTCTCCAGTTCTTCTTGTTTGCAAAAAAGATGGGTCATGGCGACTCTACATTGATTTTCAAGCACTTAATCATCTCACTATAAAAGATAAGTTTCCTATTTTGGTTGTTGATGAACTTCTTGATGAGCTTCATGGGGCTCATTTTTTCTCCAAGTTGGATCTTCATTCTGGGTATCATCAAATTTGTGTTAATGAGGAGGATATACCTAAAATAGCCTTCCACACACATGATGGTCACTATGAATTTTTAGTCATGCCCTTTGGCCTCACTAATGCTCCTTCAACATTTCAGGCAGTGATGAATAAAATATTTTGACCATACCTCTGAAAATTCATTCTGGTCTTCTTTGATGATATCCTCATATATAGCAAAACCTGGGCTGAGCATCTCCATCATCTCGAGCTTGTAATGCAACTTCTCTCTGATCATCAACTCTGTGCAAAACTGTCTAAATATGTGTTTGGCCAGGAGGAAGTGGAGTATCTCGAGCATATTGTTGCACACCAAGGGGTTCAGGTGGATCCTAAAAAAATAGATGCCATGAAAAATTGGCCGCATCCTAAAACTTTCAAGAGCCTTCAGGGTTTTTTGGGGCTAACTGGCTATTATTGCAAGTTTTTCAAGAATTACGAGAAGATTGCAGCACCATTGACAGCTATGTTAAAAAAGGATGCCTTTACCTGGACCCATGTTGCTGACAATGCATTTGAACAACTAAAACAAGCTATGTGCAGTACACCTATTCTTGCTATGCCAGATTTTTCCCAGCCCTTCACTATTGAGAGTGATGCTTGCGACAATGGACTGGATGCTGTTCTCCTTCAAGATGACCATCCTATTGCATTCACTAGAAAAGCCCTTTCTGGTAAGAATCTATCCCTCTCTACTTATGAAAAATAAATGATGGCTATTTTGCATGCTGTATAGAAGTGGCGGCCATACCTCCTAGGGAGTCATTTTTTCATCAGGACCGATCACCAAAGTCTGAAATACTTCCTAGAACAACGGGTATCCTCCCCTACACAACAGAAATGGGTCAACAAACTCATGGGGTATGATTATGAGATCACCTACATGAAGGGTAAGGAAAATATTGTGGTAGATGCTCTTTCTCGCACATTTGATGATCAAGCTTCCCTTTCAGCTATTTATATGCCAATTCCCAATTGGTTAGCATTTGTTTAGCAGGGCTATGTCAGTGACTCTTCTTTATCTCAAATCATTCACCAGCTAGCCAATAATCCTTCTACTATACCGCATTACTCTTGGGATGGTGCTTCTCTCCGATACAAGGGCCGTCTAGTGCTTCCTCAGAACCCAGATCTGCAACAGGCTATTTTTTATGAACTCCATGCTTCTCCTTTGGCAGGACACTCAGGATTCCTCAAAAATTTTGAGAGGGAAAGGTGAAACTTCTTTTGGAAAGCAATGAAACAAATGATTCAATAGATGGTGGCTGAATGTGATACCTACCAACGCCACAAGGGTGACATGACCCTCCTTCCTGGCTTGCTAGAACCATTGCCCATCCCTACACGGATTTGGACTGATATTTCTATGGATTTCATTGAAGGGCTTCCTAAATCAGGTGACAAGATAGTGATCTTGGTTGTGGTTGATTGTCTCTCTAAATATATTCATTTTTGTGCCCTCAGCCACCCCTATACTGCCTCCTCAGTTGAAAAAATCTTCATGGACCAGATCTTCCATCTTCATGGCCTCCCTTCTTCCATTATCTTAGATCATGATGCAACTTTTACCAGTCATTTTTGGACTGAACTATTTCAGCAAACTGGCACCAAACTGAAGATGAGTTCGGGCTATCACCCACAAACCAATGGTCAGACTAAAATTCTCAACAAATTCTTGGAAACTTATCTTCGCTGCTTCACTTCCGAACAACAAAATCAATGGGCCAAGTGGCTTCCTTTAGCTGAATGGTGGTACAATACCTCTTACCACACTGCCTCTAAAATGACTCCATATGAAGTAGTCTATGGTCAGGCACCTCCAGTGCTCCTTCCCTACACTCCCAATATCTCACCAGTCTAGGCAGTGGACCTAGTTCTCCACACCAGGGATCAGATTCTTTGCACTTTATAGGATAATCTTCACATGGCCCATAATTGAATGAAACAGCAGGCAGATCAACACCATTTTGAGCACTCATTTCAAGTTGGGGATATGGTTTTTCTTTGTCTACAGCCATACAAGCAATCCTCCCTGAAGCTTAAAGGGTGTCATAAGCTAGCCCTAAAATTTTATGGGCCTTATAAGGTTCTGCAGAAGATTGGTTTAGTTGCTTATAAACTGGAACTTCCTCCTTCCCACATTCATCCAGTATTTCACGTTTCTTGTCTCAAGCAAGTTCTTGGTACCAACGTCAGAGAAAAAACTGCTCTCCCTGAAATGGATAAGGAAGGATTCATTATCCTAAAGCCTAAGGCAATCCTTGACCGGCGCACTTGTCAGCTTCACTCTCACTCCATCTCTGAGGTCTTGATTCAGTGGCACGACATGCAACCAGAGGATGCTACATGGGAACCCCTTCTTCAGATTCAGCAACAATTTCCACACCTTAAGCTTTGAGGACAAAGATTTTTTCTAAGAGAGAGGGGATTTTAGGAACCTATGTGTTCCTTCTATGCATATGCTTTGTAAGTCGTCCCGTGAGTCTATTTTATTATCCCACTTGCATAAGTAGTATTACTTTTCTAGATCATACTTAGTATATAAGAGTATGTTGAGGCCTTTGATGGACACCGACAAATTTATTGTATTGAGATTTCTCAAAGGAGGTGACCCCCTCGAAGTGGCCCGCGATCAATAGATTCACTCTGAGTTTTGCTATTGCTCTATATTCTGTTATTTCGTGCATTTTCACCATATTGCTGTAGGAGGTTCCTCTCAAGAAATCAGACAAGTACGAAAAGCATTGTCTCCTTAGGGATAAAAAATAAGAAGGTTCAATCCTTAAGGAAAGCCTTGTTTCCATTAAGGGATCCAATGAAAAGGATAAACATTAGGAATGCATTTTTTCCTTGGTCATACAGAAGAGAGGTTACACAAAATAATTGTGTAAGTGTGTGCAAAGTTTGAAACACAAAGGGAAGTGTATGCCTCCACATTAAAGTGATTGCAAAAAAATTTATGAGAGAAATGGATTTAATAGAGCATACATGCACCCACAAGAAATGTTTCCACTATTAGATGCCCCTAGGAAAGGACAGTTAAGGGAAATGAACACATTAAAAAAGAGAGCACATAAGGGATCTACTAACTATGGGGTTAGTACGATCATATGATAATACATGAAATATTATGAAAATGAAATGTCATCATTACCCAAAGGTAGAAGAACTACAAGAACAATGGAATTATGGTGCATAGGATTCACAAAGGAGAGTCTTTTTCGGTCAGAAACACATAGACCAAAAATAATAGGTAGCTACCATTTTGCATCATCCCCAATCTGACAACATAAAGGCACATTTACGAACAATGGCACATGCATGACATAACATGTAACAACATATAGACGAAGTGATATAAAAATAGAAGAATGTTTACAAAAATATGATTCCTTTATCACCTTGTGCCAATGGAGAAAAAAGGGTCTTCTAAAAAATATAAACAAAACATATAAAAAGCAACACATCACAGGGGGAGCACATCACGAAAAACAAGAAAATACACAAGATCCATCGCACAAGAGGAGCTAGTAAAGAATATCGCCTTCCCCCTCCCCTCGACCCCCCTTATTGGTCTTTATTGTTTAGAGTAGGTGGAAAAATATCAAGAGGAGAAACATCAAGCACAATAGATGGAACAATGACCAGTTCCGAACAAGGACCATGCTGTAAAGATGGGTCTCTTTATTTTTCACTAAGAGTGATAGATAATTGTTCTGGAAACATAGTTAGAAAATCATGATTAACATCAATAAGCTCATACATGTCATCATAATAATTAGCATGAATATTACCGCTACTTACATTAGGAACATAAAAAAACATCATCATCAAGAGTATCTTGTTCATCTAAATTAATTTCAATATAATCTAGATACGAATATAATTGTCATGTTTGTTCAATTTTATATTTTTCAAGTTAACTTCCTCCTTGGGTTCAAGAATGGGTTGATCAAAGGGAATCATAGAATCAGGGGGTGTTTTTGGTGAAGCAATGTTTTGGGAAGCACACTGGCGGGCTCTAGAATGATATTTATGACGATGATCATGAGCATGATAGTTACATTTGATTTTTCTTGAAATTGGTTTTGGTTCACGATCAATCAATATTGGGTCCTTTTCTTCTTGAGGAGGAAGGATAGAAGGAACCACACTAGGTTGAGAGATGACATCAGAAAAATGTTTATTAGATATTTGAGGTGGAACAAAAGCATATATAGGAGGTGTAGGAAGAAGTCCACATACAAAGAAAAGAGATGGAACATCCTTAGTTCACAAATCTTTTGGATCTTGTAAGATTGATACGATCCTAAGAGGTTATCTAGATGGGCTTGAGTTGGTTGAGGAATGAAATGCCAAAAGAATTAAAGGTCAACCAAGTCTCAAGGTACTAAAGGCTGATAGAGGCTATGGTTAATAGTCATGATTTCTCCATTATGAGTAAATTTAAAACATATATGAACAAGAGAGGCTACAAATTTCATGGAGGTAAGCCAAGGAAGACCAAGTTTGACTTGAAATTGATCAGAAGTTGGGATCACAGTGAAGGTAACACCTAAATATTTACCACCAACTTCAGTAGGAAACAAGATAGAACCATAGGAAGGATAAAGGAAACAATTGAAAGTTTGGATCATAACATCAAATTTATCATAAGAATCACATTGCAATTGTCTACTAAAGAGATTTTCTTCAGTTATCACATTCACCATGCAAGTAGAATCATTAAGGACACTATGAGAATGAAGTCCATTAACCTTTGCAACAATATAGAGAGGACCATAAGGTGCTTTAATTGTCTCAATAGGGTCAAGAGTAATACAAGGAATAGGTTAAGGTTTATGTTTGGCTTGATAAATAAGGTTGAAAACATTATTGGGTTTGTGAAATTCATAGTCAATAAATTGAGTGGAAGACGAAGATAAAGGTTGGGTAGAATCAATGGTATTAGTAGAATGAGAAGGTAAAGGATTGGTATAGATTTGAAAATGTTAGTTGGGAGGATCTAAAAAATTGTTGTATTGGTAATTAACACCCTCAAAAAATATAGCATTAGAATCAATGAGGTCTTGGATAATAGTTTTCAAGCAGAAACATTTTTCAGTATCATGACCAGGTTGACAATGGTATTGACAGAAAGCTTTTTGATCAAAGTTTTTGGGTAAAGGTTTGGAAGTATCAATTGTCTTAATAGGAGGAAGTGTTAAAAAATTATCATTAATCATCTTCAACATCATATTATGCAAAGATTCAGAAAGCTGAGTAAAATTACTAGTAGGTCTAAAGATAGATGACAAAGGAGCCACACTTTTGGATGTTGCTGCCACTTTCTCATCAACATTGTTGGATGAGTTGTTGATTTTGATGAAGGTTTTTGGTTTATGAAATTTGTTGAAATTGTTGGATATAACATCACTCTTATCAACCAGAGCCATTGAGTGGCTATCTCAAACTAACTCACTTGCAATTGATAATTATGAAGCATTGCACATAATTGAGTAAAAGAAGAGAATTTAGAAAGTAGAATCTTATCTCTAGTGTCTTTTTGTAAATTATCAATAAAAATGCATTGCACATCAATATTAGGTAGAAGATAAGAAATATGAGAATGTAAATGCTTAAATCTACCAATAATATTAGTCACTTTTTCTTTAACACCTTGTTCACAATTCATTAAATCAGTCAAAGAAATTTTAGAACCAAAGTTATTATGAAATTGTTGAATGAAAGGATTAGCGGTCTTTTGAAAAGAGTCAATGGAATAAGGAGGCAAAGAGCAGTACCACTACAAGGCTTTGTCTTGAAAGGTTAAATTAAATAGCTTAGCCATGAACCTATGGTCATGAGATAAATTACTACACAAGGTTTGAAAGGTTTTGACATGTATCAAAGGATCACCCTTGCCATTATAAGTATCAAGATGAGGAATCTCCATGTATTGCAAGATAACAACATGGATGATATTAAAAGATAAAGAACTAGAAATGTCACAAGTAGGAATGTTGAACTTTGATTGAGTCATTGAAGAAATTTGTTGTTGCAAAGAAGACATAATTTGAGCCAAGATATTGATGGTATGATCATTAGAAATAATGGTAGGAGGAGATATATTAGGAATATTTGGATCATTATGAGAGATGGAAGGAATGATTGAATATGAAAAGGGCACACTATGGTAAGTGGGCATGGATGAAGGTAAGGAAACACATGACACACCTGAAGGAATAGAAGGAGAAATAGGATTAGAGATTCTAACATTTGTAGGATTGATATTTTTAGTGAAAGATGTTATGATAGGTGGAGCATAAGTGAGCCACTAGGAATTGAAGTATAAATAGGAATAAAGGTCACAATACTAGTGGTAGGTGAAATGAAACCTATCTCTTGAGTACAATCTATAAGAGGCTTCACATTTTTATCAATGAGATGAGAGATACTATACAAGATGTTAATACCATGTTCATCATTATGTATTATCTTTCTTAATCCTTCTACACCATAAATGACCTCAAGATTAGTGTTTTGTCATCCTAACCATTGTTAAAATTTCTCAAAGTCATTGGAAATATTTTTGAATTACACATGAGGAACCATTAAAGCCTCATGTTCATCATGAGAATAATGGGAAGAGTTGTTCTCCATGATAGGATTGATGTTACTAGTATGCATGGTTGTATCATCAAGATTCCTAGGAAAGAATAAGGCCTTGGATCAAAGGAACCCATAAGTATACAAACTATCCTAACCATAATTCTATAAGTAGGACTCAAAGTGATAAAAATCATGCACAAGGGAATGAAAGAGAGGGTATAGGTCTAATGCAATTTAAAAGGCATATGCAATAATAATGTTATGATAAACACATCTAATTAACAAATGTAAAGATGTAATGCAAAGCATACACAAGTATATCTGTATGTGATAAAAACCTACCTGCCAAACACCATCACTCAAACATGCAAATAACAAAGATTAGTCATTAGAAATCATAAATAATGTTAGTATATTTGAATGAAAGCTCAAAAACAAATGGGTTTACACCACAACCTCCGATGAGCCAAACAAGTATACCCAAGCCTTGTTTATTTTCTCTTAGAGACATTTGTGGGTGTGCTCTCCCAACACAATACTAAAATCCAACTAGATTGATGGATGGAAATAAAATGAAAGCTAATGGAAACAATGAAGAGCTCAAGAACAAGTATGAGGAACTTGTCTCAAGCCTTCATCAAATGATGAGAATGAACATGCAAAATCTATACTACTATGCTATGCAAGATCAAATGAAACTAAAACTAGATTCATTTTCATTATGCCTAAGATGTGATTTCTAGATTATCTATGAACATGAATATGAAATGCACTATAAAATTCTAGCACTAAATTAGCATGATAACAATGCATAAATGAGAGATGATTTGCTCTTGACAATGGCCTCTATTTATAGATTTTTTGGAGGAGAGAGAGGGCTTGGATGAGGTGGAGCTCATGTAGCATCCACATAGGTGCCACATGAGGGACACATAAGCCATGCAAGAGGCCAACTTTTCTCACACATGTGTAAGCAAATTTTGATGTGATGGGTCAAGGTGTACTTAAAGTACACATGTGAAGGATCTTGTAAGAGGTGTAAGGGTTTTTGTCCAATAAAACACTTTTAGAAAGTGTAATAAAGTGTCATCAGGGTTTTAAGAAACCTTGTTGGCAACAAATTAGGATTATTTTGAAAAGTCAAATTTGGAAATTTTCTCACACATGTGTGACCAAGTAATTAGGACTAATATGTAGTAGGAATCCTGAAATTAGCCTAATTAACCTTAGTTAAATAGTGAGTAGGTCTATTTGGTGAGAGTGATGTGAGGTAGGGTAGGATCTAGGTTCAAATTAGTTTAATCCAAATTAGATTTAGATTAATTATGGTTTAGTAGAATTAAGTCATGTGGAGGAATAAATAAATTATAAATTTATTTAAAAGGGCTAAATGAGGGAAATGTATATAAATAAGATTTAATATAGTAAAAGAGGGAATAATATTTAAATTAAGATTTTAATATTATGAAGGTGAATTATATTTAATTAAATAGATTAATTAAATAGATAGAAGAATATAATAAATATAATTAATTAAAATTAACTATAATGTTATGGGAATATTAATTAAATTAATATAAGGATGATTTTGGACGTCTATATTTTGCCCCTCTTTGATGCGGCATCGAAAGTGGCGTCGCATCAAAGAAAAGAAAATAAGATGCCCCAGAGAGAAAATTAATTATGGTGGGAGATGAGATGATGCCCCCTCGAGAAAATAATAGAAAATATAAATTTTATGAAATTTTCTCAAAAAAAGGAAGAAGAGAGGAAGAAGAGAGAAAAGGGGGAAATTAGGTGGTGTCACGAGACATGTCTTTGGGAGGGGGGTAGACGTAGGCTAGATTGGGGACATGATTCCCCAATCAGGATGGGGAATAAACAGAAACCTTGCCAAGAGAAAAATGCAAAGTGCAATATGACCTAGTTAAAATGCAATCCTAACTACATGATGACAATGGGATTTATACCGTGTTAATGTTGGAGAGCACACCCTATTTTGATTTTGAAAAATGAGTTATGCACCATGTGCTAGAAAATACAAGTGGCATGGTTCCTTTGTGTGGACTAGACTCTCAAAAAAATAGGTTTCTAGGAACAAGAATGCAAGATATCATGTATGATGAGACCTATGAAATGTTTCTTATTAGGAGACGCAATACACCAAGATATTTTCAGGGATTTGGGATGCATGAATCCTACCCCCAGTGAGGCATACATAGTCATAACTAAAAATCAAACATAAATGCACTAACAATCTATGACAAGCAGATCATACCACAAATGACATGTATGCCAATAGGTACTCACCATAACGAACCAAGATATGAAAGATCGAGGCTGTCATGAGAAGGACACATTGAAAAACAAGATAAAATTAACAAAAAGACATCCTAACCAAGCGCTCATTCAGTCCAGAAGTTCTTTCCATAAACAAATTTGATGTGAGAATTGATAGAAAAGCCAACACCGGAAGGATGCATCCTAATGGGAAAAAGATTGATTGATTGAAATGAGAATTCGCTGGAAATGGCTTGTGAATAGAACAAAACATAGGAAAGTCAATCTATCTGCTGATTTGTTGGAAATGTGTGTGGTCACTATGTCTAGAATAAAGCTCAATGTTGATGGGGTAAGATTAGTGTTGCTGGAATGCAATTTTATAAGGAGAATTAGATGGAATGGGATTGGAGGACAAGAGGAAGTAGATAGAAGAGGAAGGTATTAGATTAGAAGAGGAATGAATGGGATAGAGTTGAATTGGAATATAAGATAAATAGAATGGAAGAGGAATTGATTAGACTAGAAGATAGAATGGGAGAGGAATGGATTGGATTAGAAAATAGATAGAATGGAAGAGGAATGGATTGGATTAGAAGATAGATAGAATGGAAGAGGAATGAATTAGATTAGAAAATAGATAGAATAGAAGAGGAATGGATAAGATGATTGGAAGTTGAAAGGAAGAATAAATAGATGGGAGGAGAGGAGGATAAGAGGAATTGGATAATATGAGAATTGGAAGATAAGATAGATAGAAATGGATTGGATTAGAAGATATATAGAATGAAAGAGGAATGGATTGGATTAGAAGATACATAGAATGGATGAGGAAGATAAGATATTAATGGATGAATATGAAATTGATAGAATGGGATTTAGACCAATGAAAAGGGAGAACCAAGGAATAGTGGAGATGGAGAGATGGATTGGATGGGAGATAAATGAAGGGAATGGATGAATATGTAATATTGAATGGATGAATAGGGAATGTGGGATTGAAGGATGGAGATTCAAGAAATAGGTGGTAAAGGAGTGAAATGCCCCACACTAGCAATAGGAAAATGAAGGATGGGAAGATCAGGGATAAAGGATGCACAAAAGAGAAGGATGGTGTGTAAGGGATGTGAGTGGAAGACTGAAGAATGGGGAATGAGTGGATTAGGATCCAAGGACTATCTTTCAAAGGATGCCCCCATACAAGGAGTGAGAGGATGAAGGATGGAGAGATGGTGGATAAAGGATAAATGAGATGGATAGATAGTTGCGAAAAGGATATGTATGGAGGGGAGGAAGGCGTGTATTGTCCAAAGCATGGAAGTATGAGTGCCTCTAGTTTTGTAAGGAAGAGAAAAGGTATGCAAAGTGGAATGGATTTGGAGAAGAGATATGAGATGGAGGGTATGAATAGGATAGGGGATATGATATGAAAAATATGGATAGGATA
>MU228421.1:414578-424692 GCA_018584345.1 Thuja plicata | reverse complement strand
GATTTGCTCTTGACAATGACCTCTATTTATAGATTTTTTGGAGGAGAAAGAGGGCTTGGATGAGGTGGAGCTCATGTGGCATCCACATAGGTGCCACATGAGGGACACATAAGCCATGCAAGAGGCCAACTTTGCTTACACATGTGTAAGCAAATTTTGATGTGATGGGTCAAGGTGTACTTAAAGTACACATGTGAAGGATCTTGTAAGAGGTGTAAGGGTTTTTGTCCAATAAAACACTTTTAGAAAGTGTAATAAAGTATCATCAAATTTGTAAGAAACCTTGTTGGCACCAAATTAAGATTATTTTGAAAAGTCAAATTTGGAAATTTGCTCACACATGTGTGAGCAAATAATTAGAACTAATATGTGTAGAAATCCTGAAATTAGCCTAATTAGCCTTAGTTAATTAGTGAGTAGGTCTATTTGGTGAGAGTGATGTGAGGTAGGGTAGGATCTAGGTTCAAATTAGTTTAATCCAAATTAGATTTAGATTAATTGTGGTTTAGTAGAATTAAGTCACGTGGAGGAATAAATAAATTATAAATTTATTTAAAAGGGATGAATGAGGGAAATGTATATAAATAAGATTTAATACATTAAAAGAGGGAATAATATTTAAATTAAGATTTAAATATTATGAAGGTGTTCATATTTAATTAAATAGATAGAAGATTATAAAAAATATAATTAATTAAAATTAACTATAATGTTATGGGAATATTAATTAAATTAATATAAGGATGATTTTGGACGTCTACAATATCTAGACACTAAATAAGATAAATAAAAAAATAAACATATAGATATAGATGCATACAATGTAATAAAGCTATGATATGATATAATGCACGTAAGGAGATCTAGACACGAAATTAGAATGGAAGTGTAATGCGTTGAGTTCACCAAAATGTATAGAGGAAAATGGTGAGAAATGCTAAGACGTAGATCACTCACCAAGATCTTATGGTATACATTAGAATAAAAACCCACCCTTAAGTAAAATATGACTAGCACAACCAAAAGGAGGACAGGTGCTAATGCAAGATCTATGACCAAGGGGGGTTTTGGACTCCTAAGAAGATAAATGTGATATGATAAAGTATGAAGAATAGATATAGTCTAATAAAGTAAACTTGCAAAGGAAAATAATGAAGAATAAGTGCCCATGGAAAGAAGATGGAGAAGCTAGGATTTTGAATCTAAATTTAACGGTCGCTAGAATCTTAGATTCAATTGTAACTTCAGATTTGGAAGGCAGGGACCTAAATCTTTTTGTCTTGAAATTTTATCTGAAAAATGGCAGAGACAAGTCAAATTTTTGGGAACAATTCAAATTTTTTGGAGCAAGTTGACTAGTTGACTTGCTCCTAGCAAAAAATGATGAAACTTTCCTGGATCCTATGACTATAAATGTAGTGCTTAGATCTAAAATTGTAGCTCTGTAACCTATTCCTACACACATAAAAATGGGGAAAAAGGTTGTGGAAGGGGGTTTTCCTTGGTCAAACCCCTTTTTAGGAATCAACCATGAAATAAGATAGAAATTGGATAAAGAAAAGTAATGTAAAACGTAAATTACTGATTCACCTTGTATGAAATCCTCATGAGCAGATGTAGTAACAGCTCAAATCCATGAAGATGATTAAATGTGATTGGAGTCCAAAGAGTTGACCTTGGAATGAGATGTAGAATCAAGGATGTCTTAAAAAATGCATGGATCTATGATTTCCACTCCTAGACCTTGAATGTATTTATGCTTGATAACCACATGAAGAGAGAAAGGGATGTATGGATCTTCTTGCTTGATTGAGAATTCCTCTATTTGGCCATCATGGAAGAAAAACTCGCATCAATAAGGGAAGATTTTATTTTGCATGAATGAATCTTTGAGAAACGGAGACTTCGAGATCTTGAATTGTATGCTTTCCTTCAAATCTTGAATCCAAATCCTCAATTGCACAACTTGATTGCTTGAATGGTTGAATGCTTGCACTTGATCATGATATCTCTTGTTATGCTCTTGTAAAAAATGAGGAGATAGGACATCCTTTTATAGTAAATCCTCGAACTCGGGATACAAATTTTGTCAAGGCTAACCACAAATTTAAATCTCAAAGGAAAACCCCATTATCAGGCTCTGACCAAAATTTAGGGCCAAAATCCTAGGGACAAGTCAGATAGTCAACTTGTCCTAGTCAAAATGAGCTCAAATTTCATGGAGATCTTGGGAAAGTGAAAAGAAGTGGGAGAATAAAATGCAAGCTAATGTGATCAAGAATAACATACATTCAGACCTTGAAATCACCAAAATGAGGTCTAATAGATCCTAGAGCATCCAATTATGGGTGCTAACTTTTTAGGACGATACAATTATGAATTCACATTTCCCTATTTTGCACATTTCATTTATTCACTCTTTAATATTTACATAAACAATTATTATTATTTAATTAAAATAATCTAAAAAACAATATATTTAAAAAGTTATTAAATTAAATATACATTTTTATAATAATCTTCAAATCTAAAGTTTCATATTTATAATTTTTTTTACAATTTTTTCTGCATCAAAACTTATAATTGACTTAGAATTCAAAATAGCCCTATAAATTAGTAAAAACTTCAATATAGATATTATTTATTCCTATTTAATATGATTGGATAAATAAAACCTACTATATAATAGTCATATTAGTTATAAGACATTCTCTTCAATAAAAATTCCCCATCATCTTTTGATATTCCCCCTCCTCTCCATCCTTTGGAATTTAGTCATCATTTTCCTCCTCCTAATCATTGCCTACATTCTAAGAAAAATGGACCTTGCATGGAAGTTGTCTCTTACCATATCCTTGTGAGGGAAATATAATAGGAATCCTTGAAGTAAGAGAGAAATAAAAGGGTAATACTACTGAAAATAAACCTCAATTTTTTAAAAAAAATATATGAGATTTAATAGAAATTAGTAAGCTAAAAGTGTAAAGGTATACCAAACCTAAAGGCTATCAACAAGAGAAATAATATTTAATAAAAAATATAATAAAAATCAATAAGAGCTAAAATAGGAGCAAATGAGGGAGTTTTTTTTTCTCAAAATTTTAACCTAAGGAATAGTGCAAGGCTAGGCTACTTCCATAGCCATGATATCCTACTCACTAAATATTTGTAGACTAATCATGCACATTAATCTATAATAAATTGACATTTTATCTTCTATTCATTCTATCATATCTTCTCTTCTATCCATTGTTGCAAGTAAAAATGATCCTTATTTTTGTCTATTTTTTCTTTTATAGGTTAAATATTTCTTTGAAATGCTATTTACTCATAATTTTTGTATTTCATTAAGGTAAAGAAAGGTGTCACAAGTATTCATTGAGACCTGAAAAAATGGTATGTCCTCTTTTTATTATTTCCTTCTTACATTGAACTAATCATTTATTATAATACACTTGAGTTAGTTCATTTTTTGTAGGTATACTCATAGGAAAATGACAAATAGGTACTTCTGTGGGTACCAAATGCCTATTTTAGGAGCAACACTTACCTTCTATGTAGACTACCACACTTAAGAGGGAACTATGAAAGAGTCCATAGTTACATGGGTTGACATATAAATTCAACTATGATATAGTAGTCCATCTCATGACCAATGCAGAGTGCTCATTCACCTCATAGATTGTTTAACCTTGATAAAAGCCTTCCTCATGCCTTGGTACCCTACTTCATTTTCCCTTCACCCTTATTAGATACCCTCTTGGATTTATTTTCTTTCTTGTCTTCCAAATCCATGATCTTGCACCTTCAACTATAGGGACGCCTAGGTGACCTACCATGGTATAAGGATGATCCACTTTCTAACACAAGTGACCCATTTAGAAGTTGGAAATCAAGTAAGTCTTTTCATTTTGGTTCATTTTTCTCTAATTTATATTCTAATAGAAAAATCCTTAGTTGTGGATGTCATTCTTCCTTTCTAGATTTCATCCTTATTCTTAGCAATATATTTGCTCTTGGTTTTCTCTCATGCTTTCTCTTTAAACCTCCCTTCCCTTATTCATAAAGAAGGATAATTTTTGAAGGTAGTAGCTTTACATAATTTCAAAGAAATAATTATTTGATATAAGAAATAAAGGTAAATCTTTGGTAGAAAATCAATATCATTTCCTCAAGAAACCAAATTACCTTTAGAGTATTGTAGGCCTCTCTATGAAATTCTAATCTTCAATCCTCATTGGTAGGATCTAGCCTCACCTGTGCATAACAAGAAGCTTTTAAATATTTATTTTCGCTCAAATAAATTCCAATCTAGACCTTTCCTTTTCATGAGATGGAGTTTCCCCAAGCTTGAAACGAAGAAGAAAATACCAACTAAGCTAGATCCTCGATAAACTTGAATCATGATGATTGCAAAAATATATTTTAAATCTCTTTAAGATTATTTAGCTTTAAAACATTTTTTTTTAAGTTTTATTTATTTTTATAATTAGATCACTTGTATTTGCCTAAAGATTGTAACAAATCATTGTTGTTTCTTAGTTAGTTTGGAATTTACTTAGGCAAAATTATATTTAAATTACTTTTCACATCTTGCAAATAGATTAGAAATTTCTTTAAAATATATTTTTTTCAAAAATAAAAATACTTTAAAAATATAGCATAAGTTTCATGCAATGTAATTAGTTGATTAATTCCCACTTGGATTTTAAAAAATAAGAAAAATAAGAAAAGTGAGATAAGTTGTTTTAGCGTGCATTTAGATGAATACATTTAGTTAGAATATTTGAACTTCCAAGATCACACAACAAGAAGAAAGGAGCCCTTGATACCATCATGAGGTATTCAATGAATGTTAAACCAATCATCAATGGAAGAAATTATGAAAACTAAACTAGAGCTTGCAATTGCATAAACACAACAAATGAATTTCTTTTATGTTTCCCATATCTCACTTGCCCTTTTATACCAAATATATCCCAAGATCAAGGAAATTAGATTAAGGATGCTTTGGATGAATTTCAAGAAACCAATCCATTAAAGAGTGTATATCTTGATACAACTCATTGAATGAATTGGTTATATAACTACAACAATGAGTCTTTGATGAGCTAAAATACAATACCCAAACATACCAACTATCCCAAATCCACAAATTAACACCTTAGTTTTCTATTAGGCATGTCTTCCTTGAGTGGTGGGTGAAAGTGATGTTTCCCCTGCCTCAAGTGATCATTTTGTTGATATTTGTGATATCCTCCTTTACATGAAGAGAGTGACAAGTTGGATTCTCCATTTCTCAGGTGGATTTTCTTGGAAGACCAAGAGTGATTGGTCCATGCCATTAGGGAGGGCAGAGTGCATGTGTTATTCAAGGTCCACCTTATTCAATTTAATAGTGAGTAAATCCAAAACATCATAGCTATGTAGATACATTATCAGTATATTTGGTCATATATTTTCCTATTTAAAGGATCTCCATATCTCTCTGCAAATATATTCAAAGCTTTCCGATTTCAGCACTATGATCCTACAAGAAAAAGTCACCCTTAATCCCATTGGAGGATCAGATTAGCGTACAAATCACCTTATAAGTACACCTTTACTTGCTCATGTATATTATCTCCTATATATTCCCACATTGCTTCTTCTCCACATGTGCTTCCTACACTAAATATCATATCACTTGTTTTTTATCATTACTAAGTTAATGAAGTGCCTATTATAAACATAAAAGACACATGTAAACGTTTTTTCCTTCTCTCATATTTCCACTTAATGTTCATTAATCAATTTTTTTTTTTTTAAATCTTTCATATTCCTACTTATGTTTATTTAATTCTACATTCTCTAACCATAGATGATTTCTCCATTTCAAATTTCTAACGGTTATACAGTAAGTTTTGAGATATTAAGCTTTTCTAATAACTCGCTAAATAGTTCCATGAAGAGAATTCGATACTTCTCCCAAGCCTTGTCTCAAGCTCCTCTTATGGAATCTTCACAACGGATGATATAGTTTGATCCTACTAGTATATCTATGCACCATGAAAGTGAAAGTATCATATTAAGTGTAGAAACCTAGAGACGAGATGGCTGCAGAAGATTAGGTTGAGGTGACTATAATAGCTAGTCCTCAAAAGATTTGCCGACGCACTAAATAACAATCAATATCCTAAGTAAATTAGCATGAAACAAAATATCATAACCCGAGATATATGCTAAACTTCGTCGAGGAATAAATAAAATCAAAAGTGCTTTGATAAAAGTGGCAATATGCACATCAGAGATCATAAATCTAAGAAAAAATCAACTTCAGAAGGAAATCCAATGGACCGCATTGGAAAGTATGTAAGAAGACAAGTTTCAGAAAATAGTTAGCTGGATATCATCTTGAAGTAAGGAGAGGAAGAGACCAAGAAAATTGATGCCTTTGGGAGCACATAAATCAATAAATTCTTGTGTGAAGTTCTCCATTTCATCGAGAAGTTAAATGATTATGATGTTGGACTAAAATATATTCCCGAATTGAGAACAAATTGACAGATGTTAAAGAACTATCCAAAATTTGACTGAATAGTTAGAGATGGTTGTGAAGGTCAGCTATAATTGTTCAGAAATTTAGTAGTGTCAGGCTCCACTTATCTAATTGCACATCGAGTCAAGAAGGATTCCCATTGCCTTGTTTGTCAGATGAAACATTCTTTACCAGACGATCATCCATTGGAAACATTTTGGAGTTTTTGTGCCGGTTGATGGATTTACAATGTATTATCAAAGAGGCTGTCAAACCAATCTTGGCTTTCAAACATTTTTTAACCTAAAACCCCTATTCTATTGTAAATACTTGGTTCCTCCCTATCTGCAACTGTGTGCCTTCTATCATTCAATTGTTTTTTTCCCCTACTAATACATGTAGTTTTATATCAATTTCTTATAAAGTCTTAACTCTTTTTTAGATGAAAAGACCAATTGTATATTACAATTCTACATATCAATCTTTTTTTGTTAACTCATATTTACTAATTGTGTAAGTATGTTTAAGTATAATTAAACGAAATCATTATGATAAGAAAATTTTGGCAACCTCGATACATTCTCCCTTTCCCATTGATGGAGAAGAAACATCTTAAAGTAATGTTCATAGGTTCCAACCTTTTGAACCTAAAACCACTCAATCTAGAAATTTTCTATATTGTAAAGATGTAAAACCTCTCTATTTGCAGCTAAGTGTGCCTCTACAACACATATCAAACTCACCAAGTTTTTGTGTGTCACCTTGTGAGTCACCAACACACATGGCTGTATATCAATTCTTATAAAGTCTTGGATCTTATCAAAGGAAGAAACCAATAGCATATTACAAATTCTATATGTAAATACTCTTTCTCTTCACATATATTTATTAATTGTGTAAGTATACTAAAGTATATATATGAGAAATCATTGTGATAAAAATGATATTCAATATGCTTAGAAAAATTATATAATGGTTAGAAAACCACAATGAAAACTACTATAGGATTCGTATTATTTTCTTCTAAAATAAATACCGAATAAAATAGTACTTTCTCTAGAACATTTATTTTAATTTCCTAATTACACATCATATAAAACATCTCATTCAAGATGATCAATTTGGTCTTCTATTACAATGCATCAAACATTAATTTAAATTATTAAGTTGTAAAACATAAAGAAGAAAATTTCAAACAATTTGATTTTAATCATTCTAGTATAACCAACTAGCATGTGTATTATTTACATGGCAACAATGTATTAAAACAAGATCACAACAATGTAATAATGTTGAGTGTTCCCACAATATTATATTCTAGTTGTGGGGCAAGGAAAAAATTTGCCCAAGGCATCAAAATTTAGAAAACCTTTCAATGAATATCTACCTTCAAACAAAGGACATGTTAAATTGATTAGGATAATCACCTAATTAATTATTTAATTAGATCCCTTATAAATTTATTAAAGTTAAGCTCAACTTTGGAGTATTTCTTTATCTTATTAAATTAAACTAAAATTCAACACAAGTCTCATTAATTATGATGTAGACACTTGTCAAGCTCTCTCTCATTATTTCTTTAGGGTTTAGAACTAAGTTTGCATTATCCTTTCTACAGAGATTCATATTTCAATATAATCAATTGATCTTTTGGGGATCAATACAAATCTCATGTTGTTTAAAAAATCTATCTTTCTTGATCTTTATTTATAATAGGTGTTTTACTTACAGGTGATTATTGGGCTTTTGGAGTTGAATCAATAACTTCAACATGATATTATAGCTCTAGATATACAATTTCTTCAAATTTGAAGGGCTCCAACCATTAACATTTTTTGGGTGCACTTTGGGCTTAATCTAATCTCACCATCATGGTAGAAAAGATACAAACATAAAGGTCATTTGTTCATTCTCTAAAATTAAGCATTGTTTTCCTCATATTTTTCATTCATGTCATTGATACGATTGAGGTACATGGGTTGCAAAAATATTGTCTAGTTTTTATTGAATTTTCCTGATTTTTTGTTTCAAAAAATAATCCATCAAAAAAATTCAAGAAAGCAAAATAGATTTGAAAAAAGAAAAAATTACAAAATTTCTTTTATTATTTTTTTCTCAAAAATTTACATTTAATAACTACAAATTAATAAAAAAAATTGAAAGTAAAATATGCACTTAAAATAGTGTTGGCCTATGTATGCGAGTTGTACATAAATGTAGCATGAATTGTAGTAGACAGGTGTCCTACCATGGCTTGAAACTTGTCAACATTTATGTCGATAGGAATTGTGGAATCCTTAATTGCTTGGTCTAAGACAACCTCATGATTGGGTGATATACATAATAGATCAAGGACATAGATCTATGTGGGTGTCTTACCTATGTGATCCAAAAGATTACATATTGGTTTGATAGTTGAGATCTAGAGGTAGCCTCTTGCAGGGTCACCTTGGATGTGTGAATGGTGACAACACAATTTGGATTCTTATATTTGATGGTTATGGTTGAGACATGGTTGTTTATTTATTAGATATGGTTTATACTCATAGATGACACTAGCATAACTAGCATTATTGTTATTATTATCATTTTAGATAGAAGTGGAAAACCACTAAACTATTTATTTATTAATTATAATAAGTTTATATCAGTCCTATTTAAAGAGAGCATACCAGTGAGAAAGAACCATGAAGAAAACCTCTAGTTGTAGCTCAGATTAAAAACCTAAAAACTAAACATGATTATGTATAAAAAATGACACATTACCAAACCTAGATACAAACACTAGTCAAAAGTGCACCAAAAGCTAGAGCTTGGATTGAATGGATGCAAAGACTAAGATAAGTCTTCTTGATTATCATTAGAATCTACTGCTTACACCCTTAAATGAGAATATTGTTGAAAAATAATCCATGACTTCAGATACTAGTTGAATTGAGAGAATACATGGTTGGGATTTGAACTCATTGATTGCTGATGAGAAAGACCCATCCAAAATAGATAACTTGATGGTACACAACAAATATTGAAGAGTAGGATTAGCCATGAAATATTTAAACTTTAAGAAATTTCCAAGTAAAACAATGCCAACATCTAATTTGTAATTATGCAAAACTGAATCAAGGGTATCAATATCTAAATTGTAATTATGCAAAACTGAATCAAGGGTATCAATATCTGATGCAGGAGCATCCCAGGGTAGCTGGCTATCCTGCATGTTTGGGAGATTTGATGGAGTTGTGTGGACTTATTTTCATGTGTTAGGGATTTGGTAGAGTTGTGTGGACCTACTTGGGTCTTTGGTAATTGGTTTTGATGTATTTAATGGAACTTGGCATGGTCTTGGTTGCTTGGCATGGACCGGGAGGAGATCGGCCTTGCTTAGGAATTTGGTGCCTATTACAAGCCATATAAGTAATTTTCCACAAAGGGTTAGAGGATGCAAATTTCAGGGATTGAATAGGGCCTATATTTCTACCTATGGTTCGAAGCACGAGTCCTAATTCATCCGGAGCTAGGAGATATCACGATTTTACTAAGACATCTATTTTGGGCATTTAATTGTTGTTGTTGGCCGACTTGTGGCATTTAATTTCG
>MU228421.1:376261-388879 GCA_018584345.1 Thuja plicata | reverse complement strand
AAAGTACATGTAAATATAAAATTAGTTTATTCAAACTATCAAATGAAGATTAAAGTTCACTAAGTTACAAACAAATTGAATAATATGAAAATGTATACATATGTATATACCTTGAAGTTCATGTTGTCAGAGTGCACGCTTCACACATGCTCATGCTCCATCATGCTCCCCTTTTCCATGTCCACTTTCAAAGAAGTTCCAAAGAAACTTAACATTGTGTCTAACATGTTGCATAGCTAACCAATTAAAGGCTTTTGTAGAATTAAATTGACCTACACAATCATGTGTAAAAAAATTTAAAAACACTAAATATATATGATCTCTACATCTAATATAATTGAATTGTACTATTTAAGACAATTTAATTCAAGTTTACTTACATGCACACCCATCAGACTAGATCTAGTGTTGTGAAGCATTTATGCCACAACTCACAATATTGTGGAAAAACATGTCGAAACAATGAGCCACATAACTCCTATCATGAACCTTATCATCGCTGATATAGAAATGAACCTCCTTGATGATAATGAGTTCATTTTGATCTATACTTTCTATCTCATCCAAATCAAATTGTGCATGTCTATAGGTCACATGGACAAATATTGCAACTTGATCAGAATGATAATATTGACTTTGGAGCTCTTTTTGAGGAGAGAATGTATAGTTCTCCACAAAATCTACAACTGAAAGAATACAACCAGGTGGAAATTAATTTTTGGAATCACGAAACTGTCTAGCTTGCCATCGTGCACCATGACAATGTTGGATATGTGGATAAATCATAGATCAAAATCTGTCCATGAACTGAAGGTATGGTAATTCACTCTCCTTCAATGCAATTTTTTTTATCTAGTCCTGTCTTCATTTCATATTTCTCATATTCAAATCTCTTCCACTGGACTGGTGTTGTAACATCAATATTATCATATTGTAAAGGAAATTTATGTACATTTCTACAATCATTGCATTCATTTTTTATATATTGGACATTGAATTCATCTGAGTCTTCTGACTTATCACATAAAATGGATTTCACAAATTCTGTTGTACTTCCAGGAATGATATCTAGATTAAGTACTGCCATAACCTTTTTATGTGATTGCAAGTATAAGTGAAACTCAACATGATTTTGACAACAACATGTTTCAAAAACCTTATTTATGCACATGAAGCAAGGATGCAACATCTCAAACATTCTCTGACCTATTTTTACATTTGAAAATTCTTGTTTGAATGTTTCAAATAGTTCACTTTGCGTAGTATCGACAAAATGTTTTGGATGTGAAATCTTCATACCAGTCTCATCATCTTTAATTTGTATAATGTCCCTTCTATTGGAAGAAACACGAGAGTGGTTGGTCCAAAATTCAATGACTCATCTTCTTACATCTTCAGAAATTTTGTCTTTTCGAGGAACTCTACAAATCTGTACCCAATTGTTTTCAATGTTCATGTATCCAACACATTTCTCTTCCTAATATATCTCTAAACAGTTCTTCGAGATACCTTGAGTAAATCAGAAACTGCTCAAACTTGATTTCTTTGTGTCAATCTCTTACTGGTAATCATAGTCATCAATGCTTTTCTAGCAGCATTTGAATCATATCCTCCATGATTTGTCCTGTTAACAATGTTCAATGCATCTTGCAAATTTTCAATTATTGTTTCTTTTACTTGACCTCCTTGTCCAATTTTCCTATTATCAACACCTAACAACTCCAAAACCGGATTCATTTCTCTTTTCCAGAATAACTTTGCGAACAATTGTGCTTTTCCCACCAAAGTTTTATCCTCAAAATATTCTTTTCACATGTTTTTGACATGAAATTTAATAGTGCTTTCAGGTATCAGGTTCTCTGGTGCAATTTGAGTGACAAGTGATTCCTCATTCATCTCCATCAAATTTTACATTGTAGGATAAATATGTATACCTTGAGTAATACCAATATCCTCCCCTAGTTGAGTTGCACCTTCTTCAACATCGATAGGTTTTTCTTCAACATTGACCAGTTTCTCTTCGATAAGTTTCGTATGAACTTTCATTTGGTCATCCCTTTTATGATCATATTTCCTTGTTCTAGTCCTTTTATTTCCGATTGCTCAAATAGAAGCAAAAAATTTATTTTGCTTTCAGAATCCTTCTTTATTAAAAAAATTGCAAAGTCACACTCCTCCGGTCACAAAATGCCTTTGTCGCTTCCTCCAAAAACCTTATATATTCTGAAATAATGATTTAATTTCGTAATTGATATTTTTTTTTTTTAAATAACTTTTATATATACCTTTAAAATTGAAAGGGTGGGTCACTGACGTGACCGCTCATGGGTGGCCGACCACTTAGGAAGACTCGACTGAGTAAGACTCGACCGATTCCTACTTGACTAAGCTTGTCTAGGTGGCATGCCATGTTGGCAACCAAACCTCCAAAACACACCAAATCAACAAGTTGGCACTTCTGCTAGTTTTTTCTCTGTTGAAACTAAACAATGTCAAAAAACTAAAAGTACACTTTTCTATATCTCAGAACTATGATTCTTGACATATAAATTTTATATTGTTTCGACTACATAACATTGAACAAATTTGTTAAAAACTGCATGTAGGTTATTAAAGCTTTCAGAAGTCGTTGATTCAAATAATAAAAAAAAATTCTAAATCAATTCAGAATTTTTTAAAATTATAGATAACACTAGAGAAGAGAGTCCTCTTCAATAATATGTAATTTATTTGGTTTTTGGTATAGTTTTGATAGGGGAAAATGGTGGGAGACAAAAACTGTTGATTTCAAGGAAGTTTGACTTTGAATACTTATAACGGGCAAACTATACATCAAAAAAATTTCTTTCTTTTTTTCTGCACTAGCTATACATGTCATCTAAAACATATTCTGAAATTGGAGGAAAAAAAAATGTTTTACTTATAATGATTTGGTGGGAAGTAAACTCCCTGATTTACAACATTTTTCACGAAATGAAAAATAGACCTAAAAAATTCAAAAAAACATATTAATTTTGGTTTAATTTTTTTAAAAAAATTTATAGGCATATAATTCATCCTATTTCACACATTTCATCAGTTTATATCATCTTCAAATTCTCAACATAAATGTGAATTTTATGCTCTTGAATTTTTACAGTTTTGGTGTTGTTAACCTTTTCCTTTGTAAAAGGGTGACAAATTATTGTGCTTTTACTTCTTACTCACTTAACTTCTCTTTACCAATTGGGTATAACTGTGCACCGATTGGTATAACTTCATATAATTACTCAAAGCACTTGCACCTATGTAATGGTTTTATAGAAATGATAACCATACTCCACAAAATCATCATTAATGTCACATAACACATTATTCTATCAACATTCTCCCCCTTTTGCATTGATGGAAAAAACTTGTGGAAATTTCAAAACTTCAAAACCTATACTCCATGTCTAATTACATACTCCCCCTTAAACTGTAACTCCCCCTTTGTACCATAGACTATATACTTTATACACTCCTCCTTGTTAATCATCTATATAATCCTCCTTTTTTTGGCAACAATGTTAAAGGCTATAATCAAAATTTTATATACAAGGGTGTTCACAACTTACAATTTATCAAACACAGAATTGAAATGTACCTTAGCACTATCAAGAAAATTCTCCCATGACTCCTTTAATGTTGTTAAGGCAGTGTGATGAGCATTTACACCTGAAGCTAGCTCCTCCATACTGTCAATTGTGCTCATGTCTGGAGTACCTATCAATACTTCAATTTTCTTAAGATAGGCTTGTATGATGTCCATGCATGGAGTTAGGAATCCTTGCAATTCCAGCAATGCCATCCTTATCTTTTCCTCTTTTGCCTTGAGTTCCCTTTCCTTGTATATTGATTCTTTTAGTTTCACAGTATAATTGATCATAGAACTATTCAATGGGTCCAATTGGTTGACAAGAGTATCCAACTCTGTCTCCAGCTCTTCCTTCTTTGTCTTGAGCTCATCACTGAAGTTGGTCAGAATAGATATTTTTTTGAATATTTTTACAACCTCAAGTAATAACTCTTAGATTTCCTTGACCAGTTCAAACAGTGAAACATTCTCAAGAGAAATATTCTGCAGTAAATTCTCCATCATCTCCTTCTCTAATATCTTCTTTGCTCAATTTATCATCTTCTCTTCCATGTCATGATCTAGGCTAGTGATTACATCAACTATAGTTTTGATTGATCAATCAAATGTGCTTATTGAAAAGTTCTACATCAGGTGCTAAGTTAGAAAGTATAGAAATGACTTTGCTTAGTATTTTCTTTTTGTACTTCTTCTGCTTTATCTTGTTCTTCTCAAGCTTTTCAGCCATCTTTCTTGAAAATAGTATATGTTCCTTTGGATTTAACTTGTTAAACTATTTCTTCAGAATTGCACATTCTGGATCATCTTATTCCTCTTCATCTTCATCATCTTCTTCTTCATCTTCTTCCATTCTCTTCCTTTTCTTTTTCTCACTAGCATCCTCTGTGTTAGTTTTTGAAGCACTGGGGGTGATATTCGTTGGTGTCTCAGCTCCATCTTTACCATTTTTCTCCCCTTTTCTAGTGTTACTCATTTGAGTTTCCTTATTTCTCTCTTTTTCCTCTTCTTTGTCTTGCTATTGTATAACTTGATTTACTTTATTTGCGTCACCTTGGTTAGTATCCTTCACATGTTCTGTTGTGTTCTTTGATTGGTCAATGGTCTCTATCACATGTTTTTTTTTCCTTACCCTTCTTTGTTTCATCAATCTTATTTGTTTCAGTATTAACTACATTATCATTGATCTCAACAGGGTTTAGATCAAGTGGGGACTGAAGTGGTATATCTTCAAATTCATCTCCAACCATGGCAAAATCAAGATTATTAGTAATGGCTTCAACTATAACATCATCCATTGAGTCCTTAGTTAGGTCAATATGAGTAGCAACATTTGGAATACTAATGACATGTAACTGATTGAATGTTTGAAGATGTTAAGTTGATGATCATGCAAGGCATTAAATCAGTTAATGTATTATATTGTCATTGATGTCAACTTGATATAATCTGTATGGTCATGGAAATACTGCCAAAGAATTCAAAGAACCAATGAATCAAAGGCTATGCTATCAGTAATGAATATAAGTCAAGTATTCACTAAGTGACTGTATACACCGACAGAGTAGATGCTGATAGACAGAGTAAAAGAGAAAAGCCACAGTGTTACCCGATGAGAAAAATGCACAGCATTATTGACAAGCAAAGTCAGAGTGTTTCCCGACGTGCAAAGCATAGAGTAACCCGATGGAAATAATTTTAGTGTTGTTCGACGGAAAGACAAGGACAAAGATCTTGATGACAACTGAAGTCACACAAATGGAACATTCAGCTATCACCGATGACTAACTGAAGTGTTGACCAATAGAATAGAGAGTTCAGAAAATGACAAAATGCTTAGCTGTTAAGAAGCTATAAATAGAATTAACGAATACTTATCATTGTTTTAATCATCCAGATAAAGCCAGAGATAAGTAATTGATTTAAAGTTGATTTTTCCAGTTGGCAAGAAGATCTGTTTGAGATAAAACTAAAGTTTTCTTTAAATCTAATTGGCGAGAATTGTGGATCATGCCAAGAATCAAGAAAGCCAAGAAAAGGTCAAACATGTCTATAAAGAGACAAACCCAATTCATTACAAATGGGTGTGTGGGGTGAAAAAGAGAAAAGAGGGAAGATGCTAAAGAGATTATGAAGAAGAAAAAAGTCTTCATTCAAACCCGATCAATCAAGCTAAGGAAAGAGCTAGATTCTGTAGACATCGACGAATAGTGAGACAACATCATAGAGCATAACAGTGTGGAGCAAAGGTATATAATTGATTATATTGATCAGAGAGGTAACACACTTACAATAGATCTAAAAATCTACAATTGAGTTGTATGTATGAACAGATCATTAGTGTTTCAATTTAACCATTGAATCATCAAGTCTCTTAATCGAGAAGGACTTAAAAGTCTTTTACAATTGAGATACATCCTAAGGAGTATCAAAAAGTTTGATCATGAAAGTAGCATTGGATATGCCCGATACCTATTGACAGTCCAAGTGAGTGTTTGATCAAGGATAGTAGCATTAGATGCGAGATACTAGGTGACAAACTATCTTTTAAATCCTCTAACAAGGTCACACCTAACAGTGTGTTTGTAACCTTTAACAGGGTTGGCTCCTAACAGAGCTCACTTCAGAAGAGTGAAAATTTGGGGTACTGGTCCCAGTGGTTTTTCCCTTAACAGGGTTTCCACATTAAAAATTCATGTGTTACGTGTTTATGTTTCATTACTTTATTTAATTTCACATATGCAATTCTAGCTTTATCAGTATACTCTGCATATTTACTGTGTTTCGGTAAATGGTTAACTGCTTATCAGTAATCATACAGAAGAGAGATTTACAAAGCAATCTGACAAGTAGAAAATTGATATAAGTATTTCAAGGAATTCATCTTGTAGGAAAGAAGATAACTAGAGATATAATTTGTGTAAGTTTTAAGGGTTGATTTTAAGGATTAATTCTTGAGGCCAATGATTCACCCCCCCCCCCCTCNCCCCCCCCCCCCCCTCTCAGTTATTACTAACAAATACTACCTAACATATCTCCCATTAACTCTTTCAAAGTAAAAGTATCATCTACTTGAGTTGTACCTATTGTGGAATTTACCTATGGTTGATCTATGTTGTATATCCTTTTCCCTATTACCACTATTTCTTCTTCAACATCCTTTTCCTTTTCAACTAATAGTGTTGCAGTCCTGCAGCCAATACTAAGACTATCTTTATACCTTTCAAGTGCTTCATCCACTTCCTTCATTTTCAAATGTGTCATAGTATAAATAAGCATCATTTCCCTTATTTCCTTTTTAATTTGAGACGCAGAATTCAATATAACATTAATTTCCACAAATAATTCATCAGCAACATGATCTTTAAGTTGAATAGGGACTCTAATGAATTTGTGAAAGTGAAATACAATAGCATCCTCGATTATTTTCTTGTCTACATCAGCCAATTTAGAGAAGTTAAAGTTATTGATGTTACCTATCATTCCATGTTCTCTGAATACCTTGGAAATTTCAACAGCACTCTTAGGGATATTGAATTTAGTTTTACAAGACATCCCCATGTCTTTTATCTCCTTTTCTAAATCTATTTTCTCACTATCTACCCATGTCTTCTTCTTCTTCTTTCTAGGAGAGGCCTTGGTCTGTCCTCGAGTTTTCCTCTTTTCATATGTTTTTTTAGAGGTTGAGATACCTTAGGTGGCTTAGGGTCATAGGATTTACCTTCATCAATCTTTTCCATTTCAATTTCCTCCACCGATGATAACTCTAGAATTTTAGTTTGTGTTCTTGCTTGCTTTCCTTTTCTCTTTTCATATGCATCTATAATGTTCTTATTTCTCTCACTAGTGGAACTTCTACCTTCACTAGTTCTAAACTTCTCTTCCAATTGACTTAAGATCTTCTTTGATTTTCTTTCCATTCTAGGATTTTTAAGTTCTAAGGTGATTCTCTCATAAGATTCCTTAAATGTACCATACATTTTTTCTTCCTTGTTAACCAGTAGTTTTAATAATACATCTATGTTAAGGGTTAACAAACGTTTGTCAGTATCATACCCCATTGTAGGTATCCATGAAATCCTGGATTCCATCGCTTGAATGTTATAGGTGTCAGTATTAACTAAGAAAAAAATGGTATCTCTATACTTCTCTACAATGTGTGGGAGAATTCTATACTGCTTGTGCTTTCTATCCTAAAAAACCTTAAAGTATCACCACATGACATTGTTCAGGTTTTCACCTAGTTCACCTAAATATTTATTGATTTGGTACAATACAGGTCTATCTATTTTCCATGTTACTATTCCTTTACCAGGGAAGAAATTATGAACATAAAAGAACATACATACCAAAACAGATCCGTACTTTAGTACTTTCTTTTTATCAGTCTGTATTCTCTTTAGGTTAGCCACCAACTATTTTATCACCATCTCTGCTAGGTCATATCTAGTACCTTCCTTCACAATTTGGTATGCAGCATGAATAGATCTGCAGGGCACACTGTTTAACCGACTTGACTGGTAGACCTTGTAACCAACAATCATTGATGCAAAGAGACCCTCTTGATCTTCGATATCATCTACCATCATGGCTTCGTAATCTTTCCTAGACTTGGTGAGTTTCACAACCCTCTTCACAGATATTTGTCTTAGGGCACATGGTTCTCCGTCCACTGAGAATCATGTGATGAGATGAATTAATTCCTTGATGATCTTGATCGGTTGGTCCAACCATTAGAATTGATCTTGAAAATGACTCATAATATATCAAATCCACTCCTCAAATATTTTTGGAAATTCTAGAATATGTGTCAAACCCTTCATGTGAAGATGTTTGAATTCGTCCTTCAGTTCTCCATTTTTGCATATTTCCATATATTCCTCCTATATCTGTTCATCTCCCAATTCAATAATGTTGCAATGGATAAATGTTATAATGTACTCAAACAAAAAAACACAAGGTTGAATTTGGGATAGGGCACCCATTTTGTCTACTTCTGTAGCCTTTAATGGATATAAATTATGTCCTGGTTCCGCTTCCTTAGTTATCTTGGTCAATTTTGGTGTTGTAATCCTCGATGCCATGATGGATCAATAAGTTTCCTACCCTCAAACTGAAACGCACCAAATACCTTCAAAACTAAAGACCGTTGTGCTTAATAACTCAACTAGAATTTTCAAATTTGCAGTTCAATCCTTTGTAAGTATTCAATAGAGATAATTCACACAATCGATAATGAAAGGTGAATAATGAATAGATTAACCTATAATGAATATGTAATCACATTCTGCTCTTTGAAATGCAAGGTGAATAATGAATAGATTAACCTATAATTTATTTTCCTGAAAGGTTGTCAACAGATAATTTGGTACAAAACATTTAATGTACCTCATAAATGTCACACTTTAATGATTACAACTTCTACCGATTAATGCTAAAATTAGCATTGGTACATAATTTTTTGCAAATGATAAAACCAAGGATGACCAAATACATTTAACAAATAAGCTCTATGTAGTACATCAAAATTAACATCAATACATCTCACTATGCAAATAGATATTACCAATCATTACTATAAGGGAATGGTTAGATTTAATAATGAAATTTAACCCCTAAGTTAAAATTACTTTCTTAGTTTGAGGATGAATCCCTTGAGCCATAGGATGATGGGTTACCTATCGATGCATTGACATCTTCTTTTCTTTCTTCCTTCTTCACCCATGTCTTCTTCATCTCATTCCTCACTTCTTCAACATTAACAATCCTTTTACCTTTCCTATCTTCATTGCTTGGTGACCACTTCCTGTACCTACGATCTGTTGCTAGATGTACAACCTTGTGACAATGAAATAATGACATACCTATTTTCCTCCAGGGTCCAACATTACCTCTAGGGTTCCTTAATTGACAGTTCACAACCATGTGTCCATAGTTTCCACAAATTTCATGTGACATTAATGTTTCCTTCTCTTCTTAGAACACTCACCAGTTTATTAGGAAGTCTTGGTGATGGTACCCTTGATCTACAATATTCTTCCTTGTCTCCAAATTTGTTGCATGTGTAATAGTAGCCATTAAAACTCCCTTCAGATGATCTACTATCAGTTCTTGATCTACACTCATAAGCTTGATGACCATACTTATTGCAATTGTAACAATAACCATCAAAATGAGTAGTTCTTGGAAATTCACTACTTTGGTCCCACATACATTAGCAATGTGTCTAGGCTTTCAAAAACTGTAGCAAGTGGGTTTAGTAGGATTCTTACCTTGTGGAATAGTATAAACCTTAGGAATTTGTGATTGTTTCTCAACACCAGACTTGGATGATTCTCCTTTTTCAAATGTGTTATCACTGTTATATCCTAGGCGAGATGTATCCCTAGATTTCCTTTTCTTTTTCAATTGCTTGAATCAATATTATGCATGCTTTGTTCATATTGCTTGATATTGTTATTTGTCTCTCTTTAAATCTTCAAGTCCTTCTTTAGTTGTTTGTTTTCCTACCTCAGTGTTTCATTTTCAGCACACATTTGTATGTTTGCATAACTAGTGCCACTTAGTTGTTTATTCAGTGCATGGTTCTTATATGTCAACCTCTAAAGTATAACATCATTTTCTCTGATCAGATCTTCAGCATTCTTCTTTTCAAATTCAGCAGTCCTTTTTGCATCTTCATCAACTCTCATGCCTTCAAGTACTTCACACATCCTTATGGCTTGACTTTCTTGTTCTCTTTTCATCTTGGTTCCTTCTTTAGTCAGGATCTTGTTCATTTCTATTAGATCTTGTTCATTTCTATTAGATCTTGTATTGGTACCTCAGCTTCCTTAGAGTTAACACTTCCTTCAGATAGTTCATCAATGTTGTCCAGAATTTCTTTTACTTGTTTAGACAATTCATTTGTCTTGGCCAATAAAATCTTTAGCTTGTTCTTCAACTCTTAAATCATCTCATTGGATGACTCCAACTATTTCTCATACGTATTTTTAGAATAGTCCCAAAGGATAAATGAGAGGGGGGGGTGAATTAGTTATCAGTAACTTTAGTTCTTTAAATTTAGAATACAACAAAGTAAATGCTTAATCAGATAACACAGTACACAACACACAATTTGATTATGGGGAAACCAAATGGTAAAAACCCCGGTGGGAATTAGCACCCACAATGAACTATACTTGTTTATAGTAATCCCTGTTAGAAGATATCTCAACCCTGTTAGGAGTTGTACTTTACAATGCAATAAGCATAGTGACTTGATTAAGGGTCAGACCCTGTTAGGAGTCTTTTACAAATAACCCTATTAGGGGTGGTGGACTCATTGTCCAAAAGCTCACTGCTTGATGGTGAAGGCTACAACCTTTTGAATAACAAATATGCACTATATTTGATGATGAACTATAGAGTAGACCTGCTGTCTTGATCAATTCCAGTGTATTGCAATCTTTCACTTCTTCTTCACATAGACTCTTGATGAATGAACCAACTCTGATAATCTTCTTTGTACATCTTTCTTCTCTTTTCGTATCATTCACACACTTAGCATGTCACCTTTGACTTGATATAAGTATCTTCCTCAAAGTATGATATCATGGGACCTATAAGACAACTCTTCATAACATCCTTGTAAGCTCTACTAAGCATGCAAGCATAATTACAACCGCGCAAGTATAAACTGAATAGACGCGACACTTTACTAAGTCGGCCTCACCAATTTAACTCTAACTTTGCAATCTTCTTGAAACATGTTTGGCACCTTTGGATTAATATCATCAAATCATAACTAATCATGAATATATACACGCATATACAGAAGATAGGCACAACTCAAGAAACACATGATATACGTCGACCCTAAACAGTTACACTTCCAGCACTGTAACTGCCAATAACAGAATTACATAACTTTACTAAAACATCATATTTGGGTCTATGTGTATGAACATAACATAATAAACATATCAAAAACATGTATCTATCCACACAAGTCTTCATATCATCATTCTGATAAGTACATACAAAATTACTACTGTGTATTATATGTTGTCATAAATGACAAACATACAATCAATCAAATTCTTAGAATCAAATCTCCAACAATCTCCCCCTTTGAAATTTATGGCAACATATGATATCAAAAACATCCTTTGTTCATGGTGTCCTCATTCTTTTACAATCTTCTCAATATCCTCATCAAAGATTTCTCTGAACTGCTGCAGTTCCTATGTCTGTGTTTTTGTTCCATATATATACTCCCCTAGAGTATATGATCCCCCTTAGTACATACTCCCCCTTACTATATAATCCCCCTTTGACATCAATGGCAAAGGGCGCCATAGATCTTTAGGTACAAGTACTACTCCAGAAGTAGAGTAGTCAACCATTCATCAGTCACTTAATGACTGATGTCTTTTCTGCTTCTTCTAAACAGACTTAGGAGAGGGAATTACTCCCAAGTTCTCCCTGAGATACTCAAAAGTATCCTTTGATAAAGGCTTTGTGAAAATATCTGCCAACTATTCTTTGGTGTTCACATAGTCCAATTTAACTTCTTTGTCTACAACCTTTTCTCTTAAGAAATGGTACTTGATCTCTATGTGTTTTGTCTTTGCATGCATTGCAGGGTTTTTAGACATGTTGATAGTGCTAGTATTATCACAATGAATAACAATAGGATAATCAACCTGAATGCCAAAGTCTTTAACCATCTACTTGATCCAAACCATGGTTGAACAATTTAGTGCTACTACAACATATTCAGCTTCTGCTATTGACTGAGAAATACAGTTCTACTTCTTTCTTATCCAAGAAACCAACCTGTCTCCAAGGAATACTGCTCCTACTGAAGTGCTCTTCTTGTCATCAATACAACCTTCCCAATCTGCATCTGTATACACATGAAGCTTTACATTCTCTAATTTAGGATACCATAAACCATAGTCTATAGTTCCCTTTAGATATCTGAATATCCTCTTGATTTCCATTAGGTGACTCTGCTTGGG
>MU228421.1:315829-354917 GCA_018584345.1 Thuja plicata | reverse complement strand
AGATATAGATAATTTAGTGAGATGCCCTTTAGTAAGTTATCACTATAGCATTATTGCTTTTTATCAAAATAGGTTAATTAGGATTCCAGATTTAATTTAAAGTTCTCTATGAATGTGTAGAGAATGGTAATTAAAAGACGATTGGTATAACCTTTCTTAAACTTCCTTTTTCTTAAGTATCCTCTAGCGGTGTAATATTTTAAAGGTGTTTCCGCCCAAGCGAGTTTATGTCCCCGGGGCTTCGCATCGTTGGGCTTGATTTAAAACTTGTTGGTAATTTTTTCGTTGTCGTAATTGTATATAAAAAAAAAATTAGTTGTATTTTTGCCTAGATTATTTTGGGCATTACAAGTTTTCAATTCTCATTTGTATAACAATAATGAACTGGTCAAATTTCAATGTAAGTATCTCTCAAAGCTGAAGGTGTTGTTCAGATCCATTTTGCGCTTGTATTCACCTGTTGGAAGTAAGTACATGTTCCTGATGGCATGTTTCTAGGAGATTGTCTGATCAGTTTTTAAAGGCCAGTTCTTGTTTATGAGATCAATTTGCATAAACAAATTGAAATAAGCAAATTTTAGAGATTGAATTATCTCATCTCGTGCGTTGTCAAGGAAAGCATTTTTGCAAGATGAATATTTATATGTCAGTCTATATACTTACCAAGTGTCATGATCCAGTTGTGTGTTTTGGTTGGTTTTTAAAGGCAGTCCCGAGAGCTATTTACTCAATCCAAGCACTTATCAAGATGGATTGAATTTTGACTTTCAGTAGCAGCATGTTACAATATTTCAAGACAAGGTGTATGATCAGTTGGAGTTATGTGCTCGTGTGAAATTAGGATTTTTATCTGCAGGGGATGGTCATCTATCAAAGCATCAGGGATGCACGTGGAATTGTATTTCCCCAAGTTCAAGCAACTTCCAAAGGAATCTCGCCTCCAAATTCAGCATATGCCAAGCTAAGGAAAGTAAGCTTTTATAGTTTCACAATCTGAGGAGGTATGGTAGTACGATTGAAGTCATTCGAGCTCAAATACAAATATTCGAGATGTTGCAGCCTTAACAGTGGTGGATGAATCTTCCCAATCAATCGACACAAACCCTCCCTCTCCCAGCATCGCAGTTGGTCATAATTATAACTTTGGAGGTCGAGGGAAACAACACAACCATCCAAAATGAAAAGTTAAAACATTGAAAAACATTCAAATTGACATTGGCAGGTGTAAAACAAATGCAAGGAGGCTGCGTTTGTAAGCATGGAAGCTTGCGTAATTTGGCAGGTGTAAAACCAAATAATACAACTTTTAAAACATCCAAACCTGCGCATGATAAGTGAAATAGGAAGAATCCAACGCATTCAAAGGAGGTTTTAAAACATTTCAAATAAATGCAATGGGCAAGTCAAATGTCATAGAAGCCAGCGCATCATTTTGAGGCCAAATGGAGCTGCGCGTGGGGAATGAAGTTCTGTTTTGAAAGTTTTCAAAGAAATACTTTGCAAGAGTCTAAAATAGGAGCAAATGAGGGAGTTTTTTTCCTCAAGATTTGCACCTAAGGAATAGCGCAAGGCTAGGCTACTTCCATAGCCATGATATCCTAATCACTAAATATTTGTAGACTAATCATGCACATTAATGTATCATAAATTGACACTTTATCTTCTACTCATTCTATCATATCTTCTCTTCTCTCCATTGTTACAAGTGAAAATGGTCCTTATTTTTATCTATTTTTTTTCTTTTATAGGTTAAATAATGCTTTGACATGCTATTTTCTCTCATAATTTTTGTATTTCATTAAGGTAAAGAAAGGTGTCACAAGTATTCATTGAGAGCTGAAACAATGGTATGTCCTCTTTTTCATATTTCCTTCTTACATCGAACTAATCATTTATTATAATACACTTGAGTTAGTTCATTTTTTGTAGGTATACTCATAGGAAAATGACAAATAGGTACTTCTGTGGGTACCAAATGCCTATTTCCGGAGTAACAATTACCTTCTATGTAGACTATCATACTTAAGAGGGAACTATGAAAGAGTCCATAGTTACATGGGTTGACATACAAATTCAACTATGATATAGTAGTCCATCTCATGACCCATGTGGAGTGCTCATTCACCTCATAGATTTTTTAAACTTGATAAAAGTCTTCCTCATGCCTTGGTACCCTACTTCATTTACCCTTCACCATTATTAGACACCCTCTTGGATTTATTTTCTTTCTTGTCTTCCAAATCCATGATCTTGCACCTTCAACTATAGGGAAGCCTAGGTGACCTACCGTGGTTTAAGGGTGACCCACTTTCTAACACAAGTGACCCATTTAGAAGTTGGAAATCAAGAAAGTCTTTTCATTTTGGTTCATTTTTCCCTAATTTCTATTCTAATAGAAAAAATCCTTAATTGTTGATGTCATTCTTCCTTTCTAGTTTTCATCCTTATTCTTAGCAATATATTTGCTCTTGGTTTTCTCTCATGCTTTCCTCTTTAAACCTCCCTTCCCTTATTCATAAAGAATGATAATTTTTGAAGATAGTAGCTTTACATAATTTCAAAGAAACAATTATTTGATAGAAGAAACAAAGGTATCTCTAGAAATCCTTGGTAGAAAATCAATATCATTTCCTCAAGAAACCAAATTACCTTTAGAGTATTGCAGGGCTCTCTATGAAATCCTAATCTTCAATCCTCATTGGTAGGATCTAGCCTCACCTGTGCATAACAAGAAGCTTTTAGATATTTATTTTCCCTCAAATAAATTCCAATCTAGACCTTTTCTTTTCATGATTTTGAGTTTCCCCAAGCTTGAAACGAAGAAGAAAATACCAACTAAGCTAGATCCTCGATAAACTTGAATCACGATGATTGCAAAAATATATTTAAAATTTCTTAAAGATTCTTTAGCTTTAAAATATTTTTTTTAAAGTTTTATTTATTTTATAATTAGATCACTTGTATTTGCCTAAAGAATGTAACAAATCATTGTTGTTTCTTAGTTAGTTTGGAATTTACTTAGGCAGAATTAGATTTAAATTACTTTTCACATCTTGCAAATAGATTAGAACTTTCTTTGAATTTTTTTTTCAAAACTAAAAATACTTTAAAAATATAGCTCATTAGTTCATGCAATGTAATTAGTTAATTAATTCCCACTTGGATTTCAAAAAATAAGAAAAATAAGAAAAGTGAGATAAGTTGTTTTAGCATGCATTTAGATGAATACATTTAGTTAGAATATTTGAACTTCCAAGATCACACAACAAGAAGAAAGAAACCCTTGATACCATCATGAGGTATTCAATGAATGTTAAACCAATCATCAATGGAAGAAATCATGACAACTAAACTAGAGCTTGTAATTGCATAAACACAACAAATCAATTTCTTTTTTGTTTCCCATATTTCACTTGCCCTTTTATACCAAATATATCCCAAGATCAAGGAAATTAGATTAAGGATGTTTTGGATGAACTTCAAGAAACCAATCCATTAAAGAGTGTATCTCTTGATACAACTCATTGAATGAATTGGTTATATAAATACAACAAAAAGTCTTCGATGAGCTAAAATACAATACCCAAACATACCAACTATCCCAAATCCAACCTCACAAATTAACGCCTTAGTTTACTATTAGGCATGTCTTCCTTGAGTGGTGGGTGAAAGTGATGTTTCCCCTACCTCAAGTGATCATTTTGTGGCTATTTGTGATATCTTCCTTTACATGAAGAGAGTGACAAGTTGGGTTCTCCATTTCTCAGGTGGATTTTATTGAATGAACAAGAGTGATTGGTCCATGCCATTAGGGAAGGTAGAGTGCATGTGTAATTCAAGGCCCACCTTATTCACTTTAATAGTGAGTAAATCCAAAACATCATAGCTATGTAGATACATTATCAGTATATTTGGTCATACATTTTCCTATTAGGACCTTCAGATCTATCTGCAAATATATTCAAAGCCTCCCGATTTCAGCACTATGACCCTACAAGAAGTCATCCTTAATCCCATTAGAGGTTCAAATTAGCGTAGAAATCACCTTATAAGTACACCTTTACTTGCTCATGTATATTATCTCCTATATATTCCCACATTGCTTCTTCTCCACATGTGCTTCCTACACTAAGTATCATATCACTTGTTTCTTATCATTACTAAGTTAATGAAGTGCCTATTATAAACATAAAAAAACACATGTAAATATAAGCATAAAAAACACATTTAAACACTTTTTCCTTCTCTCATATTTCCACTTAATGTGCATTAATCAATTTTATAAAAAAAAAAACTTTCCTATTCCTACTCATGTTTCTTTAACTCTACCTTCTCCAACCATAGTTGATTTCTCCATTTCAAATTTCTAACGGTTATACAGTAAGTTTCGACATATTAAGCTTTTCTAATAAACCATAGTTGATTTCTCCATTTCAAATTTCTAACGGTTATACAGTAAGTTTTGAGATATTAAGCTTTTCTAATAACTCGCTAAATAGTTCCATGAAGACAATTCGATACTTCTCCCAAGCCTTGTCTCAAGCTCCTCTTATGGAATCTTCACAACGGATGATATAGTTTGATCCTACTAGTATATCTACGCACCATGAAAGTGAAAGTATCATATTAAGTGTAGAAACCAAGAGACGATATGGCTGCAGAAGATTAGGTTGAGGTGACTATAATAGCTAGTCCTCAAAAGATTTGCCGACGCACTAAATAACAATCAATATCCTACGTAAATTAGCATGAAACAAAATATCATAACCCGAGATATATGCTAAACCTCGTCGATGAATAAATGAAATCAAAAGTGCTTTGATAAAAGTGGCAATATGCACATCAGAGATCATAAATCTAAGAAAAAATCAACTTCAGAAGGAAATCCAATGGACCGCATTGGAAAGTATGTAAGAAGACAAGTTTCAGAAAATAGTTAGCTGGATGTCATCTTGAAGTAAGGAGAGGAAGAGACCAAGAAAATTGATGCCTTTGGGAGCACATAAATCAATAAATTCTTGTGTGAAGCTCTCCATTTCATCGAGAAGTTAAATGATTATGATGTTGGACTAAAACATATTCCCGAATTGAGAACAAATTGACAGATGTTAAGGAACTATCCAAAGTTTGACTGAATGGTTAGAGATGGTTGTGAAGGTCGGCTACAATTGTTCAGAAATTTAGTAGTGTCAGGCTCCACTTATCTCATTGCGCATCAAGTCAAGAAGGATTCCCATTGCCTTGTTTGTCAGAAAAGAAAGGAAAAGAAAGGTTCTTTTATAGTCCACTATACTAGCCATATGTTTTTAGCTCTACATATGGTAACAGCAATATGGAACTACCCGGTACTTCTTGAGAGAGGCATCCATTATGCTACAAACAAGGCGTACATACCCTACCCCCAGTGGGATTTGAACTTGTGACCTCCCTTTCAAGAGTACAAGTTCTCCACCAGATAAAACATTCTTTACTAGACGATCATTAATTGGAGACATTTTGGAGTTTTTGTGCTGGTTGATTGATTTACAATGTATTATCAAAGAGGTTGTCAAACCAATCTTGGCTTTCAAACCTTTTTTAACAAATCAATTTTCTAAATAATCTGTAATCCTTGCTTTCCATGAGGTGGCATTTCTTTGAGGTGCTTTGTAGAACATTCAAACAATACCTCTATAAATATCCAAATATGTATCAAGTCTTTTAACAAACCATTTTGCGCCTAGCCTGCGATATAAACCATTTAAAATGATTTAATCAAATTTTTGTCCTTATTTTTTGTGGAGCAAAATCAAGGCATCGATAAGACACATTTTTTTTCTTAGCTTCCATCTATATTTGTTTGATAGAAACCCAGGGCCCACCATGTTATACAATGTAAATTTTCTTTCGTATTTTGTCGAATGAAATCATAATGATTTGTGTTAAAAAATATTATGATATTATTTAAATCATAGTGATTTAAATAATATAAAATTATTAATCAATTTCCGAGCTTCAGATATTAGTTGGGTCCTTTGTAGACCCATCTAAAAAAAATCAATTTTCAAACAAGTGGCCATTAATCTTCTCAAAGTGGTATTGAGAGTGTTTTGGATTAAACATAGAACTGGAAGCAAAGTTTGGTATCATTACATATCACCTTTAAAATCAATGAGAGAGTAGCCCAATTATGTTTTTGGCACGTGGAATCATCAAAGAAGGGCTCCTGATGGTTTCTGAAATTTTAAACTACTAAACATATGTAAACTGCTAAATCGACATGAGAGAACATTTTTATTTAGGGAGTCACGGGGAAATGACATTTGGTTTTGGATTAAGAAAAATATCAAATAAATTGTCAGGGCTTTGAGATTTCTCATAGGAGCTATTTATGGTATAGATAATTGTGAGGAAAAACTGCATTCTATAACCATCTGGATCCTAAAATTTTATATCTTAAATAATGATCATTTTTTACTTTGGTGGACTAAATATGAGTGCACATATATCTTTATGAGAGGTGAACATGAGGGAATAATGAATCTTCTTCTTGATAATGGGTTTCAAGAAGGCATTCTTCACATCTTAGAAAATTACAAATTTAAACTACACACTTACAAATAAATTCTAAGCTTATATTTTCAAGTGCGTGTAATTTAAACTTACAAACTTAAAAGGGTTTTTGTTGCATGAAAAAAAACCTACATTTCATTATCGGGCTTCAAAGATGCATTGTAAAATTCTTGTAACCTTCAGAACTCAAAATGCTAACAAAATTTTGTTAGTAATAGGGATGTGGGTTCCCACTAGTCAAGACAAAATATGGGCATGAGGATGAAAAGTAATATGATTTACATAAATGGGATAACCACAAACCCTATAAACATAATAGATCTAGATCTGCAATAAGAGTGTGCAAAATTAATGCATGAATTGGATGGAAAAACTATTATAATTTCAAACAATGACTTTGGTTATTTTCAGTGCTCTTTTTAACTTTCATTATGTATAGTAATGTTTCTCTTAGAATTTTATTGCAACTTTATTTCAACAATGTGATCACACAAAAGCTCAAAGATTAGGATTGGAATGATTGATGATTGAAGGTTTCTTTTATAGATTACTTGATATCAACCAAGAATGGTGCTTTGATTAGAATAATTGAAGATCAATGGGTGAGATTCGATGAGAGAAATAGAAGTAGTTGCAATTAGTATATAATTCATTACGTGACGGAGTTAAACAAAATTGGTTGATCAATTAAACTCATGAGTAAGTGGGATGTGAGAGGTGGAAGTGGAGATAAAACTAGCATTAAATAATTAAAACATATTTAATCATGTGCACGAAAGGATAAAATAAATAAATTAAAGATTTTTTTAAAAGAAAATATACGTTTAAAAAAATAATAATTAAATATACTAAAGAATTCATATGTCATTTAATTATAAAATTCTTATTTAGCTAGTTAATTAATTAAAATAATTATTCAATTATAGGGAAGTGGAGGAAAATAAATCAATTAAATAATCAAAATTATTTAATTAATAAGAAGTGAAGCAAAATAATTAAATAATTAAAAAATTCAACTCTTGTGGAGAAAAGAAAATTAATTAAATAATAAAAATCAAATAACTAATGTTGGAAGAAAATTAGAATTTTTAAATAATTAACATTATTTAATTATGAAAATAGGAAGAAAATTAAAATTTGAATCTAAATTAGAAGGATACTATTAGTTTAATAAATAATAAATTATTTAATTCATTTATAGGAATAATTAGTAAAAAATCATTCGGAGGTGTTTGATGTTCAATTTTTAATATCTACAATACGCATAAATTTAAATATTGACTTGAAGCTAAGATGACTTAAATTTATGATTTTGAGGGCCTAGGAATGAATTGCAATCATAATCTAGTCCACTTGGTACACTTTTGTTATAGGGGATACAATTATAAAATAAAATATTATCTTTGATACATGTAGAGGATAAAATTATCTTTGATGCATACACAAGATGTTTGCTTTGGTAATATCCTTCTAAAAAATAATGTGGTGCTAAAAAGTATTGTTTGGAGCCTACAATGAGAGTATTGAAGTGTGAAACCTCCTTAAGCATAAATGAGGACCCTAGGTGGATTCAATAATAATGACAAAAGAAGATAATCGACAATTATGATTATTCATGAGCTAATCATTAAATGTGTTGATGTTTGATGCAAATAGAGATGTATGAACATAGATGAAAAGTGGTTCATGACGTATCTTCAGTGTAATGCCACTTGTTGGCCTATTGTAATTGTTCTTGGTTTTGGAGAGTTTTTCTCTTCTACTACGTGTATCATCTAGTTTTTTGTATTTCTCTTTTAGCTATTGGTTGTAGCTATTATTCTTTGTAATGTTGTTTTGATTCAATAAAAAGAGTAGAAATGTGATTCCAAGTAAGTTTAATGCAAGTTGTGATCAATTTATTACTTTGCTAGGATGTCGATGAATGTTGATTTATAGGTTATTGATGTTCAATGCCAATTGATGACTAACATCACTAAGTTACTATAAGAAGGGACACTCGTATGTGATCTTTCAACTATGTGATGATGACTCTAAATAAATGACTCTAGACACACAATTTAAACTATGTTATGTTACTGCACACAAATATCAATCATATCCTAATATTGTCAACTTGGAAAAATAAGAATTTAAATTTTTAAAATTGAGAAAACAATCACACCTATAAACCAACTTAAGAAAAAATGACAAAATTTAAATAATTTTGAACTAAGAGATTTAGTATATAAAAATATTAACTTACTTATTACAAACAAAGTATATACCAAAATCATGAAGTAGAAATATCTACATAAAATAACCTAAAACATCAAATGAAATATATCTTTGATTATTGATGTAATTCAATGCTAATTGATGACTAACATCACTTGATTCCTATGATAGGAGATGCTCTTATATGATCTTCTAGCTATGTGATTATAATATGAACAGATCTTATGATGATAACTTTGAATACACAACTCTAGACACATCATTTAAAATTTTCTATATACCCAAAAATAAATAGAAATCATATCCTAAAACTATCAACTTTGAAAAATAAGAATTTGAAGTTTAAAAATTTGAGAAAACAACCACACTTATAATCCAACTTAAAAAAAAGAATACAATAATATAAATAATTTTTGAAACAAAAAAATAATATATCAAAATTAGAAATAAAATATATAATGTGAATAAGAAATCCACAATGCTACGGGTTATAACTTAATGTTGGCTCTCATGTTTTCCTTTCTGTGATGGTTGGTTTCGTAGTAGCGTGCTTTTCCATCTGTCGGCACTATGTGCATCTTGGCCGCGACCTTCAACATTGTTCATCAGAGTTCTCGTCATGGTGCCACATGTCTCTCAAGCGCTAAATGACTTTTCTCTTCCACTAGTGGGCTTGATTTTTTTGTTGGACGTGCCACAGGGGTATCTCGTGGGCGATCGAAAGAGGTGTGGTTTTCTATTGAAGTAGTTTCCCTACTTGAGTGTTGCGTGTCCTTGTTTTTCCAGCTGAATCTCTTTTGTTGGTGGGTCTCGATACTTTCCAAGGGTGCACACGTGGGTTTCTTGTGGGTGTTTGTAGAGCTTAAGCTTTTGTTTGAGGAAAGCTTCTGCGTGACTATTCCACATGTTCTTCCTATTGCAACCATACTTTGTCATGTGTCCAACTCTGCATACTCATTATCCTTTTAGTTTCGGCACGGTTCTTGGTGAAACCACTGTCATGATTATAGCGGAGTGGCATCTGAGCATAAAAATGGAGAATCTAATTTTGTTTGTAAAACATAGGCCGATTGTCAAATTTTTAGGGACTGTGATGTGACCCAACATCAAAAGCTTAGTGGAATGGAACACATAGCACTCTATATGGTTCACTTGTTGTTAGGGCTTCCAGACAGTGCCTTGGTTATATATACAGAGCATTATAATGTTTAAAATGGGATTTTTAGACCTAACTTTGGCAGAAATAGAGTACGACTCTTGCAAAAGATTTTTTGAAAGATTTTTTTTATATTGTAAGCCTTGAACTGTAATGGGCATTTAAATTTCTTAATATAAATTGAGTGTTCTTTGTGCACTTGAATTTTGAGGTTTCAGTGTTCATGAATGTTTCTGTTCCGTTTAAATATAATCTTTGACTTTAGTGTATCTACGTTTAAGCTTTGCTAAATAGATTATGCATTTAGGCTTCTCTATTTTGTGAATGTATTGCATGGTTCACTCTATGTCTTTTATTTATTGCGCTAACACGTTTTAATTGTTCATGGGCCTATATGCTACAAATTTGTCTTGATATTTCATTTCTTGAAATAGTCTATGCATTTCAAGTTTAAGTGTTCCAAAAGCTTGGTGTTTTACCTCAGTAGGGTTAGTTTTTCTTCCCTTTTCTTCCCCCAAGAATGAAGAGCTCACTTCTATAAATTCTGGAGGTCATTTTACAAGGTGAATTTTGTCCCACCCCTATGAAGATTCTAGGCTGCCCTACCTCAAGAGGGAGCATGATTAGGGATCAACAGTTTTCTTGCATGCTCAGTGGGACCAAGTTTTCACAACTATAGAAGAGGTTCCTTCTTCAATATTTTCAACCTTCAAGAGACAGATCCTAAGCACTAGATGATTCTGTAACCTTATTTGGGCTAGTTTATGATGGTATGAGTGAAGTTCCCATTCTTACGTGCCCTTTTCCCTTGTAAATCCTTCCCCTTCACCTATGTGTTAAAATGGAAGGATATTATGGCTCATAATATTTCCCCCTCCTTTTCATGAAGATCTACGCATTCCACCTTCCTACCAACAATACCAGGCTAGGAGTTCTCATAAGTTCACTCCATACACCATTGCTACACCTAGTTATGAGAAAAATGCTAACGCATACTACTCATCTTCGCTCACATATGCCTACCAACCACAGGAGGTTCCCATTAACTCCTATCAACATTCTTATCCTCCCACCCACACCCAGAGTGTGGTACACCAAGAAGTTATCAGTTGTTGAGAGATGTTAATAAGTCTTCAGGCAGAGCTGAAAGATATTAAGGAGGAACAAGAGTATCACTGCTGTCAAGAAGAGATTGATTATCAAGATTACCTATTGTAGCAGCAAGCTGATGCCCTAAAGATGCAACAGGAGTAGTTCTTGAAACACAAGTATCTGCCCATGGGATTCCTTTTTCTCATCGAAAAAATTTGAGGGAAGAGGGGAAAAAATGAAGAAGAGGAAAGGTCCAAGAAACATATTTTGAAGAACAAGTAGATTTATCTGACCATGGCCTTCCCTCAGATAGAGAGGTTTTAGAGGAAGTAGGAGAAAAAGAAGGAGAAGTAGAAGAGGAGCTGCAAAAGGAATGAAGACATGGAATGAAGAAGGTAACAAAGAGGAGGGAGATTCAATCCCACTCTTTGATGAGCTTCCCTTCTTCGTTGATATGGAGGAGATCGAGAAAAATGCGGGTGGCACAATAAAGAGAATAGTTTAGGAAACGGTGTTTCTTGTTCTACTAGGCTATGTTATAGAGTCATCTCTAGGCCTTATGGGGAACCTAGAAGAATTCAATGTCGAGGATAACTTTCTGGATGCATTCGATGCCATTTGCGCATCGGTCAACCTCAAGTTGGGGACTTCTCGTACTACAAACCAAGAGCTGCAACAAACAAAAGAGATCTCCTCTATAGTAAAGAGACCATCAGGCTTTATTTTTATGGTTATCTTAGGGAAAAGAGGATAACAAGACCAATCAGGGGATATCCCATCAGACATCTAGCCCAGACCTATAAGTTTCCACTGGTCATGCTCACCTCCAAGCATGAAAATGAGCTTCACAAAAAAAAGGAGAAGCCCACCCATTTGCCACTAGAAGATGACATTCTAACATGGGTGAGTTTCTTTATTTTCTCTCTTCAAGGGGCACCTTGGCATGACATGTGCCTTTCAAGTTTTCTTTTCTGGCTAGTTGTCTAGAAATATGTAATATATCGAAGGCTAGTTAGAAATGAAAGCTATTTCAACAAATCAGTTAATGGTTTTGTTTGATATCTTGAAATATAAATATTTTTACATAGTAGGTTAAGTTTTTTTCTTTTCCAAGAAGTGTTATTGCACATAATGCATTCTCCTTAAGGGAATGCATGTTGTAATTTATTGTTTTCCTTTAGGTGCGTGCTTGATGAGGCTTCTGCGTCCTCTCTGTTTTGATTCTCTTGTTGATCTGAGCCCAATGGATAAAGCCTGGTTTGTGAAACCATATTTTGAAGGAGTTCACATCCCGCAAGAAGGATGCCCCTGAGAGTCGCCAGAATTATGAATAAAAAATCCACAATGCCGCTGGTTATAACTTAATGCTGGCGCTCATGCTTTCCTTTCCATGACAGTTGGTTTCATAGTAGCACACTTTTCCATCTGTCACTAAGACATGCATCTTGGCTGTGACCTTCAACACTGTTCACTAGAGTTCCCGTCGAGGTGGCACGTGTCTCTCAGGTGCTAAATGACTTTTCTCTTCCACTGGTGGGCCTGGGTTTTCTATTGGACATGACACTTGTGTGTCTCATGATCAATCAGAAGAGCTATGATTTTCTTTTGAGGTAGTTTCCCCACTTGAGTGTCGTGTGTCCTTCTTTTGCTAGTCGAATCTCTTTTGCTGGTGGGTCCCGATACTTTCCAAGGATGTACATGTGGGTGTCTTGCGAGTGTTTACAGATATTTATCTTTTGTTTAAGGGAAGTTTGCACACAAGTATGCCACACATTCTCCCTATTGAAACCATACTTTTCCACATGTCCACCTTTGCATACTCATCATCCTTTCAATTTTGGCACGGTTCTCGGTGAAACTACTGTCATGATTACTGAGGAGTGGTAGCTCAATGCAATAATGGAGAATCTGATTCCATTTCATAGGCTGACTATCAAATTTTTAGGAACTGCGATGTGACCCAACATCAAAAGCTTAACAGAATGTAACATGTAGCACTCTATATGGTCTTCTGTCTATTAGGGTTTTCAAACAGTGCCTTGGCTATATATACAGAGCATTGCAATGTTTAAAAAGGGATTTTTAGACCTAACTTTGGTGGAAATAAAGTAGGAATCTTGTAGAAGCTTTTCAGAAAGCTTTGTTTTATATTGTAAGTCTTGAATTGTAATGGGCATTTTGATTTCTCAATACAAATTGATCATGCTTTCAACCCTTCGATTTTGAGGTTTCGGTGCTAATGAATTTTTCTGTATTGTTTAAATATAATCTCTGACTTTAGTGTATTTGCGTTTAAGCTTTACTAAATAGATCATGCATTCAAGCTTCTCTATTTTGTGAATGTATTGCATGGTTCATTCCATGTCTTTTATTTATTGCGCTAATGTGTTTCTACAACTGTTCCCGGGCCTATATGCTACAAAATTTCCTTGATATTTTATTTCTTGAAATAGTCTATGCATTTTGAGTTTAAAGTGTTCCAAAAGCTTGGCAGTTTGCCTCAATGGGGTTAGTTTTTCTTCCCTTTTCTTCCCCCAAGTATGAAGAGTCAACTTCTATAAAATCTCTAAGGTCATTTCACAGGGCGCATTTTGTCCCACCCCTGTGAAGCTTCCAGACTGCCCCACCTCAGGTGGGAGCCTGATTAGGGATCAACACATACTAAAATCATTCAATAAGAATATCCACATAAAATAACTAAAGCACTAAAATAAAATAAAAATAAAATATATCTTAAGTCATTGATGTTCGATGCCAGCTCATCAACATCCATCACTTGATGTCTTATTATATGATCTTTCAAATATATAATCATAACCTAAAAATACATTATGATGATATCTTTAAGTATACAACACTAGACACTTCAATTCAAACTTCTATCTGCCCAAAACAAATAACAATTATATCCTAGAATTGTGCCCTTTGAAAAATGAGAATTTGAATTTAAAAATTAAAAAAATACATTACGATGATATCTTTAAGTATACACCACTAGACACTTCAATTCAAACTCTTCTATCTGCCCAAAACAAATAACAATATATCCTAGAATGTGCCCTTTGAAAAATGAGAATTTGAATTAAAAAATTAAAAAATACATTATGATGATATCTTTAAGTATACAACACTAGACACATCAATTCAAACTCTTCTATCTGCCCAAGACAAATAACAATTATATCCTAGAATTGTGCCCTTTCAAAAATGAGAATTTGAATTAACAAATTAAAAAATACATTATGATGATATCTTTAAGCATACAACACTAGACACTTCAATTCAAACTCTTCTATTTGCCCAAAACAAATAACAATTATATCCTAGAATTGTGCCCTTTGGAAAACGAGAATTTGAATTAAAAAATTAAATAAACAACAAATATATGCTAGAATTGTGCCCTTTTAAAGGTGAGACTTTGAATTAAAAAATTAAATAAACAATTACACTACAATCCAAGTTTAAAAACAAAACATAAAGAATTTTAAAATAAAATTACACATAAAATAACAAAAGAATATACTTTTTCAAAACTTTTAGTTCTCCTCTCTTTCTTTCTCCCTTCCTATGTCAACATCCCCAAGCATAGAAGACCACAATTCCTTATTCAAACTTATTAAACAAAACATTAGTATCATGGGTGGAGATTTGAGTTAATTATCAAAAAATTATTGAAGCAAGCGCCGAGGTTAAGGTTTTATTGTCCCATTCCCAACAGCGAAATGGGACCCACAAAGGAACGAAACCCTAAAGTCAAATAAGACCACCCCGTAGAACACGCCCTTTTTTCGTCCATACCCGAACAAAACAAAACCTAACCAGCTAATAACAATCCAAATAGATCGAAGATCCCGCTGCTTACGTGGCATATTCTTAGGTCAAAAAGCCTCTCTCGATTTCCAACGGCTAAATATTTATAATGATAGAAAGGAATCCGCGTATGCGGCCCACGTGAGGACTCGATTTCAAACAAAACGGACACTTCCCAACGACGACACCGCCAAATTATATGAATTCAATATTTGTTCCCTTTTACAGATTGTTCAAGCCGGCCCCAATTTTTTAACTCTTTATTCATACTGCATATCTGGTTTTCCAAGAAATCGATGCACCAGAGCTTTTTATGTACTTTCCTAGCTTAGATCAATTACTTTTCAGGCCCCCTCCTTTACAGTTACCCTGTTTATACAGATAAAGAAATGCTGCTTTTGTATTGTAACTCACTGTCAGTCACTGGTTTTGGGGAGTAACTAACTTGCTTACTCTGCAAGAAACTCTGTTTTTTTGGTTTGCTTTGCTTATCAACAATGACAGGAAACTAGGAGTTGTTACTCTGGTAGGCTGGATTGAGGTTTTGGGACTCTAGAAACAGACATTGCTGTAGATTAAAGTTGGGTCTTTTACTGGTTTAATTCATTCTTTAATGGTACCTTTTGTTAGGCCTACTTTGGAGGTTTCAACAATGGGGGACTGTAAATAGTCAGTATATTGTAAAATTAACAAACAACCCAAAAGATTTAACATTTGTTTACAGAAACTTGTTGAATTAAAGTATAGGAGAAATGTTAGCAGCAGAGCATGGAATTTGCTACAATTAATTAATTCCATTTAACTGCAGTTTGCCCTGTTTTATGCCAGTGATATATTGGGGTCTGTAGAAATCCAAACCCATTGTTCTATTGTCATGAGATTGGATTGCTCAGATGAAAGATGAAAGGATTTAGTCAATTCAATCTGGGTCTGAACAGACATTAGGACCTATGTGCCCTGTAGCTAGTGGATTAGATAGATCACCCAGCCAAAGTTAAGGAGGGTGGTTTTGAAAGAAGCTATGATTCATGACATTGGTATTTTTAAGCTTGTGGAAAACTATAGCGTTTTGTTGGAGGATGTTCGAAAGAATGGGGAATTGCATTATGTACAGACATTCCAAATCTGTTAAGGAGAAGGGGGTTTCAAAGAAGAGGAAAAAGCCCCACACAAGTGAATTTGTTTATGCAGGAGAAATAAGTTCTGAGGTGTCCAAGCAGAGACCTAGACTGGAAGTGCAGAAGGATCCAGTTATGGAGGAAGTGAGGTTGAAGATTGATGGGTTGAATGGCAATGATCTGGCAGCATTTCAGGGACTCGCAAGGAAGGATATCCTCTGCTTTTTGGAAAGGAGTCTAAGTGAGAAGGAGAAGGTTTGCAGTCGGGGCATAAGAAGAACTGAAAGAAAAGTTTGTAGGCTCTCTAAGAATGCTGCTGCCAATGTCTCAGATCTCTGTGTGCATGTTGTCACCTGGAATATGAATGGGAAGGTATGGTAATTGTACTTATTCAAAATGCAATTAAAGATTTTAACATCTGATATGTAACCCCCCAAAGTGAATTTTCTATTTTTTGTGCTGTTCTTAGCTCTGATAATGAGAATTTCAGTTTTCCTCTACTTATGTTTGATTTACCACCACATGTTTATGTTAATCAAGTCTGTTAATTCATTCTAAGTTTTAGGTGCTTAAGAATTACATTTTTGGGCTCTTTTCTAAACCTGGATGACTTTTTTCTGCTTGCATATTATGGGTTGATAAAGCTTAAACAGTGGAGACTATATTTTGAGGTTTTCTCAGCACCCCACTTTAAACCCAGGATTAGTCAATAGAAAAACTCTATTCACACCATAGGACCACCTGTTCTGCTTATCCTATCCACTGGATCACTGAATATTAACTTGGTGAATTACATATGATTTTGAACCTAGGCCACTTTTGCCCTGAATGATTTTGAACCTAGGCCATTTTTGCCCTGATTTACATTCATCTTACTGCTAAACCAAAGTTTCAAGTGAATACTATATGACCACAGAATACTTTTAATTAAGAGAGCTGCTATATCATTAATTTGATACCCATGTAATAATTGTATGGTTGTTCTTGTCTATGGAAATACTTCGATTCCACATATCCTGCCAATTCATAAATGATATGGATATAAATTTTCTATTTTGTAGGTTGCTTGCCATGAACTTCATAAGCTTGTTGGAGGGAGAGGAGAAAGCTTTGACTTGTATGTTATAGGATTGCAAGAAGTTCCCAACTGCAATGCTAGTTCTCTGATTCTCAATGCATTGGGAGGAAATTACAGGTTTGTTTCCCAATTTCTGAAATAAATTAGCCCCAACTGTGATTAATCTAATGGCATGTCTGTAATCTGCAGTGCACTCTGCAAATCTTCCCTCCTAACCAAGTTACAATATTAAGAATGTGTTAGATAGAATTGATACTATGATTTGTGCAAAGAAAACACAGTTTTCTACAACCAATACATGCCATAAAAATAGTTTCTTTATCTAATCAAATCATTGCCTAATGAGAATTTTTGGTTTAATTCGGATGCAGCTTGGTTGCTGCTTCTGTCATGGTCTCTCTGCAGCTATTCCTATTTGCAAGGAATGTTATACAGCCTGTTATAAAAGGTGAATATCCTTCTTTTTGTAGTTCACGTACTAAAAAAAGAGTGTATTTAGGTTTCCATACGGGCCAAGGCTAAATTGTTTTTCGTGGTGAGAGAATGTGCAGATGTTAGAATTGATAAGGTTGCATTAGGAGGGTTGGGAGGCGTTGTAAGACGACACAAGGGGGCGGTGGGCATAGCTTTCAAATACAGAGACACCTCCTTTCTTTTGATTTCATGCCATCTATCTCGTAAGTAAATACATTGTGCTCTCTGTCCAACAGCAGGCAACTGTTAGGCATTCCAATAAGTAAAGCTTAAATAACTGTTACATTTCCTTTTTGTTATTTGGGATATCCAAGGGGATATAATTCATGCACCTTATATCAATTTTTATTTTTTCTCTCAATAAATTCTTAATATTTATAATTAAATTAGAGGAAGTGACACATCCTATACTAACTAATTTCAAAATTATTAAATTTACTAATACATTTATATCTTATGATATTTACTATTAAGGTTCAACTGTACAATTTTGAGTCAAATTTATTGACGCATGTTTTATGAGTAGTAGTTTACAGAGAATGGGTAGGTACATTTAGCACTCATTGTATTTAGGTGATGCTTATAAAGATAAAGCAATAGGCCTTTCGAAAAGGTCATCTATCCAAATACTATTCTAATTCAAATACACTTAACCATCGAATCCCAAAGATTAAACTCACTTAACTTGCTACCCTACATAACACACAAATAAAATAACAAGCTATAAAAAAAATCAAACTGATGAGTCATGACGATTGCTTCCTTCAAAGAAATTCCACATACCAGTCCTCCAACCGTTAGAGAGATCTGTAAAAGCTTCAAGCTATATAAGGTTCCACAAATTATTCAAACATAGAAAAGTATTATTACACCGCCCTTAAATTGGAGTTGCCTTGTGCGTAGGTAAAATGGACCGTTTCCCCCCGACAAAACGTACTATTGTCGACCATGAGGATGAATATGTCACTGTATCTTAAAAAATTCAACAATTGAATATGAGTCTCACATTTGGTCGGCAGGAAAATTTGGAGTGACTGCCATCCTATCCTATCCTATAAGATTGTGCATACAGTTGTACCACTTGATATAGTGGTAGGAACACCCAAAAAAGTTTAAACGGTCGTCAATTTCAAGCTAAAAATTTTCCATAGGTTTGAAAAGTCCAAGCATTGGATTCCAACTTATAGATTAATATTGCAGTCCAACTCACTCTCAACTTGAAAAGTCAGTGCGAGATAAGAAAAGTCCTCCATGGCAGAATTGTCAAGTTTAACCACCGTCCATTTAAGAATTTAGCTATTGGACATCCTATTTTATTTTATTTTATTTTTTAAATTTTAAATTACTCTTTTTTTTTTTTTTTTTTTTTTGACAATTGTCATTAAATTTTAAATTATTCTTATTTTTTGACAAAGCTTATTTGACAAGTCTCGTACTATAATCAAGATTTTAGGCTACTTCAATATGCTTTATGTCAAAAGATAAAAAAAAAGTGACCTGTACTAGGAATTAAGTCATGTTTTATTGATATGTTGGTGTGGCATCACATGATTTGTTGCTTTTTGGATATAAGGAACACATTTATTCAATTGGAATAATCATCATCATAACTAACAACTTTTAGGTCTCAACTATTGATGAAAATCTTGTCAAAATATTAGACATTAAATCAAAAAGTTTTATGACAACAATTGCAACTCATTCAACTAGTGGTTCCCTTTCCCTAGATCAATAGCCCTCTACTTGTCTAGTTACTAGTTGAGAAAAATGTTACTAATTAGAGAAACGGTGCAACTTTTTGGGTATCCATAGCGTACCATTATTGGATACATGTGCATAAGTATTAGATAATTTGTGCAAATTTTGTTGTAGGGGAAAGTCCCAGTAGTCGTTAGGGGGTCTAATAACCGTGATGTTTTTGTCATGATGACCCCCCAATTACTAATACTAAAGGAGCCCCAAAAATGAAAACACATGTACCACTAGTCGATCACACATGTACTAATAGCCGATCATTTTTTACCTTTGTTGGTTGGTAATTGGTCCATTTGTGCACCACTATTGAGACAATTTGTAATGACTACTAAGACATTGGCCATTTTGAGTAAACGAGTATTGGTGCAAGAACATAGCGGGTATCGGGCGACACTTTGAAAAGGTCATTTTTGACCACTTTGTGTTCGACGGTCTCTACAAAGAGATACATGAATACCCAAAAGCCAAAACCTAAGCTTTAAGCTTTTAACTCACATACAGAACTACACAAAAAAATCATCGAAATCCAACTCACGTTTTAAGAGTTCTAGGTGTACAAATATGTATTGGGTGTCATTTTAAAATGACCATTTGACCCTTACATGAATAATGAACTAAAAGTATCAAAAAAATAAAATAAAATTTACTGATGTATTGTTTAAGGTATGCAATGTTAAGTATAATGACTACTAATATCTTTTCCCTAACCTTCCGAATTCAAATATAGTAAAAATTCTGAATTTCTGAAATTTTAAACCATTTTTTGAACTTAGTTATGGTTTTGGCATACAGATTCATCCTTTTTTTTCATATATATAACTCTCATATCATTTGGTGCAGCTCACGAGAACAACGTCCTGGAGCGAAATATTCAGTACCAGCGGATTTGCCAAACAATATTCAGCAAAGCAAAGAGAAGTCCAACCCGAATCAACAGCCTTTCCCCTGCCTGGAAAAATCCAGATAATGACACTGCTTTATCTCCTGCTGTTGGCCAGTCTGATGTAGTTGTGTGGCTGGGTGATCTCAACTACAGAATCGAAGGCAGCAGAAAATCAGTCAGTTTTCTCATCAATCAGAACCTCCAGAAGGTAATTTATTGCATAACAATTCTCTCTATGCATGCCCACAGCTAAATGTTTTTTTCATCAACCAGTTTATAGATGTATATGTTCAAATGTAAATGTTTTTTTCATCAACCAGTTTATAGATGTATATGTTCAAATGTATATCCAGCTTCTGAGAGCCAAAGACCAACTTTCTAGAGAAGCAGAAAGAGGAGAGATATTCCATGGCTTCTGCGAAGGCCCACTATCTTTCAGACCCACCTACAAATATGACATCGGAACTGATAATTATGATACCAGTGCTAAGGTATTGTATCCATTTTATATAGCTGAATGAATCTTCATCTATAAAATAGTTTTATAAGTGAAATTGATGAATGAATGTTCATCTATAAAATAGTTTTATAAGTGAAATTGAATAGATAATCAGTTTGGAATAAAACATCATTATATAAACTCATATTGCAACAAGAACAATCACAATCTTGAATAAAATAGCTTTCTACATATTTACAAAACTGAGAGTCCAAATAAATAATCATTTAGAATAAAACATCATTACATGAGGCCATATTACAAGAATAACAAGAACAAGAACATTAGAAAAAAGGTGGATCCTAGTCATCTGGTTTACTTCATTCATCAACCAAGTGCCAACCATCATTAAACATATCAATTTTCAATATATACATCAATTCATTTCAGTCAAACTCTATTAATATTTCAAAGTCTATTGGAAAAAAAGTTTGTTTGAAGAACAAATTTTATATTCTTTCTTTATTGACACATTGAAATATTCTTTTGGGCAGGAGAGAGTTCCATCGTGGACTGATAGAATATTGTATAAAGTAAATCGTGCAACAAATGTGAAAGCCGAGGTGCAGGACTACGACTCTATCGACCATATAAAGGCGTCGGATCACAGACCCGTTAAAGCTCTTCTAACCATTCATCTCGATTAATACAAAATCTGTTTATAAATATTAGCCGTTGTCTATATTTGAGGTATAAGAAAGTATTCATTACAAGAATTTCCCCATTGGGGACCATTTATTTGATTCTTTTGAATGTGGAGGAATAATAGAGGCTTCTTACTACAATTACAGGGCCACGACTCTTTCCCTAATAAATTATTGGGAAAGCAAGAGCATTTTGTAATATTATTTTTAACGGTTCTTATTCCTTGTTTTTTGTTGATAATATATTATAGACTTTATTTTCAAGGTTTTATCATCATTGTCTAAATAAAATTTTGATACTAAAATTAGTTACTATTGTTGTTTCTAATTTAGATTGTGTGTATTTCTGTGCATCAACATTTCAGATCATACTGTGTTCCATCATCAAAATCAGTACTTGATTTTCGAGTGTTTTTAGTTCTAGTAATTTGATTTTTTTATATATTGAAAGTGGTCTTCAATTGTTGATGGGTAACACCTTCCTTTTTTCAAAGTTACAAAAATATTTTTAATAATTAATTACCACCATGCTATGAGCTTGCATGATATATATGGTCAATATTGTGTTATTGTATAGAAATAATATATTTTTCAACTTTGTTTTGAAAATGTTTGACATAAATCAGAATAATAGTTATTTTGGAGTTTTTTTTTATAAGGGAATATTGTTATAAGGGTAAAATATATGCTACCTTTATAAATTATTTCAAATAGCTGACTAAATCACAATGATAAATAAATTTGATTTAGGGTAATGAATTGGGATCTGATCATTATAGAGAATAAATTAAATGTCAAGGATATTTGTGGTAGCCCCAATAAACTACTACTCGTATGACCACCTCCCTACTCTCTCAAATAAATGCACTAATTTACAATGGGCAAATTACATTATTTTAAACGGAAACCATGAGATAAATTTATCATGTGCCCTATCATTTCAAAATGGATCCTAATCTCATGAGTAGAACAATGATACAATGTATTTAACATATAAATATAACTAATTATGACATAATAGATGTCACAAATTAATAGAGTCATCCATGGCATAAAAGATGTTATTGATAATTAGATTTGTCTCCCTAAGGAGATGTTACAACACAAAGACAAGTTAGATTTACAATAATATACATAAATAATTATATAAAATGATAATTAAATATTATCAAATATTGAAATGTATGTGGACTAGGTGTTCATTAGTCTAAACATGCAAACTAGGAATAATTTTGAATCCCTCTCAATTTCATTGGAGAATAATTAATTAGGAAAAACTTTAGTCCCTTTGGAGAGCTCGATGCTTGAATTGATTGTTCTCTTTGTGTTTGACGTGATTAGATAAGATAAAGGTAATCTAAATGATGTAAGAACTAGGTAAAGTGATATTAAATTGACAATAATTAGCATTAACAAAATGATACAAAACTATAATGCAAAATTTGAGACCAGATCTAAAAGGTGGATGCAAAAAGGGACCTATCATTGAAGTCAATGCTAGTATATAGAGCGAGGCACCCCTAACGTTTCTTCAATAACTTTGATGTGCATATTCTATATTAGGATACTTTGTGGATCGTTCTCTCAAAAATTCAACAAAAAGTGTCAATCACTAGAGTTTTTAGGGACATGTTCCTCAAAATGCGCACGGGTTTTGAGGGACATTGTATTCCCCAAAACCCGCGGCGTTGGACCATTTCCAATACCAAAAATAGTGGAACAACAACATTGAGGAGAAAACCTTCAAATAAAACCCAAGCGTGTTTTATATCCAATTTGTTTTTTGATCAATTTGTAATAATGGCACCGCGTCGAAGATGTAAGATCTTAGTGTTTTGATTATTTTTTATTGTTTTTGTTTGCATTTTAATTGAGGTAGGGGTTTTTATTGATTTATGTTTTTCTTTATTAATTTGATGTCAAATTCTACAAACAATCCCCCAAAATAAAAAATTAAAAAAAGACCTCGTCCACAAGCAACATAAGAAAACCCTAAAAACATTGCACATGAGAAACAACCACAATAAAAAAATTCTACTCCAAAACCTAAAAATACTACTCCTCAACAACCACCGCCACTTCTAAACCCTCCACGTCCTCCATTAGATCGTGTAGATGCCACACATGATGATTTGATCAAACACCTTACACAAAATAGTGCCCAAATTTCTATATTGGTTAATAGGTTGAGGTCCTCTAGTCTTGATCACAACTCAACCCTCGCCTCAATGCTAATGGGGTTCATGGAGGGATAGATGTCAAGAAATTTATGTGGATGGGTTGTCATATGATCAAGTAAAAATGAAGGGAATACTTAAAAGTGACATATATGCTCTTTCCACCAATTCTAGATTACTAGTAACATCTTAGAAGAAAATACGACTCAGTTTCCTATACATCGCTGTGTTCACAATAGGATGAAAACATCTTTTTGGGATAGGTGGTCTATGGTATTTGACCAGCCACCCTGTAACAATTAGGAGGTGCCTCTATATTTTTTGAGAAAGCTATATTGTGAGTTTATCCTCGGCAAGATGTTGAATTACTTTGACATCCGACAGTTCCAAGGTAGAGGGAGAGGCTCTACGTAGGATAGAGATGGGGCCTGTAGGATGGTACAACCACAACATAGGATGCCTCTAGCTAAAAAACCCATGGCTCATATTGCGATCCTCGTAGTCTTGAAGGATTCTATGGATTTATAAACTCTTCATGCACCCACATCATTGACTGATGTCATCATTGAGCATGGCACATAGTTTGTCAGAGAAAAGGGTGGATCAGTACCTACGCCACCTCCATCATCATCAGATACACCATTTGGCTCAGGCTAACCCATTGAGCATACATACCCCAGTTGTGAGGGTATATGTGTTGGGGTAGATACCGACGCGGATGAGAATGGTTTGACATCCCATTCCTATGGGTATGTGCATAGAGTTGTGAACAAAAAAAGGGGGGTATAAGTGGACACATTTTTTATGAAATCGGGTAAACCTGAACTTGGAACAGATGTTTGAGGGTCATGCACTCAAAATAAGATGTGTAAAAAATGAAAATTGTAGTACTCTGAATCGAGTTTCTAAAATACTAATTTTTTTAAAAAAATTGATAAGATTAAGAGGTTCAAACCCTACGCGCACGAAAACATGTTCCTGATTTTTTTAGAAAAACATAGCATAATTGTTTTCGCGCGTTGTACAAAAGATATAGTTATATTCAGTATTTTTCAAATCCCTTCGGTAGGATGATAGGTAAGAGTGGGATCTAGAAGGTATGTATTTTTCGATGAGTATTTGTTTTTCTGTGATCTTTTGAAGTGACCGCATCCTGAAAATTTGGTACCCGTTCGTGCGCTAGGCATAGCTTGCATTAAAATAATCGAAAATGATTTTTTTTTTAAAAAGTGTATAGAATCAAGTGTAGAACAATAATATGTAATTTATTTGTAATTTGGTTAAGTATATCAAAATTTATTAAAAAAATGGTAAACATATATCTGTGAAGACTGTCTAGACACTGGTAAATAAAATTAAAGTTTACTATGCTAATGTTGTCCAAAAATAGAAACATTTATATGGTTAGAAAGCTAAGAAGACGTATGAAATTATGGTGAAAATTATAGAGCTACCCTCTTGACAAATTGCAAACCTGATGAAGATAAAGTTGAGAATTCATCTTACAAGATGAAAACACATCTAAAAGAGTTCAAAAATGGAGGGAAAGCCTTTGGGTCATCTTCCAAGCCTCTTCCCAAGCCATAACCCGATAAGGTTTCTAAATTTCAAATAACCCGACCGGGTTCTAGAAATAAAAAATTACTTTTTCAACTCCTACACAACTTGACTGGGTTCTGGAGAATAAAATGCACAATTTTCACTTCTTCAAAACTCGATCGGGTTTTGAAGAAGTAAAAATTATGCATTTTATTCTCCATAACCCAATCAGATTATGAAGAAATTAAAATACTCTTTTCTCTGGAAGCCATAACTTCAACATACAGAGTTCGATTGGCTCTGTTCAAAAAGCATAGGAAAGATCTTGAGACGATCTATCACATGATTAACCTATGATCATCTTTAGTCATCAACATTTTTTTTCCATCCATTTGAATCAAGCAAGGTGTAAAATATGCACTCATTATTGCCCATACATGCAACGTATAGGAAAATTAGTATGCTCTCTCTCTCTCTCTCTCTTTCTCTCTCTCTCTCTCTCTCTCTCTCTGTGCACTAGTGCACCCATGATAGTCAATGATTTCATGATTTTGTGTTTTTAATAACTGGATAGATCCTAGAGATCATCCTATTTTGTTTTGGATCCACTTGTGTGGTCAAGGATCTCTAAGGCACTCTTATAAGCCTTGTGATGCCTTAGTCCAATGAGATCATTAGTTTTAGCATTAAGTTGATTTAGGTGTGTTTGATGCTCTAGATGAGTCTTAGCATTGGTTTTATTAGATTCAAGTCATTTTGATCCTGTTTTGTTAATTTGATAGGTTAGAATCTAAATCAAAATTCTCCGAGTTGCAAAAAGACAAAATGTTGCAAAATGTTGCTCGAGAGTTGAAAGATGAAAGACCAACATTCATGAAGGGATTTGGATCATTTTGACTTCACATATGAAGTGGATTCAATTTTTCTCTTCGAACCTAAGTGGTTAGAAGTTCTATTTTGATGCAAAATGAATGGAAGATGAAGAGTTTTTTTGAACTTTACTGACTGGTACAACCGTGTCTGGTGTTTCTCTTGTAAGATAAGTTCATGTTTTGAAGCTAATTTGTGTTATCTTAACATTTCAGTTGATTTGGGATTGATTAGTTTAGAGTAGAAGTGTTTTTGAGTTAATTTTCTAAAACCAGTCCAAGAAGAGGCCTGCTAGGAGCTTGTTTCACAAATAAAGTCCTAAATTGCATTTGAACTGGTGAAATTTATCACCCTTCTATAAAATTCAATTTAGGAAGGTGTATTTATGGATTCCTAAAGCTCAGAGTGTGTCTCAAAGGGAAAAACATGTTTGCATCAAGCCCTAGGTTAAATATCTCAATGTATTAAGCCAGGAATGAATGTAACAGTGTTGATATTTTGAAGAATTGAATTGTTGGAGTTAACTGGAGGTGTAGTTGAGTTTTTTGGAGTTATTAGAGAGGATCTGAGGCCCTGCAGCAATCCCATGCACCCATTTCCTAGCACTTGCTTTGATTTCCAAACCTAGTCAACCAATTAGGTGTGTGAGCTTTGTAAGAGTTAGGTGTTGCAGGAGTGAAGTTGGAACCCAAGGATTTGGGGATCATCATAAATTCAAAAAGGTTGTATGAATCTAATATTAGTTTTCTTAGGTGTGACTAGGAAGAAAAGTTATGTCCTGAAAACCGGTTGGATAGACCTACAAGGAATTCTAGGACAGTCAAGGTTTGACATATTTTAGAAGTTGGATGACCAGTCTGAGGGTTGATTCCCTATCCTTACATCATAAGTAAGGTGTCTCAATAATTAGTTGGGTTGTGTGAAGACATTGGTGAAGGTTTCCAGATTTTGGCTTAGAATAGGGCTAGTGTACCTAAGTCACAATATTGCAGCATATTGGTTTGAGCATTTATCACCTTGCAGGAGTTGGAAAAGAATTCAATCACCTTTGTTTTGTTGAAGACATTGTGCCTAAAGGACCAAGGAGTCAGATCTTGAATAAGTTGCATTTGGGGTGTAGGAAGAGAGAAAGACCCATCACATCACTTCTTGTAGTGTGCTATGCATTAGATGGTATCAGAGCTTAGAAAATCTCTTGGGAACAACAATGACAGATCAAGTTGAGGAAAAGGAAGAGGAGGAGATACCTTTGAGGATTAAAAATGTGGAGCTAGATAAAATTGTGAGGGAACAAGCAACTAAGAACAATAAGATGGAAGAAGAGATTGCAAAGTTGAAAATCTCACAAACTAGTAGACCTACTGATGAAGATACTGAATCAGACCAAGAAGAAGAAAGCCTTTAAATTGAAAGGGTAAGAGTACCAGAAGAAAAAATACTTCTAGACTCCTTACATAGAGTGGTTAGGAGAGTTAACAAACCAGATTTACCAATATTTATGGGAAAGATGGACCTTGAGGAATGTATGGATTGGGTGGAAGCCCTAGAAAACATTTTTGAATGTGAAGACATTACTGCTCAACAAAGAACCAAGATTGCCAAGTCTAAAATGAAGTGACCGACACTAAGCTGGTGGAATTTCTTACAAAGGGAGAGAGTGGAAAAAGAGAAGTATCTAATAACCACATGGAAGAAGATGCTTAAGGAGATCAAAAACCAAATTGTCCCAGATGATAATGAGGTAACTCTGCATAAGAAGTTACATAATTTGAAGCAAAAAGATCTTGATGGAGGTTCCTATATTGATGAATTTTGCAAAATCACAATGAAGGCCAAGATACCTGAAAATGAAAAGAAAAAGCTTCTAGGTATTTGAATGGACTTAAATACAGTATCCAAGATGAATTAAGTTTTTTTAATCCTTAGTCTATACACCAGTGCTATCAAATGGCAATGAAGATTGAAGAAAAACAAAAGAGGAGAGAGGAAAAAAATAATTTCAGAGGAAGAGGTAACAATTTTAGAGGAAGAGGAAGGTTCCAAGGAAGGGGATCATCATCACCAAGGCCAAAAGGAGAATCAAGTGACCAAGAACCTGACAGAGATCAGAATCACAGGAAAATTTTTAGAGGGGGTAGATGAAACCATAGAGGAATATCATGAGGTAGAAACACCACTGTATTGACTGGAAAGTGTTTCTCCTACAATCAGATTGGTCACCAATATTTCAGATGCCCAAGCAAGGCCAGTACAAGTTTCAACACATCAAGAGGAGATAGAAGAGTACAACTCACTCAAGATGAAGATGTCAAAGCATGACTTCATATCATACCACTACATCTAGACCTAAAAAACCTGGACAAGGAGAGTTCATAATGTTCAATAGGATACTCTTGAAGATGCCAACTCCCAAGGAGCCCCCACAAAGGAAGAGTTTATTCATAACTCACTACAAGGTACATGGAAAAATTTGTAAAATATTGTTGATTCTAGTTCTACTGAGAATTTGATTTGTAATGAGATGATAAGTAAACTTGGTTTAAATAAAATACCACATCCAAGCCCTTATAAAGTATCTTGGCTTAGTAAGGATCAACAACCCTTGGTAGATGAACAATGTTGGGTAGAATTTCAAGTAGGAGAATACATAGATAAAGTTTTATGTGAAGTTGTGAACATGGATGCATGTCACCTCCTTCTAGGTATACCATGGAAATATGATGTTGAGGCCCAACATGGGGGTAAAAAAAGTCTACACATTGACCAAAAATGGGATAAGTTACACCATGACACCTCTCCCTAATTCTGATAAGGACAGAGCCTTAACAAATAGTGTTATCTTAGTAGGAGAAAATGAATTTTTGAAAGTCCTTAAAAAGAAATATACCCCTTGTTTTTATATCATAGTCAAGCCAAAGACAAAGTCTAAGGAGAGGCCAATAGGTCAAGAACCTCAGAGAAATGTTGGTCCAAAGGAAGTGCAAGATTTTTTGAACAAATATAAAGGGATAGTTGCAGACAATAGTACAGACACTTTCCCACCAAAAAGGGATATTAGTCACTGTATAGACCTCATACCTAGTTATACATTGCCCAATAAGGATGCTTATAAACTGATTTTCAATAGTTTTCAGCTATTAAAAAATGGACTTCAAAAATAAGAAAACTATGTCAATTCTTGTTCAAATTTTTTAAAAAAAACTATAGGAATAAACTTCATCCATTTTTACACATTTCATTAGTTTACATCATCCTCAAATTCTAAATAAAAATGCCACTTTTATGTCATTAAAGTTGAATAGTTTGCATCCTGTGGTCCTTTTCATTCATAAAAGTGTGACACAGGTTTGTACTTTTACCCAGACAATAGTACAGACACTTTCCCACCAAAAAGGGATATTAGTCACTGTATATACCTCATACCTAGTTCTACATTTCCCAATAAGGATGCTTATAAACTGACCCCTAAACAAAATGCAGAAGTTGCAAGAAAAATTCAAGGACTATTGGAGAAAGGCTTCATTAGGAAGAGCATACGCCCTTGTGCAGTGCCTGCAGTCCTAGCCCCTAAGAAGGAGGGTACATGGAGGTTATGTATTGACTCTAGAGCCATCAATAGGATAACCATCAGATATAGGTTTCCTATGCCAAGGATAGAAGATCTTATGGATTGTCTAGGAGGAGTGAAACACTACTCAAAAATTGACTTAAAGAGTGGGTATCGTCAAATTAGGATCAGAGAAGGGGATGAGTGGAAAAAAACTTTCAAAACCAATGAGGGGTTGTTTGAGTGGGTGGTGATGCCTTTTGGTATTTCAAATTATACTAGCACCTTTATGAGGTTAATTAATGAGGTCCTCAAACCTTTTATCAATCATTTTGTTGTTGTTTACTTAGATGACATATTAATATTTAGAAAGGATAAGGATGAGCATCTAATACATCTAGACATGGTGATGAAAAGATACATGAGGAGAAGTTAAGAATCAATTTGGAAAAATGTGTGTTTTTGCAAGAAGAGATGATATTTCTAGGTTTTTTCATCTCCAAGGGAAACTTGAAAATGGATCCTTCCAAGGTTGAAGCCATAGTGAATTGGCCCACTCCAAAATCTTCTAGTGAGGTAAAGAGCTTTCATGGCCTTGCTAGTTTCTATAGAAATTTTTTCAAGAATTTCAATGGGGTGAGTGCACCAATGATAGATACCATCAAAGGGGGAAGGAAATGTAAATTTGTATGGAATGATGTTGTAGAAAATTCATTTGAATACTTGAAGACAAGAGTCTCTCAAAAACCTATCTTAATACTCCCTCATATTCACAAAGTCTTCACCATTGAATGTGAAGCTAGTAAGAGAGCTATTGGGGGTGTTCTCAGTCAAGAAGGGAGACCTGTGGCATTTTTCAGTGAAAAACTTAATGAAGAAAATCAAAAGTACTCTACATATGACTTGGAGATGTATGCCATGGTTCAGTCACTTAGGAAGTGGAGGCACTACTTATTTCCCAAGGAATTTATTGTATATGTTGACAATCATGCTTTGAGTTTTCTTAATAGGAAAGATAAATTGAACCATAGACACCTCAAATGGATGGAGTAATTGCAAGCATTCACTTTCACCATTAAACACAAGAAATTGGTGACTAACAAGGTAGCTAATGCCTTGAGCAGAGGAAACTTGGCTATAAAATAAATCACTTAGGAAAGTGTAGGTATCTCTGTCCTCAAATATATGTATCCCAATGATGGATATTTCAACAAAGTTTACAGAGTTTCCTTGGAACTAGGAGATAGATATCACATTGAATTTGTGGACTACATGATTCAAGGACTTTTGTTTAAAGGGAGTTAGCTCTATATCCCTGATTTATCCATGAGAGAGAAAATTATTAAAGAGAAGCATTGTGGATGTCTATCAGGCCATTTTGGTCTTGAAAAGACACTTGAATTGGTGAGAAGATTCTATTTCTGGCCCAAGATGCTATATGATATAAGGAGATTTGTAGAGTGTTGTTTAGTTTGTCAAAAATCCAAAGTAACAAGTTCCAATGCAGGCTTGTACCCACCATTTCCAATCCCTAGTAAACCTTGGGAATCCATAAGCATGGATTTTTTGTTGGATCTTCCAAGGACCAAAGCAGGTTATGACAGTGTTTATGTGGTTGTGGAAATATTCTCCAAGATGGCACACTTCTTACCTTGCAAGAATACACATGATGCTTCAAGCATTGTACGGTTATTTTTCAAAGAAATCGTAAGACTCGATGGTTTACCTCTCACCATTGTCTCAGACAGAGATCCAAAATTCTTGGGACATTTCTGGTGTACCCTATGGAAGAGACTTGGAAAAAATGTAGCCATATCATCTTGTTATCATCCTCAATCAGATGGACAGATTGAAGTTATCAATAGATCTTTAGGAAATATACTAAGAGGTCTGACAAAGGAGCATGGGGTAGAATGGGAATCAATCCTTCCACAAGAATAATTCTCCTATAATGATTATTTCAATAGGATTTTAGGACTTAGTCCTTTTCAAATTGTCTATAGATCACACCCTAGGGGTGTATTGGAGCTAAGAGATATTTAGAACCTTAGTTAGAGGAGTTCTCAAGTTGATGACTTTGCAGAAGTCATGAAGAGCATACACCAACAAGTCAAGGAGAGACTTCAACATACCTTTGATAAATACAAATAAGATGCAGATGTCAAGAGAAGAGATGTCTAATTCAAGGTAGGAGACATTGTTATGGTTCACCTGAAGAAGGAAAGACTACCTAAAGAAAAATACACCAAGCTCACGATGAAGAAGATTGGCGCTTTTAGAATCTTGAAGAAATGTGGCAACAATGCATATAGGATTGAGTTACCTTCCAAAGTTGGTTTATCCCCAATATTCAATGTGGCTGATCTATATGCCTACACGAGTCTTATTTCTTATGTGTCTATTGCAGTTGATCAAGATCTTCAATAGGAAAAGGAGCTAAAATAATTACCTCAACCACCTTTGCAAGAAATTGAATGAATTCTAGATAAAAGGATAACAAAACAAACCACAAGATCTACATACTATGAGTATCTAATAAAATAGAAACACTGTTCCTTGGAGGATGCTATTTAGATGACTCCTACACACATCAAGAAAGATGGATTCATATTATAAGATATCCCAATTCAAGGGACTTGAGTTATCTTTGTCTTGGGGAGTATGGTGCAGTGCACTCATGACAGACAATGATTTAATAATTTTTTGTTTGTAATAACTAGATAGATCCTAGAGATCATCCTATTTTGTTTTGGATCCACTTGTGTGGTGAAGGATCTCTAAGGCACTCTTATAAGCCTTGTGATGCCTTAGTCCAATGGGATCATTAGTTTTAGCATTAAGTTGATTTAGGTGTGTTTGATGTTCTAGATGAGTCTTAGAGTTGATTTTATTAGATTCAAGTCATTTTGATCATGTTTTGTCAAGTTGATAGGTTAGAATCCAAATCAAAAGTCTCCGAGTTGCAAAAAGACAAAAAGTTGCAAAATGTTGCAAAAGATGTAAAAATGTTGCTCAAGCAACTTCCAAATGTTTCTCGAGAGTTGCAAGATGGAAGACCAATAGTAACAAAGGGAGTTGGATCACTTTGAATTCACATATGAATTAGATTTAAGTTGTCTATTATAACCCAAGTGGTTAGAAGTTATTTTTTGATGTTTGGATGCAAAATGAATGGAAGATGAAGAGTTTTTCTGAGCTTTACTGACTGGTACAACCGTGTCAGGTGTTTTTATTTCAAGATAAGTTCATGTATTGAAGCTACTTTGTGTTATCTTAACATTTCAGTTGATTTGGGATTGATTAGTTTGGAGTAGAAGTGTTTTTGAGTTAATTTTCTAAAACTAGTTCAGGAAGAGGCCTGCTAGGAGCCTGTTTCACAAATGAAGTCCTAACTTGCATTTGAAATAGTGAAATTTATCACCCTTCTAGAAAATGTATGTTAGGAAGGTGTATTTATGGATTCCTAAAGCTCAGAGTGTGGCTTGAAGGGAAAAACACGTTTGCATCAATCCCTAGGCTCAATATCTCAATGTATTCAACCAGGAATGAATGTACCAGTGTTGATATTTTGAAGAATTGAATTGTTGGAGTGAACTAGAGGTAGATTTGAGTTTTTTGGAGTTAGTAGAGAAGATCTAAGGCCCTTGACCAATCCCATGCACCCATTCCCTAGAACTTGCTTTGATTTCCAAACCTAGTTTGGCCAATTAGGTCTGTGACCTTTATAAGAGTTAGGTGTTGTAGGAGTGAAGTTGGAACCCAAGGCTTTGGGGATCATCATAACTTCCAAAATAGTGTCTTAATCTACCCTTATTTTTCTTAGGTGTGACTAGGAAGAAAATCTAGGTCCTTAAACTAGTTGGATAGACCTACAAGGAATTCTAGGATAGTCAAGGTTTGACATATTGTAGAAGTTGAAGGATCAGTCTAAGGGTTGATTCCCTATTATTACATCATAAGTAAGGTGTCCCAATCATTAGTTGGTTTGTATGAAGCCACTAGTGAAGGTTTCTAGATTTTGGCTTAGAATAGGGCTAGTGTCCCTAAGTCACAATATTGTAGGATATTGTTTGGAGCATTTCTCACCCTGCAGGAGTTGGAAAAGTATTCAATCACCTTTGTTTGGTAGAAGATATTATGTCCAAAAGGACCAAGGATTCAAATCTTGAATAAGTTGCATTTGGGGTGTAGGAAGAGAGAAAGACCCATCACATCACTTCTTACAGTGCTCTCTCTCTCTCTCTCTCTCTCTCTCTCTCTCTCTCTCTCTCTCTCTCTCTCTCTCTCTCTCTCTNCGCTCTCTCTCTCTCTCTCTCTCTCTCTCTCTCTCTCTCTCTCTCTCTCTCTCTCTCTCTCTCTCTCTCTCTCTTCTTAGTTTTTTAGAACCCGATCAGGTTCTGAGGAACTAGGAACGTTGAGCCTTTATGTTCTCATAACCTGATCAGGTTTTGAAGAAAGAGGAATGTTGAACCATTACGTCCTTAGAATCCGATCGGGTTCTGAGACAAATTGAGTTTTTTTATAGTATTTTCTAGGCTTGGTTACCAAGCCTATAAAATTTTTGAATTTTCAATAACCTGATTGGGTTATATGAAATTTGAATTTTTTAAAAGATGTGTCCACTTTTTTGACTCACAACCTGGTGCACATACCCCTATACACATTGCGGGGGTAGATGCTATATTTTCATTCACTGTTGATGATGTGGGCCTTACAAATGACTTGATGATGATGGTCTTTTCTCGAGAGCAGACCTAGGTTTGTTTATTTGCGTTTTGACATGTTATTACTTAATCACCTAAATCTTATAAAAGTAAATAAATTTTTATTTAGAGAAAAATTTAAATTGATACATGAATAATATGCATTGCAGGGTGCAAAAGGTGATACAAGCACACCATGTAGTTTTCATTCGAGTAGACGTGCAAGTGTAGTTTCGACACCTGAGTTAAAGTTTTTTAAATATTCATAAAAATAGAATAACATGTTGGTTTCAAAATATCTTTTTTTAATATATCTATGTTTATTTGCTATTTTATAGGGCTTGTTGGCTGCTTATATTTCCTAAGTTGATGAAATCATGCAATCTGCCATTGACTTTGGCCTTCAGAGCTTTATGGTATAATATTTTGCATATTTGTTGTTTATAGTTTTAGTTGAACCCATGCAGTATCATATTAATTTCTCTTATGTTAATTTATTTTTTTCTAGGGTACCCCACCTGACTTGAGGACACCGGGATAGAGAAATAAATCTTCAAGGATACCCAAATGAAAAAGGTAATTTAGTAGAATTTAAGTTTATTTTTTGAAATGTATTATGATTAAACATGTACTTGTAGTCTATATTGATTAATGCACCTGACTTATTTTTTCTATAATAGAAATAATTGGGTTTTACAGAATTAATGAATGCACCTGATGTCATTGATGTTCAAGAGAGGGAAGAGGTAAAATTTTTATATTTACTTTCAATTGCATTCTTGTTTGTTTGAAATCTCTTAGAAATCCTTCCTCTATGTCTATGACATATGTTATCATTTCTCATACAAGAAATGTTCATAGTTGCCTCATCAACGATGATGCCTCCTAAGAGTAGAGGAGATCCATCTGAAGTTTTGGTATGCATTTTTTCTATATAAATGTTAAACATATGTGTTTAGATATTAGTACATGCATTTTTAGTTTTATAGCATTTTTTAGCAAATTTGGGTTATTAACTTGTGTTAATTGTCTTTAACCTATTACAACTCCCTTTGAATCTTCCCATTGATTCTCTACCATTCTATTTCATTAGAAGTCCTACTCTTCAAAGATGGGTTCCAACACAACAGGGGAATATGTATGCTTAACTCCTTTTTACTAAGTGTACAACAGAGTTGAAACTCTCTTGTTAAACTCTTTTCAGATTGCTTTCTTGTTTGTTTGAAAACCCTACTTCCTTCCTGTATGACTAAAATATATTTTATCACTTACCATATAGGAAATGATCATAACTGATTCATCAATTAATTTTCCTCCTACAAGCATAGGAGATCCATCTGAGGCTCTGGTATGCATTTGTTTTTTAGTCCATGTATTTACTGTTATTTAGTGTTTTTGACATATATGTTATTAACTTATATTAATGTTATTTTACTTGTTACATCCCCCTTCATGAATTCCCATGGATCCTTAGCCTTTATATTTTGTTAGAAGTCCAACTCGCCCAAGAAGGGGTCCATCAACTTTAGGGAAGAACCCAAGCGTAGAAGAAAGAGATGAGGTAATCAAGAATCCAACTGTTTACAAATTACAGTCCATTATTTAGTTATTTTGATGTTATTTTGAGAAAAGATATCTAATTTAGCATTTTAATTATTCTTGTGTAGACACCTAGTGAGCCACACACTTCTTTGAATATAATCAATTTTGATGATCCATCACAGTCATAGATATTGATAGAGACATATTGTTCTAATTGTGATCATTGAATGACCAATTTTTATATATATTTGACATTTTTATTGTATATATCAACCTTGACATAGTTGATGCCACATTTATGTAACTCTATTATTGATTTGGCATGTATGTCATTTTTTGACATGTACACGATTATTGTTCATTTTGATATATATGAAACTTGATATTCAGTCCAATTTGTTTATTGTGTGTTCATTTGTTCATTGTTAGTATGTAAATATGTTTGTGTGTATGTAGTCAAGTGTAGGATTTATGTCTTAAGTGTATTCTTGTTCCATGACTTGCATATATTCATGTGTATGATTTATAACCTAATGTACTTATGTGTATACTTCATGCGTATTCATGTATATGCTTCATAACCTAAATTCATGTGTACTAGCTCTGTGCATGAATTAAGTGAATTGATGTGTATCCTTCATAATCTATGTCCTACATGTATGCTCCATGACAATAAAATTTATGTGTACGCTTTATTTTTTATGTGTGTTCACAAGTGTACTTCATGATTTAATTCAAATATTCACGTATATGCTTCATAACCTAAATTCATGTGTACGGGCTCCATGCGTGACTTAAGTGGATTCATGTGTATGCTTCATAATCTATGTCCTACTTGTATGTTGCATTGTACTCATGTGTATACATGTACTTCATGATTTAATTGAATTCATGCTTTATGTGCTACATTGTATTCATGTGTATCCTTCATTCCATATATGTATCCTTCACAACTTCAGGAAATTCATGTATATACTTCATGTTATCTATTTAGATATATGCTTGCTGACTGAAATGAATTCATGTATATGCTTCATGTACTATGTGCTATGAATATTCATGTGTATATTTTGTGAAAAGTGAATTCATACGTTGTGAGTATTCTATTTGGCTTAAGAAGAGTCATGCTTTATGCATTATTCACATGCATGCTTCATGTGTATGATTCATGCATTCATACATATCCACATGTGTGATTCATGCTTTATGGATATCTAAATGTGTGATTCATACCTTGAGCATATGATCATTGCCTCATGTGTATTATAATTCATGCCTTGCGTACATTCATGACTATAATCATGCCTTACAAGTGTTCGTCTGTACGATCCATGCCTTACATGTAGTTGTGGGCACCCTTCATGCTTTGAAGGTTTGATTGAAATGTGATAAAACATTAATTTGGGATACATTATGATCCTAAATCATCCTTGGAGAAGCAAAATTTCTGTTTATGGTGGGCACAAAATGATGCTTCCATTGCATTTAGTTGGGCAGGTTTACCCAATGCCCGCATATCCTAGGAACACTTACTGACATACCCAATGGTACTTAATGCACCTTGGGGACACTTCCATCCAGCATGGTCATGAACGCTTTAGTGACTCCATGGGAGAAACAAGGTTTTCACTAGCATTTACCTAGCCAATCGAAGCTAATTGCATAGATAGATCAATGCCATGACTCATGGTTTGAAAGATAGCCAATGGTGCAACTTTTAATTGAGAACCATTGCAAGTTTTGGCATCAAGCGAGATTTCCTGCCACATTACAACAAAGTTGAATCTCCTAGAGAGAGAGGTTATTGTAGGCTTTGACAACATGGTCTTGTAGCATCTGACAGTTCAATGATACATCTTACAAGGATTGAGATACGAGCCTCAGAAGATCGCTGCCCAATCGTGCTTAGTGCACCTTGGGAACACTTCAGTCTGGCATGGTCATGAACGTTCTAGTGACTACGTGGGTGAAATAGGGTTGTCACTAGAATTTACCTAGCCAACCAAAGCTAATGGAAAAAATGGTTTGATGTTAGGAATCATGGTTTGAAAAATACCCAATGGTGGAACTTTCAACTGAGCACCACCAAAAGTTTTGGCATCAAGCCAGATTTGCCTGCCACATTGAAATGAAGTTGAATATCCCAGAATGAAGAGAGGTTATTGTAGGCATTGACAACACGATCCTATATCATCTAACATTTTTTTGATATATCTCACGAGGAATGAGATATAAGCCTCGGAAGATCATTTCCCAATCGTGCTTAGTGCACCTTGGGGAAACCTCAGTCCGGCATGGTTGCAAACATTCTAGTGACTCTGTAGGAGAAATGGGGTTGTCACTAGAATTTACCTGGCCAACTGGAGCCAAAGGCCTAGACAGTTTGATGCTAGGACTCATAGTTTGAAAGATACCCAATGGTGAAACTGTCAACTGAGCACTACTGCAAGTTTTAGCATCGAGCAAGATTGCCTTTCCAAATTGAAACAGACTCGAATCTCCTAGAGAGAGAGAAGGACATATATATTGATGTCTTCATAACCTGTACGGTTATGTAAAGCTCAAAATTAGAGTTTTAGAAATCTACATAATCCATACAGATTATGTAAAACTATATACATGATACTTTATAATTTTCAAAACCTGAGTGGGTTATTTTGCACAACAAAACCTGTGTGGGTTTTGGCTTGGTAAAAGGGTTGGAAAGTGACCCTAAGGGATTTCAAGCTCATTTTCCCTCCATTTTTTCCCTTTACACATTATTTCATCTTCCAACATGATTTCTCAACTTTGTTGTCATCATCTTTACAAATGATCAAGTGGGTATCTCTAAAATTACCACCATTATCTCACACGTCTTCTCAGCTTTCTAACTGTAACCACCTGAATTTGGTATGTTCCAACTATAGACCCTATTTTCCCTAAGTGTGATCATACCCCCAATTATGTCCAAACGACCCTGTTACTTCTTGGCATAATTTATTTTAAATCAAAATTAATGTCCTAGGTGATTTTTATCACTGAATTATATTAACTATTATAGCCATACAATTTAAATCAATTCAAACTATTTAAATCAAATCAAATTCAAACATGGCTATAATATTTAATTATAAAGGAATTAAATAAATCCCTAAATCAATTGACCACTTGCAAATAACCCATTTCCTTAACCTATTTAATTTAATTAAAATAGCTATAGTCCCCTTAATTATTAAAAAGAAATAAAATGCTTAAAATAATTAATTCCTCTATTTTAAATGAATTAAATAATTTTAATTCATTTCATTTATATTTCCCTAAACCCCAACCTAACCTATCTCAACCACTTCTACCCTGGGTTCTAACCCATCTCAACCTATTCCACCCTTGCTAATCTAATCCTCATTCTAATTCTGACCCTAACCCACCTCCTAATGTTGTCACATTCCA
>MU228421.1:300933-315749 GCA_018584345.1 Thuja plicata | reverse complement strand
GACCCTCTCTCTCTCTCTCTCTCTCTCTCTCTCTCTCTCTCTCTCTCTCTCTCTCTCATTCCTCTATAAATTGAAGGGATTTAGAGCTCATAAGAAGGCCTCAAAATTTTGAATTGAAGTGTTGTTATGCCAAGATTTTGAAGGAATATCAAATCATTGTTATGCTACCCATTTCTTCATAGCTTCATACACACTCCATCAGTCACTTTCTCATATGTTTATAATGTCCATTTTAGAGTAATATGCATGCTAAATAGTTGAATAGTTGTTTTTAAACTAAATCATTCATGCTAGGTTGTTTATGTCACTGGTATTTAGCATAATCTGAGGGCTTTTATGTTATTTGCTACACTTATCCTAGTTTGAAAGCAGCAAGTCAAAGTTATTGTTTATATGTTCATTAACCCTTGTTTCTCACTAACATAATGACTTATTGAAGTGTTGTGTTGTAGATAATAGGTGCACAAATGTACACACACATTTCTGGCACCCACCGTGAGGCCTGATTTCCAACTTGACCTCATTTAAATATCACTTTTTTACTAATTTGCATGCCCAGAATTCTATTACAGGGTCATTTTTGGCCATTCAGGATCGCATCCAGGATACGTGCTCATACGGCAGCAAACAAGGCTTGCATCTGGGATTTCCCAGATCATTTCTGGTTTAGGCTTGCATCTGGTAAGCATTGAATCACATCTGTTAAGGAAGTTCGTATCCGGTTTTGTGTCATTTTCTATCTTTTTGGATCGCATCTGGTGAAAATTTTAGTGAACTACATTGCTTAACCACTAACATTTGTTTGTCTGATTTCTTTGGTATTTTGGATATCTTAATGATTGTTTGTAGGTTGATATTGACAGTCTCTCATGGGAGTTGCTACGTAACGGATACTAACTCAAATTTTCAGGTTTCCAACCCCCATCTTGACCTCTATTTTACTTGATTTAAAAACTAAGGAACATTTTCCAATTTATCATTAAACTGACTAGAGGACTATTCTCTTTTCCTTTTAAGGAAAATCAGAAACTCACACATCAGTTTATGGGTTGAACAAAATTTGGAGTTAATTGAACAAGCAAATAAATCATATAATTCTTTTGGGATTAGTAAATGAAAAAACACAAATCACAAAAATCTTGTGGATCAAAGAACAAGCTCAACTGTTTAATTCATTTTTGGGACACAGAAATTGAACAAGCAAACTCACTAAAAATTGAGGCTAATTGAACAAGGCAAATCTCTTTTTCAAGCAATCTTGTTTTCATTAAAATAGGAGCATCTAAATTAGGCACAACATTGCTTGAGGGAATGAACCACTTTGCTTGATTCTATTTTAGGAGAAAATGGCTTAGATTAGGAGAGTATGCTCTTCTTCTTCAGAAGAATCAGAAATCTAGACAACCAAAGCTTGCCAATCCTTGGTACATATATTTAAATAGTAGAGGGCCTGCCGGTTGAGGAAAAAATCTCCCAGGAATGACACAAGTGAGGACAAGTTTTACGCCAACCCTTCCAACTCACTATAAATAATTGCTTCCTTGTAAGCTAAATCCTCAGAAGACGGAGCCGGTTTTGTCCATGGAATTTTGACATCATTCCTTGAACATGCTTGGGTGTATGTAGAGCGGAGCTACTTGAATCTTTCTTGTGAGACTACATACATTCAGGTACTCATAGGGCTATATGCCTGAATTTTGCCTTGTGCAATTCTATGGGGGACGGTTTTGAACAGATTTCTCAATAATCTACAACAATTTCAACTGAAAGAATTCCTGATTCACCCCCGAAAGGGTGATAATCTTTGTGCAAGGCAAAAATTAATTACCCCAAGAGACTCATCATATTGTGCCCTCACTTGCATTTGGAGTCAGCTAATAAAACATCATGACTGGAGCCATTGCATGCTTGGTGATGGCTGTATTCTGATTAGCATTTGAGTGTGTACCTGAGTCAATGAGCAAAGATTTTCATCCTCCACCTAGAGAATAGTAAAAAGATGAGTATCTGTTTCACCCTCTTAACAATGCAAATCTGTTTGATGTGCTTGAAAGATCACTAAAAAGATAAACTTATTCAAACAAGCAACAATATTCAAACCTTCAGATACATATGTTCTTCACTGGCAAGACCCCCAACATGATCACAAATCAGACAAATTGCACAAACTCCCAAAACACAAATTTCAAAAACTGGAAAAAATTGATAAAGACATCATAAAATTACATCCTGTATACCCTGTATCGCATCTGGTATTTAGGATCACATCCTATATGCTAGCTCGCATTTGGTCAGCACACAGTCACATCTAGGATTTAAGCTTGCATATTGTGTCATCAGAGGCTCGCATCCAGGACAAAGGGTACTTGTAGAAGTTTTTCTTAGAAAGTCTTAGTTGATTAGGATACCCTTTTGGCTCTTTAGCTGGTTCCTATTGTCTTTTCTGGTCTCCCTGTCTAAATTTCAAAACTCTTTCGAGACATCCACCTTGCATGCTTAGTCAGTCTTTCACAATCAGTTTAATACACGTGGTCTACCCACTTTCTACCAACAACTTGGTTCCTAGCTCACTATCAGGGCATTCTAACCCTTTGATGCTGGAATCACTTACATCCACCAACAACAAACAGTTACTTTTACCTAGACACACCCACTTGAACAATCTGAAACTCTCACTTGCACTATTGGGAAATATTGACAAAGTTGAGAAACAACTTCATGGTTAACACAAGATGCAAAAAGTACATGTCTAAAGGATCAAAAGTGCCTCCCAAAACACCACACTTTCAAGGAGAAACTTCTCGTAGTTCCCTTCTCGATCTAGATTCCCCGCAAATGGATAGTGACACTCGCAGATGGAGTGAGGCCTTTGAGGAGTATAACGATGGAAAACACCAAAAGCCCAAAGATACGGATGAGGAGGAAGGACCCAAATTTGAAAATGGCCCATTTGGATCAGACAGTGAAGGGGAGATCCCCAAAGATGAGTATGAAAAACTCAAACAGAGTAAGAGGTTCCACAAAATATTGGAACGAATAATTGATGACGATAAGGAAAAGTACTTCCTCCATCTAGCGTCCACAGGTGTAAAATTACCCAAGGATTATGATGTAGAAAATCTCAAAGAAAAGGAGGTACCAAATCCTATATCTATTCTCACCAAACAACTCAATTGGATGCAAACGAAGCTCACAAACCTCAAATAGGAGAAAGAAAAACCCAAGACAAAATACTCTCTGGACGCCATTTGTCCATTTCCTTTTGAAAAGAGTATCACTATGGTCCCATTTCCTCCCAATGTGGCAAGACCAAAGTATGACAAGTACATGGGAGAAACTGACCCACACGACCATGTGAGGGAATTCTATGCTCTAAGCATAGAATACATGCACGAACCTACATACATCATGCGACTGTTTCCAGGAAGTCTAGGAGGTAATGCCATGGAGTGGTTCTCAAAACTGAACCCTAAGGTCAAGACAGTCAAGGAGAAGATCCAATGATTCATCCAACATTACTCCTACAACATCCAACATGATGTAATGATGATGGACCTATGTAATACCAAACAAAGAACTGGAGAATCATTTACACACTTCCTACAAAGATGGAGGAAGATTTTTGCACGATATTCAAGGGTCATTCCTGAAATAGAGAAGATGGAGATATTCGTTAATAATCTAGTGCCTGAATTAATCTACGCTTTACAAATGCAAGACTCTCCAAGCTTTGACAGAATGATTAAAAATTCCCTCCATATTAAGGAAGTGATGGTCAAAAGGGGAGAAATTACCCTTCAAAGAGAAAAGAAAACCAACAACTCCACCTCCAAGCCTAAATGGTGGAAGCAAAACAAGAATGTTGTTAATGATAGAGTAGTTGACGCCTCTAACATTAACCCTAAATATGAGGTATTCAATCTAACTAATAGCATGCAAGCAAGCAAGGATGCTAAGGTGACAACTCCCATACCCAAAGAAAACAACAATAATAGCAAGGGTCAGACATGGATGTCAAAACCTCAAAGAATATTCATTCCTTTGGGAGAGCCTTTTGAGACTGTTCTAAAAACACTATTGGATAACAAATTTATAACAATCCCAGATTCCAAACCGTGGGAACCAATGGTCAAACCCAGATGGTGGGATGATAATTCCTATTGTGTCTTCCACAAAAACAAGGGACACAAGACTAATAATTGCCTCAAGCTTAAACATGTCATCCAAGACCTCATTGAAGGAGTTAAGATCAAAGTAGACGAACACACTACCAATGAGGATCATACAACATTTAAAAAACCCTTTCCTAATTATGATCAAGGAGAAACATCTAAAGGGAAGAGTAATGAGCTAAACTACACCTATTCCAAAAATGACAATGTGATCAATATGCTTGACATTAAAACTGAATCCATCAATGTGGTCACAATCAATGGTGTCTCATTCCACTTGAATGTTGTAACACAGAGCCAAGCATAGGTCACGATCAAAGGACCTCCAAAACCAACATCAACATCCAAGGTTCCTATTGTCACTATTCGTAAAATAGCAGCAAAACACATGGTTACTATTCCTAGAGAAAAATATGACTTGGAAGACCAATTGCAATGAACCTCTGCCAAAATTTCCATTTTTGAGTTGCTCAAAATATCCACCGTACATAGGGAAATCCTAGAACAGGCTCTACATGCTGCTAATGTCCCAAAGGATATTGATATAGACAAATTCCAAGTGATGGTCAATCACATCTTAGCGCCACACTACCTCTCTTTTTCTGAAGAGGATGATAAGTCATTGACACATCCACATAATCAACCCCTCCATATTGAAGTCCTTATTCATAAATCCCATGTTAGACGTGTGTTGATAGATGGAGGCGCAGGATTGAATATCTGTACACTGGATCTAATCAAGAGACTAGGTCTCTTAGAATAAACAATTGACTCTAGAAGAAAGATAACCATCAAAGCTTATGACGAGGAAGAAAGATCCTCCAGAGGTCTTATTGTTCTACCTATCAGAGTTAGACCGATTGAGAGGAATGTCACATGTCAAGTTTTGGATCTACCATTAGCCTACAATATCTTGTTAGGGAGACCATGGATTTACAAAATGCAAGTTGTACCATCCACTTACCACCAATGCATAAAATTCCCACATAATGGGTGGAAGTGACGATTCCTGCAGATGCTAACTACACCTATAACAATATCAAAGCAGGTAGCATGATCCCGCACAACAAAGAGGCTATGGATGCCATGGCTCCTGAAACTACCAAGGACATGGTTATGAAGAGTTTTAGAAAAACCTTGAAACTTGAAGAAATAGGTATGGGAGAGTACAAGCTAGACCTGACTCCCTCATTAACAGAACTTCCAGTGTCACTACGATCCTATGGAAAACCTTCCTCAACATTCACACCTACAGCATCCAAAGAGCCAGAAGTACACAAAGCAACTGGCATGGTAAAGGCATCCACATCTTCTTCAGATGACATAGAATAACAGACAATCTTGGCCTAGCTTTACAAAGGAGAACTGGTGGAGGGTGAGGTCAAACATGTGAAGATATCCCCAGAATAGTATGGAAAGAGATATGATTTCCTCACACAAATGGGTTATAAAGGAAAAGGACATCTAAATGACACAGGATGAGGTCTTATTGAACCTATACCCATGGAGTTCCAGAATACCAAAGATAAAATAGGACTTGGTTTTAATGCTAAAACTGATAAACCCGCTTCAAAAGAGAGTCCACACTCAGATAAAGGGAGTGATGAAACAGATGAACTAGAGCATTGGTCCTACGAAAGATTATTACATGTTGGCACACAGGATCCTAACTACCAAGGAGAACACTATGTACCTAGCTTTGAGGTACCACAAGATATTCACACCCCTTTACTAACACAACCTCCCATTCAAGAGGTAGGAGACACCATAGAAATAATTACTCAAGAGGCACCCCGACAATAGGATTTACACCCTAACTGGGGGCAATTGGTCACAATTTCACATATCCTTGATCTACCCCACTTTGATCCATAAGTAGCTAACCAGGTACATCAAATAACTATTTTTGAATACTTAAATAGATCTGATGATGAGGTTACTGACTCTCATGACTATGAATTGAAAGAGCTATCTATCACCACTGAAGATATTGGAATAGATACAATTCACATGTTTGCGGCTCCCTCCACTCCTTGTAAACAGTCTGACACTCCTCCCAATGACACTGATAATCCTGAAGCAGAAGAAGAGTTCCTTCCCCCAATAATTGATGGAGAAACTGGTGAATATATAAGTTTAGAAGAACTTGATAGGCTACAATCAAGAAGCCTCCTTTTATGAAGAGATGATGATGAGATTTCTACTGACGAGTTGCTAGAGTTTGGTCTGCATATGACTAACAATGACCCTTTTAACAATGATATCACTCTTATTGATCTAAATATTGAAGAAATTAACTTAACAGATCTAGTCATGTCGGTTAATGGTCTTGATGCTAACACAATGCTGTCCTTCCCATAATCTGACTCCCTAACATTGGTACTTCCAGACTTAATTGATTGGACTGAAATAGATCCTACTCCTATCCTCAACTTTCCTAATGACCACACCCTAGCTTGTTATCTCAATTCTTGTGAGCCATACCCTTCTACCACCAATGCAAGGAGCAAGAACATGTCACAGGACGATATCAGGTTTCTTAGTCAAAAACTAAAAAATAAAAAGAAAAAGAAGACTGATGGTGAAAACCACTCTGTGGTAGTATTAGATCCAAAAATAGTAAAGAAAAAAGATGTATCCAATGGTGAAAACCTTTCCGAGGTGCCAAAGGATGAGACTCTTGATATCCTCCCCGAACACTTTTAGGAAAGGTCTTCAGTACTAATTGAACCAACACAACCAGTAAATTTGGGCACCATTGAAGATCCTCAAATAGTCCATCTTGCACAATCTTTATCAGAAGAAGAGAAGGCGCAGTTCATAGAGTTCCTGAAGGAAAAGAAGATTAACTTTGCATGGTCCTATATGGATATGCCAGGGATAGATCCTAATCTAATCATGCACCACTTATCTACAACTCCCGGGATCAAGCCCGTGAAACAAAAACTTAGAAAGATGCATCCTCATGTTGCATTATTGGTAAAAGTAGAGCTAGAGAAGTTGTTGAAAGCCAGATTTATTTGAGTCATTGCCTATGCAGGATGGATCTCCAATTTTGTCCCTGTATCTAAAACTGATAAATCTATTAGGATTTGTACTGACTTCAGAGACTTGAAAAAATCATGTTCGAAAGATGACTTTCCTCTTCCTAACATTGACATGATCATTGACCTCACTATAGGCTACTAAATGTATTCTTTAATCGATGGATTCTTGAACTATAATCAAATCAAAATTGCCCCTGAGGATCAAGAGAAAACTGTATTTACATGTGCATGGGGCACATTTTGCTGGAACGTCATGCCATTTGGGCTAAAGAATGTCGGCGCAACATATCAAAGATCCATGACAACTATATTTCATGACATGATGCACAAAAACATGGAAGACTACGTAGATGACACATTGGCAAAATCCAAAGAAAGAGGTACTCACATTGCTGACCTAAGAAAGATCTTGGATCATATGGAATAGTTCCAACTTAGGCTCAACCCAAAGAAATGTGCCTTTGGGGTCCAATCAGGTAAGCTCCTAGGATTCATTATTTCAGTGAAAGGAATTGAGGTAGACCCTACTAAAGTTAAAGCTATACTAGAGATGGCTCCTCCACGTAACATGAATAAAATGAGGACACTACAAGGAAGACTTCAGTCCATCAGGATATTCATGTCCCAACTTGCAGACAGGGCACAACCTTTTACAAAATTACTACATAAAGGGGTCACTTTCAAATGGGATGAACACTACGAAGAAAACTTTAGAGAATTGAAAGGATACTTGACTAGTCCTCCTATTCTTATGGCCCCTATTCATGGAAAGCCCCTACTCCTATACATTTTAGCTATAGCTACATCCCTAGGAGTATTACTAGCACAAGAGGATGAAACCAAGAAAGAAAGAGCTATCTATTACATTAGTAGAACACTAGTTGCCTATGAGCTCAATTATAGCATTATTGAAAAAGCATGCTTAGCAGTCATTTTTGCATCACAAAAATTGAGGCACTGCATGCTCTCTCATACATTAAAGATCATTGCTAAAATTGATCCTCTAAAGTATCTTTTGAGCAGAACAACGTTAACAAGACGTTTGGCAAAATGGGTCCTGATTCTAAGTGAGTTTAACATTGAATATGTAGAATGAAAAGCTATCAAAGGATAGGTCCTTGTAGATCAATTGGTTGATTCACCACTCCAGGATGATGAACCTTTACTAATTGAATTCCCGGATGAAACAATCACACATCTGACAGAATATCCATGGAAGATGTACTTTGATGGTTCATTCACGCAACAAGGCTTTGGACCAAGGGTCCTATTCATAACTCCTCAAAGCTACAAGATTCTAAAATCTTACAAATTAATGTTTCCATGCACCAACAATATCTCAAAATATGAAGCATTGGTAAACGGCCTTAAGCTGGCTATGGAGTGGAAGATTATAGAATTTCACGTGTATGATGACTCCCAACTAATTATCAATCAGGTCAATGGGGAGTATCAAACAAAAGATGAGAAATTGATGCCCTAAAAGCAACTAGTTGATGACTTAAAGAAGTATTTTGTATTCATCACATTTCAGCAGATACCAAGATCAGAGAACAAATCTACAGACACTATGGCTACCTTGGCATCCATGTTACAACTAGAAGAACATCAATTCTCCTATAACTTCTTGGTGGAAGAACTATCCTACCCTACATTTGATACCCCTGAATACCATGTAATATGTGCATTGAATACCCCAGACCAATCTCAGTATGCCAATATCATTGCTTACCTTTCTGACCAAACCATCCCTAACAATCTATCCAGAAATGAGAAAATATCCCTGATAAGGACAACATCACATTACATCCTCATAACTAACAACCTATATCAATGTAGTCTTGATGGTACACTTCTTAGGTGTTTAGAACTTGAAGAGTCTGATCTAGCATTAAAAGAAGTCCACAAAGGTGTATGTGGATCACATTCGAACGAATTTTCATTAGTGAAGAAACTACTCAAAGTAGGCTATTACTGGCCTACCATGGAGAGAGATGCTATTCAGTTTTCAAAAGCATGTCTTAAATGCCAGACATATGGAAATCTTATCCATGCTCCTGCCAGAGAACTTATACCTTTCATAACACTTTGGCCATTTTAGCAATGGGCCTTTGACTTGGTTGGACAAATATATCCCAATTCTTCAAATGGACACAAGTTCATCATTACGGCCACTGAGTATTTCACAAAGTGGGTTGAGGCCATGCCACTAATCAAAGCCACTGGTAAACATGTGGCTATGTTCATTCTGAACTACATTATTTGTAGATATGGGATACCCTCTTCAATTGTAACAGACAATGGGGATCAATTTAAAAATCAAGACATTGATGACCTTTGTGAATAGTTCCATATCAGTCAACATTGCTCCTCAATCTATTATCTTCAAGGTAATGGACAGGCTGAGGCATCCAACAAAAATATTCTCAAGATTCTACATAGAACTATGAGCAAGTCTAGTAGAGACTGGCATCTACAACTGAATCTGGCACTATGGGCCTACAGAACAAGCATAAGAACAACAACTGGAGCCACGCCATTTGCTCTAGTCTATGGCGCTGAAGAAGTACTACCTATTGAGGTTGAAATCCCATCTTTGCGGATATCTTTACAAGGTATTGTTACTGATGAGAAGTACCGCATAGATAGGGTGAATTCTCTGGACCTACTAGATGAGCGCAGACAATAAGCATTCAATCACCTCAAATTTTATCAAGCACGTATGTCCAAAGGTTACAATAAGAAGGTCAAACCATGCAAATTTGAAGTAGGAGATCTTGTCCTCAAAGAGAATCCTAAGAACCAGCCTAACAGAGAGCAGAAAGAAAAATTTGAACCTAACTGGCTGGGACCTTATTTTATCACTGCTACTTTTGAGACTGGAGCTTATCAACTGGCTATGCCAAAAGGAGATGTTCTTCCAGATCCTATCAACACTCTACATTTGAAGCGGTTCTACGCTTGATATTTGGTTAGCAGATCCTATACAACAATTTTTTTTTACAAAACACCAAAAACATTCAGAAAATTGATCCTGAAGAAATCCAAAAACAATGGAAAAATTCCTACAGAAAAGGTATCCTTGGTGAAAACCTGGTAAACAGATTCCTTGATACTACAAAAACATTCAAAAAATCAAAAATAACAAAAAAATTGAAAAAGAGAAAAGTGCCTTGATGAGCACCTGGTAAAACAGGCATCTTGGTAGCAAAAAGAAAATAAAAGATCTTGCCAAGTGATGAAAACCTGGCAATCAGACATCACTTGTGTTCTGCGCTCCATCTATCAAAGCATTGCTAATACTAGGCCTTCATAATTATACCTATGCTCATACGCTGACTTCATTCCCTAAATGGCTATCTTATCCTCTCTTGGGATTTGTCTACATTTACATCTTAGGAGTAGTCATTCTGCACTAAGGGCATCTTTGATAGTATGGTAGGTTATGGTTGCTAGGTTGCTCTAGGATGGTTTTCCTCACGAACACAATATTTCTTGATAGATGCAAAACAAAGTCACTTTCCAAAACAAGGGTGTCTTTTCAAACATCACATATCCAGACATGACATTTACATTAAAGGAGTTCCTACAAGGCTATATTGGATCACAAACATGAGCAAATTATCCTATTAATGCACAGACATGGAACACCATATTGCTTATATTCCAATTTTCTGATTGATGAATCTTTACTATGTTTGATAGATGAATGAACAAGTACTACTTAAAAACACTATTTTCTATTGGGTTGATTATGATTCTTTTATGTCCTAATGATGTTTTCAACTAGGGGCATCTAAGTTATTATAAATTTTATTTTGATTTATTCTCAATTGATAATTTATTATGTCTTCCTATTTTCTCAATGATGTCTGCGCAAAGAAAAAGAGTCGCAAGGATAGGGGGCATAATGTTTTCTTGATTTTCTGTGTATGGTGCTTGTTCCAAATGATCGTATAAATTTCACCTAACTTGGATGTTTATGATAAGAGCTGCCACTATGGGTGGATAGCCGCATATATCTCGATCTTCGTTATGTGTAAACCACGGTGAGGTTGAAACATTTTCCTTGTCTATTTTCTAATCTAGATTCTCACTAAGGTATATGAATCATAATGTACCCAAGGATATGAATTTTCAAGGTCGTTGTGGGTTCAATATCTTGCCTTACACAGATTCTAATATATTAAAAGGAAGGTGACTATATTGTTATCTTGGCTCTTATGCCTTGATGCCTAAGTCTATTTCTGACATTTCAATAAAAAATAGTATTCATACTTTCATAATATCAGTGGGTATTAGTGATGGTTGTACTATCCAGTGATATCCATTCTGACAGAGTGCCCAATGATGATAAAAAGCTATGCATCTACAAATCAGTGACAAGTCCTAAGAGTCTGCATATAGCTGCATTTAGAGATTGCATGATGCATTTTTGAAAGAACAACATAATGATTTGAGCTCAAACTCCTTTCTATTTTTAATTCATCTAAAATCCAAGATATTTACATACCCATGCTTCCTGCAATCTTTGATCTATCAGAAAAAAAATTGAACTCACCTTTTCAAATGTAATTAACTTGGTACTAGTGTGTTTATTTTTTAAACACACCATCTTTTTCCACTTCTTCTACTCCTTCCTTTCTTACCCTAACCACTTCCTAGAAGAGATACATCATTTCAAACTGAGGGATTTATTCTTTTCCTTCGATTTTGTTCCCAAGGGGGCATGATCACACTATCATCAATTAAATTTTTGCTCAAAGTAGCATTAAAATGACTTTGTTATCAAACAAACTAGGGGCATGACAGTTTCCTTGACTAAGTCAGAACTGTTGGATAGAAAGCTTTGGTTCTCATAAGCTGGATATCTTGTGTTTCCTCATTTTTAAAAGATTCTTATTAAGCTCCTGGCAGCTTTATACTAGATTTTGGACGACAACCAAGCTTAGAATCAGTATTATCAATCTTTGGACGACAACCAAATTCAGAATTGGTATCTTTAAGATCTTCTATTAACCTTTGTATGACAACCAAGTTCAAAGTCAATTCTATCAGTTTAGTTCGATCAAGTGTGAGACTGATCTCATCAACATTTTGTTCGACAACCAAGAATAGAATTCTCAATCTTTCTGAAGTCAAAATCAAAAACTTACTTTGAATCAATGTGCTACTCGCAGATCAATTCAAAGAGGGGCAAATGTAACCACCTAAATTTGGTCTATTCCAACTATAGACCCTATTTTCCCTAAGTGTGATCATACCCCCAATTATGTCCAAACGACCCTGTTACTGCTTGGCGTAATTTATTTTAAATCAGAATTAATGTCCTAGGTGATTTTTATCACTCAATTATATTAACTATTATAGCCATACAATTTAAATCAATTCAAACCATTTAAATCAAATCAAATTCAAACATGGCTATAATATTTAATTATAAAGGAATTAAATAAATCCCTAAATTAATTGACCACTTACAAATAACCCATTCCCTTAACCTATTTAATTTAATTAAAATAGCTATAGTCCCCTTAATTATTAAAAAGCAATAAAATTCTTTAAATAATTAATTCCTATATTTTAAATGAATTAAATAATTTTAATTCATTTCATATATATTCCCCTAAAGCCCAACCTAACCTATCTCAACCACTTCTACCCTGGGTTCTAACCCATCTCAACCTATTCCACCCTTGCTAATCTAATCCTCATTCTAATTCTGACCCTAACCCACCTCCTAATGTTGTCACATTCCATTAAGGAATGATTAACAACTCAACCCACTTGAGAAAGTCAACTTTCTCAAGCATGACTTCTCAAAGGACCAACTTGTCAAGTTGAGTCTTACACCCTCCCATTCCTCTTAAATGAATGCCATTAATAACCCTTAATGGATATTCCCTCTTACCCATCCCTTATTAATGCCCAAGGCATTAATGGCTCTTACATCTCATTAATGACCTTAGGGGCTCCATTAATGAACCTTGTCTCCCCCCTCTCTCTCTCATTCCTCTATAAATTGAAGGGATTTAGAGCTCACAAGAAGGCCTCAAAATTTTGAATTGTAGTGTTGTTATGCCAAGATTTTGAAGGGATATCAAAGCATTGTTATGCTACCCATTTCTTCATAGCTTCATACACACTCCATCAGTCACTTTCTCATATGTTTTTAATGTCCATTTTAGAGTAATATGCATGCTAAATAGTTGAATAGTTGTTTTTAAAATAAATCTTTCATGCTAGGTTGTTTATGTCACTGGTATTTAGCATAATCTCAGGGCTTTTATGTTATTTGCTACACTCATCCTAGTTAGAAAGCAATAAGTCGAAGTTATGGTTTATATGTTCATTAACCCTTGTTTCTCACTAACAGAATGACTTATTGAAGTGTTGTGTTGCAGATAACAGGTGCACAAATATACACACACACTGACCATTTACATTTTTCTATTTTTGGACAACATTAGCATAGTAAGCATTAATTTTCTTTATCGGTGTCTTAAAAGTCCTAAGAGAAATATATTGACCATTTTTTAAATAAATTTTGATCTATTTAAACAAATTCAAAATAAAGTACATATTATTGTTATACATTTGATTCTTGTTAGAATAACTGAGAGGGTGGGTGGGGGGGTGAATCATTTAGCTCCCAATTATCCTACAGTCCCCAATTCTCCCAGATATATAATACAAAAATTTCAAACATATAAATCAACTCGGTGAAATGTAAACTGTGATCTTAAACTTTAGTCCTATAAGTTGTCTACTGAGTAGCAATAAATCAATACCGTGATTACCGTTCAATGCAGATAAAGTAATGTGTAAAGAAAAATAACAATCCACAACAATCATACACATTAACACATATATTTTTAATGTGGAAACCTTTCTAAGGTAAAAATCACCTGGGACCAGTAACCCAAAATATTTCACTCTTCTGAAATGAGCTTAGTTAATAGCCAACCCTGTTAAAGGTTACAATGCACACTGTTAAATGAGACCTGGTTAGAGGATTTAAAACTAAAAATTATCTCTTTACCATGTTAGTAATAACTGAGAGGGGGGGGGGGGGGGGGGGGGTGAATCAGTGGCCTCAAAAATTTATCCTTCAAACTTAACCACTAATCAATAAACCTCAGATTTCTATGTCCCTACAAGATGCATTCCATGAAATACTAATAATGATTAATTATCTATCGGTTTTCTCTGTCAATCCTTATTCTTTCTTGATTACCGATAAGCAGTATAACTATTTATCGAAACTGAGTAAATAAGCATAGTATACCCATCAATCCAGAGTTAGCTATGTAAGATGCAAAACAATAAATTAATTAATTACACACACATAACACATGAATTTTAATGTGGAAACCTTGTTAAGGGAAAAACCACTAGGACCGGTACCCCAAATTCTCACTCTTCTGAAGTGAGCCATGTTAGGAGCCAACCCTGTTAAAGGTTACAAATACACTGTTAAGTGCGACCTTGTTAGAGGATTTTATACATAGAGGTTGTCACTTAGTATCAGGCATCTATTGCTACCATCCTTGAATCAGCCTCCTTCTTAGACTGTCAATAGGTATCGGGCAAGTCC
>MU228421.1:246154-287545 GCA_018584345.1 Thuja plicata | reverse complement strand
CATTACCCATTCTTACTGTACCACCATTATAATACTCAAAAGTGTTAAACTTTTCTTTGTCACCGGTCATGTGGTGAGTGCAGCCACTATCTATAATCTAGATGTCATTCTTGCTAACCTTAGATATAAGTGCAGTATCTACATACATTGCATCTTCATCTGAATCATCTTTCATAGCAACAAACACCATCTCGATGTCTTCATCAGGTTCGGTGTCAGTATCTTCATCTTTGCAAGCAACTAGGTAGCTGGCTTTCTTGCCTTTGTCCTTGTAGTCTCGGGTATCTCTTCTTTCTAATTGTTGGTAACTTCTGTAATCTTTGTTATCACCTCTGTCAGATTTCTTCTCAAAAGATCTGTCATTAACTCTATCATCTTTTCTTCTGTTAGGAAATCTTGCAGCAAAGTCTCCAATCTCTTTACAATTAAAGCATACAAGGGGTAACTTTCCTTTGTATTTACCTTTGCCTCTCTGCATTCTTCTAGCCATAAGTGCTTCTATTTCATCTAGATCTTCTTCTTCACTTTGACTTTCACTATCTCTTCTAGATGTGTGTCTATGACTTGATTTTATTATTCTCATAGAATATTTAAATGCAGACTCTAAGTTTGGTAAGACGCTATTATCAAAGTTATTCATCTCAAATGAAATCAGTCTACCAATTAAACTATCAAGAGTGACTATATTGTTTGCTACTGCTCTCATTTCTTGAATGGCAGAAACTCTAATAGAATATACAGGTAGTAAGGTTCTTAAGATTTTTCTTACCACTATCTCCTCTTCAAGTGTACCTCTGACTCCTCGTATAGCATTGACTACTTCCTTGATTCTCGTGTTGTACTATGTGATGTTTTCTCCTTCTTTCTGTAAAGGAAGAAAATTGATTTTACGTTGATTTAGTTTTGTAGATTGTATATTTCCTTAACCTTTACATTTAATTTATAATTTGAATATGTTATTGTAGTGTGATTAAGCATATAGAGGGAAGGAAGATAAGATGTTCCTCTTTTATCCCCAAATACACAAATGAAAGATCCAAATTGATTAACCCTAAAGTAGGATCAATGTACAAATGAATCAACCATTTGGAAATGGGAGAAAGGAAGAAGATCTTAAATTCTATTTTATTATTAAGGAAATATGATATATAATAGTAATTGAAAAGGATGAAAGGAAGTACTAACCTTAAATAATTTCAAATCAAAGAATGTTGTTTTCTGGGGTCTGTACTCTATTTCTGGAAAATTTGAAGTATGATTCGGAAAGGAAACGTAGAGATGAACAAAACCCAAAAATATTTTTCCAATTTGACACCGTCTTATGAAAAAGGTCAACCTTGTCCCAATAATCTCACCTCTGACCTAATAATCTCACCCCTGACCCAATAATCTCAACCCTGACCTGCACAGGTCCGACAGAAAATCTGTTTGCAAATCCTGATAGTTCGCTGAAAAGGGTATCCAGATCTAAGCTCAAATCTTTAATCCTAAACCTATACCTACAAGAAAAATAGATTTGTTTTTGGAGGGAGGGGTTTGCCTTAGTCAAACCTCAATTTAGGAATTAACCTTGAAATCAATAAAGTATAAAATTCTAGCAAGTAGTAGAATTGAATCTAACAATGAAGCTATGATATTCAATGGATATGCAATTGTAATTCAAATGTAGCAAGTATGTAAATATGAACACTTGGAATCAATAGAAACCATAAACCTCCATGATTGTATGCTTGAAATCCACCTTGAAGAGAATGAATGAGTGTTTGAGGATGCACAAAGGATCTTGAAGGAAGATCACACCACCATGATGGCTAGATCTAGGGTTTGAATGATGAATCTTGAATGCTTGAACCAAATCCCTTCAAAGGCTTGAGAGCTTGAATCCTTGATCTTCAATGGAGAACTTAAATGCTTGAGAGGAAGACTTGAAAACCTTTAAATCTTGAGAGAATGTAGAACAATGGATGCTTGGAGCTTTTTTCAATTTATAAGACTTCTTTTTACTCAATATCGCTTAGAGAAAATGAGAGGAGAAAACTTCCTTTCATATGAAACTAGGGCACAATCTTCTAAGGAGGTAAAAATAGGAGAATTAAATTCCAATTAGACCCATTCCCGTTTAAGAGGACCTATATTAAATACAATTTAAGATTTTCCACTTTGGAACCCAAAATAGCCAACCCGGAAGCGGGAAAATGAATTTCTGATGACCTCCAGAAGCCGACAAGCTTCCAGATTTGGAAGGGGGACCCAGGTCAAGGTCAAGGTTGACCCTGACCTAGGTCAATATTGAGTTCAACCCTAACCTAGGTCAAGGTCGAGGTCAACCTTGACCCAGGGGGTCAGAACCCCTGGAAATTATGCCAGGTGGGCTAGAAGGTGCCCGGAGAGGCCCAATCAGGGTCCTAAACAGACATAGAAGAAAGAGATAATGCAAAAAGGAGGGGACAATATGATGGTTGTAAAAAACATCCCCTAAGGAGGGATAAACATTCTTAACATGGAAGTGCTTCCATTTTAAGATGATACATTAAGCCCCCACTTTAGCAGAAGTATGGAAATCGAACATGCTTTTGGTAAAGTTAGAAGAAAGACTCTGGTGGATCACAACGAGGTAGAACATCACTAGGTCAAGGAAATAAGCCCCTATACCAAGGATTCTAACTCAACATACATACATAAAAGATATGAAAAATAAAGAGAAATCAATCATAGAAACATATGTGACTACATAAGCAAGACAAGAACAACACTATAGATAACATAGCTTCATGATCTAATCCTACTAGCATGAAAATGAAAGAGAGAGAAGGGAAAGTGATTACCTCACCTAGTAAGATTCCCAACTTAATATGAATCACCAAGGAGGGAGAGCCCAAAAGGTTCACCCATAAACTGTGCTTGTAATTGTAATGCGTCTTCTGATGGCTTTTGAAAATATCCATAGATGTGTCTTCTCAGGATTTAGCAACTTATGTGCATTACCTTCCAAGGATTTAGCATATTGTAAAATTTAAAAGGGGTGTGTATCTCTTTGGGATTCAACAAATTATGTGCATTAAATTCCAAGGATTTAGCAAAAATAAAAGTAAAAATGTGTGTCCCTTCAGGATTTAGCAACTTATGTGCGTTACCTTTCGAGGATTTAGCATGCTGCAAAATGTAAATTAATGTAAACTATAGTACAGGGGAGACCCTATATATGCCCCCCTCCTTATCATGACTACCCACTAGGTAGGATAAGGAAGAGAAAAGAGGATACCTACTTCACAAGGTAAGGATATATCCAGCTTAACAACAATGTATACCATATTCCTAGCGAAGAACCTTGACCCTTACATCTAAGAACATAGATAATCGTGAAATGGATATGTCGCTTATCGAAAAAGGATCCTCAAAAGGGAAGAGATCTTATGATCAAGACCCTCACCATAGAGGAGTGCTTAGGATAAAATGTCATCTTATAAAGAAAAAAGGGACCAAAGATTCAATCATCAAGCCCCCTGTAATCAAGAGGAAGCGGAATCTTAGGATGAAGACATCGAACTCTAACCCAAAGTAAGAGAAAGAGTTTATCAAAAGCATAGTTTTTATAATAAAGAAGAGGTGATGACCTAGGATAATCACCTCTCATATAAGAGGGTATCCATAGTAAAAAACATATATCTTTATAAGGAAATAATGTTATATGATAAAAAAATGCCACTAAGCTAAGGAAAGTAGATCCTTAGATAGAGGAAGAATGAGAATACCTTTCCCCCCAGGTGTGAAGGAAAGGGATATATCAAATTATATCAATAGATTTCACAGAAAAGTGATATGTTTACAAAACAAATGTCCTAGAAAAGATATCATGAATGATTGTTTAGGGATAGAATATAGAAAGAATAACCAATTAAACTCAAAAAAAAATATATGCTAAGAGCCAAATGGATCCTAGAAGACTGGAATAAGATACCTCTCTCCCCCCAGTTAAGAACAAGAGGAAAGATGCAATCTAACTTGTAGAGGAATGAGGGGAATGCCCTATATCAAAATTATGAAGAAATTGTAATACTGCACGGGAATGAGATATAATTCCCAAAGCATCTCTTTCTCTAACATATAACTTGAAATGCACACAATCAGCAAGTAAATGTTTATTACTATGATGAAAAGGACATTTATATTTAGAGAGAGCATTTCTCGGAATAGGTTTGAAGATTTATTTCTTGGAATTCATTAATTGGACATACACTTTCTTAGCCACATCTTGAGGAGTATCATGGTGATCTAAAGAAGGCGTTGGAAGAAGAACATGAAGAGGAGGATGGTGGTTAAGATCCACTACCTTGATTGGAGGTGGTGGGAAACCTATACCATGCATATCTTGTTTAGGAGATGAATGAATCGGGTTTTTAATGCCTTGTTCATTGATACCAAGTCCTAAACCTTTATAATTTTGTTTATCTACCATAGTATATCTAGTAGTGTACCTAGCTTGCAAAGCTTCAATAGGAGGAGATTGATTATGGTGCTCATGAGAAAATGTTGTGTATGGTGAAATTATAGGATTAGAAGAGGTTTCCTTTTTTTTCCTTTATCCTCATCATGAATTGGATAGGGAGGTGAAGGTAAATAAAAGAATTCTCAAGCATCATTATCATGGATCCTCACTTGAGCCCCATCATAAGTATGGGAAGAACTAGGGATTGAAGGTGGAAAAATAGAAATAGGAATATTTGGAATTGTATTAGAATTGATAGGATTAGGGTTAGGAAGATTAGGATATAGATTAGGAATAATAGGATTAGAAAGATTAGGAGGTGAGGTATCATCAACCCAATTCTTGACATAATCCAAAAGAGTAATAAGTCCACTACACAAATCCTTAATGAAAGTTTTGAAAGTAGAAGGCTAGTATTGGTTAATCTCAAAATAGCATAAGAAATTGAAACATGGAGATTAACAAACATGATGAAATGGATGATACTCTCATAGACATCATAGGTACTATAAAGAGATGCTAAAAGAATCATAATAAGAAACATAGCCATACACTAAAAGATCTTCATAATGAATGAGATGCAAGAAGTGTTTTTGTATTTTGATGAATATATATATATATTTTGTATTTTAGAATGCAAGAGAATAAAAGAAAATTAATTTAATATGCATGCAAGAGCTAATGTGAGAGGCAAAGCATCTAACACCAACAAGAAAGAGTTGTCTATCGCGGGTTCACCAAAATGTAAAGGAAGAAAGTTGATTGTGCATTGATTTGGTTTTGTAGATTGTATATTTCCTTAACCTTTACATTTAATTTATATTTTGAATGTGTTATTGTAGTGTGATTAAGCATATAGATGGAAGAAAGCTAATATGTTCCTCTCTTATCCCCAAATGCACAAATGAAAGATCCAAATTGATTAACCCTAAAGTAGGATCAATGCACAAATGAATCAACCATTCAAAAATGGGAGAAAGGAAGAAGATATTAAATTCTATTTTATTATTAAGGAAATATGATATATAATAGTAATTGAAAAGGATGAGAGGAAGTACTAACCTTAAATAATTTCAGATCAAATAATGTTGTTTTCTGGGGTCTGTACTTTGTTTCTGGAAAATATGAAGTATGGTCTGGAAAGGAAACGTAGAGATGAAAAAAACCCAGAAATATTTTTCCAATCCAACACCGTCTTATGAAAAAGGTTTACCTTGACCCAATAATCTCACCCCTGACCCAATAATCTTGACCCTGACCTGCACAGGTCTGACAGAAAATCTGTTCGCGGATCCTGATTGTTCGCTAAAAAAGGTATCCATATCTGAGCTCAAATCTTCAATCCTAAACCTGTACCTACAAGAAAAAGAGATTTGTTTGTTGGGGGGGAGGGGTTTTCCTTAGTCAAACCCCAATTTGGGAATTAACCTTGAAATCAATAAAGTATAGAATGCTAGCAAGTAGTAGAATTGAATCTAATAATGAAGCTATGATATTTAATGGATATGCAATTGTAATTCAAATGTAGAAAGTATGTAAATATGAACGCTTGGACTCAATAGAAACCTTAAACCTCCATGATTGTATGCTCAAAATCCACCTTGAAGAGAATGAATAAGTTTTTGAGGATGCACAAAGGATCTTGAAGGAAGATTACACCACCATGATGGCTAGATCTAGGGTTTGAATGATGAATCTTGAATGCATGAACCAAATCCCTTCAAAGGCTTGAGAGCTTGAATCCTTGATCTTAAATAGAGAACTTGAATTCTTGAGAGGAATACTTGAACACCTTGAAAGCTTGAGAACATGTAGAACAATGGATGCTTGAACCTTTTTGCACTTTAGAAGACTTCTTTTTACTCAATATCATTCAGAGAAAATGAGAGGAGAAAACTTCCTTTTATATGAAACTAGGGCACAATATTCTAAGGAGGCTGACATAGGAGAATTAAATTCCAATTAGACCCATGCCCCTAGAAGAGGACCTATATTAAATACAATTTAGGATTTGTCCCTTAGGAAACCAAAATAGCTGACTCAGAAGCGGGAAAATGAATTTCTGATGACCTCCGAAAGCCGACAAGCTTTCAGATTCTGAAGGGGGACCTAGGTCAAGGTCAATTTTGACCCTGACCTAGGTCAAGGTCAAGGTCTACCTTGACCCAGGGGGTTAGAACCCCTAGAAATTGTGCCAGGTGGGGTAGAAGGTCCCTGGAGAGGCCCAATTAGAGTCCTAAACAGACACAGAAGTAGGAGATGATACAAAAATGAGGGAACAGTATGATGGTGGTAAAAAAAATCCCCTAAGGAGGGCTAAACATTCTTAACATGGAAGTGCTTCTATTTTAAGACAATACACTTTCATTCTGAAATCATCAAACTTTCCTCTAAGGCTTTCTACCTTGGCTCTCAAAACATTTTTATCACCTCCATGTACAAGTTTTAGTTTGTCCCACATCTTCTTTGCAGTTTTGCAATCTTTGACATCTTCAAATTCAATATCAGAGAGTGAGGAAGAAAGCTCTATGACCATGCAGTTGTGCTCATGCTTCTCTCTCAATTGATCTACTGTTAATACTCCTGTGGGAAACACATATTCAGTATCTAGGAATTGAGTAACATCATTACCAATACTTGATAAGTGGAGTCTTATCTTGCTTTTCCATGAAGCAAAGTTGTCTTTGTTTAACTTGGGCACATCTTGTCTATTCATCTTGTGATCTTGACTTAGGTCTTGAAACCTTCCTTTTTAAGCACACAAGCTCTGATACCAATTGTTAGTAATAACTGAGAGGGGGGTGAATCAGTGGCCTCAAAAATTTATCCTTCAAACTTAACCACCAATCAATAAATCTGAGATTATTATGTCCCTACAAGATGCATGCCATGAAATACTAATAATAATTAACTATCTACTAATTTTCTCTGTCAATCCTTATTCTTTCTTGATTACCGATAAGCAGTATAACTATTTATCGAAACTCAGTAAATAAGCAGAGTATATCGATCAATCCAGAGTTATCTATATAAGATGAAAAATAGTAAACAAATGAATCATACACACATAACATATGAATTTTAACGTGGAAACCCTGTTAAGGGAAAAAACACTAGGACCGGTACCCCAACTTTTCACTCTTCTGAAGTGAGCCATGTTAGGAGCCAACCTTATTAAAGGTTACAAACACACTATTAAGTGCGACCTTGTTAGAGGATTTTATACATAGAGGTTGTCACTTAGTATTGGGAATCTATTGCTACCATCCTTGAATCAGCCTCCTTATTAGACTATCAATAGGTATCAAGAAATTCCAATTCTACTTTCATGAATCAACCTTTTTGGCACTCCTTGAGATGTACCTCAATATATAGAAGATTGTTAAGTCCTCGGTTAAGAGACTTGATGCTTCAATGGTTAAACTAAAATACTATAACCTATTCATATTGCAACTTGAATTGTAGATTTTTAGATCTATTTAAGTACATTACCTCTTCGACCAATGTATCAATTCATTCATTATGCTCCACACTTTCTGCTATGTGATGTTGTGCTCACTGTTTGTCGGCTGTCTGCAGAATTCCTTAGCTCTCCTTCAACTTGTTTTATCAACACTGCATGAATTTATTCTTCATTAGCTTCTCTTTAGCATCTTATTTCTATTCACTCCCTTTAATCCCATTCGTAAATGAATTAAGCTTGTCTCTTATATAGACATAATATTCATTATTTCTTGGTTCTTAATTCTTGGTGTGATAAACAATCCAGCCAATTAGATTTAAAGAATAACTCCTAATTTTTGTTGTAGATATCTTATTTCCAACTGTACAAATCATCTTTAAATCAATCACTTATCTTTGGTCAAATAAAACAAAGTAGACAACTAGTTAAGTCTATATTTAGCTCTTCCAGCTAGATATTTTATTGTTTTCTGAACTCTTTATTCTGTTGGTCACCACTGCAGTTAGTCATCAGTGACAACTGACTGATCTGTCGGTGAGACTCTAGTTAGCTTTGTGATCTCTGTCTGTCTTCCATCATTGGAATTTTACTCATCGGACAACCTTCATCGGGCATTCAGTGGTTTTTCTTCGTCGGGAAACACTATGCTTTTGATCATCGGGTATCACTGTGACTGTTCTTCTTTGCTCTGTCCTTCAGTGTGCACTCCATCAGTGTTGTTTGTCACTTAGTGAATACTTGACTTTTATGTATTGCTGAAAGCATAACTTTGGTTCTCTAAAGTCTTTGGCATTATGTACATGACCATATAGATGATATGAAGTTGACATCAATGACAATACTTAACTGATTTAATGACCTGCATTATCTTCAACTTAACATTATCAAAAATTCAATTAGTTACATATCATCATACCAATCATTCACTATGGGGTCAATAAGAAAACACTCAACATTCAAATTTTTGATTGTCATAATAAAGACTTTCACATCCTACTCAGTTAAGAAATTTATCTGTAACAATGGTTAAACTGATACAGTAATGATCTGATTTAGATACAACTCTGTTTGCATATTTTTAGATCTATGCTAAGTACATAATAACTCTATTTAATTTTTTCACTTCAATTCATTCGATTCTTCATACTCTATTCTTCTCAGTTAATGCTCTTTCCTCTATCGCTCGGTGTTGTCTGTAGAAATTGCTCGGTTCTGTCTTTAACCAGTTTGATCAGTCATGCATAAAATTTGCGTGTGTGTGCATCATAGCATCATTGATTCATAATGAATCTATTTTCTCTTAAATAGACATCATAACTCATTTAATTTCCATCCTTTATATTTTTCTTCTTAATCTCCATCGTTGGTTTTGTTGCTTAAATCTTCCTCGGTAGTTGTGTCAAAAACATGTTTCAATCTTCATCGTCTGATCTTCCTTAATTTTTCATAACCGTTTGATCATCATAATAAACCTTATCATTTACCTCAGAATTATCAATTTCCACCTCATCATTTTAGTCAGCCTCATTTTGATTTAATTTCTCGGTCAATACCGTGATGTGTCGGTGAACCCTAACTCATTTAACATTGTTCTTGGTATACACTATATTTACTCGGTGTATACATAACTCTTAAATTACCGACCACATAAAGTTTTTTTGTTCTAGATCTTGAATCCATAATAGATGTTTGTTACTGTAATGATACTCAAACAAGTTGACATCAATGATAATACATTAACTAATTAATGTCTATCATCACATCTATAACTTGGTTGATTATAAAAAAATGACTTCAAACATACAATCACTTGTAGTTCATCAATCTCTCCCTTTGGAATTGATGGAAACACAATATGAAATATTCAATATGAAAATGCCATAGAATACCAAACTTCTATTCCATAACTACAAAATGTTGTAGATCTCCCTAGTTTGAATAGATGAAATGTTTCAGCATTAAAAACTCACCATGCAGAGCCTCTCTCTCTCTCTCTCTCTCTCTGTAGATAGATATGTCATTTATTTCTCTCCCTTTCTTTGTATAATCTTCTTTCCCTTTAATGGATAGACATTCATTGATCATTCTCCCCCTTTGACAACAATGCCAAAAAGAAATGTACAGCTCTTCAGTAGCCAAGAAAAATATCTCTAGTATTTTTGGTGTAGTAAAATATGTACCTTGCAGTGTACTGATATGTCTTTGTCAGTCCAGTTCAACTTTGCATCAACATGATTGATATTTTTATTAGATGTAGATTGATGCAACCTCCTAGTCAGATTAGTGACCGATAGACAATAGACAAACCCCTAGTCTATTACTCAAGTACTCAAATGTATCCTTTGGTAAGGGTATAGTGAATATGTCAGCAAGTTTTACTTTTGATTGTACATATTCTAGTATTGTTAGAATTCAAAGAATTCATAAGCCAAGATAATCTCCATGCAAAATAACCTATTACAAAAGCAAAGCTTGGAGACAAAAAAAGTTCTGAAAGACAAAATATTCATTCAGAGAGGGAATAACAAAATACAAAGAGATCAAACCTTATGAAGGTGATCGAAACCCCAAAGGGGAAAAATCTAGGTTGCATAATAATAATTAATAAAAAAATTAATTATTATATAACTAAAGTTTAGCTTAAGTGAAATAGAGATAATAAGTGACTTAATAATTAAATCAATATGATTTAATTAATAAGTGGAATCAATTTATTACTCTACAACCGCTCTTAATATAAACTTAGGGAGAAGCTAAAAACCTAGAAACAACTACTGAAAGTAGGAAATGGGTCTTGAGTACAACAAGACTTGATTAGATACCCAAGTACAAAAAATCTCTATAAAGAGGAGAAAATGTGAAAACCCAGTGGGAAAAACCCCTCTCCAAAAAGAGATGAATCCTAGTGAAGGACTGAAGAAGCCTTCGAACTAGAAAATGTCCCAGAAAATAGGAACAAAGAAAGAACATGTAGAACACCTCTGAAGCATGAAGTTACAAACACCGTCGAAAAATAACTGCTGGATCCTCCATTGTAATAGAACATGATCAGGTAGAGAAGATTGTAAACAAAGCCTGAAGAGATGATTAATCAAACCAAGGAAGCATTAGAACCAATAGGAGATACCCCCCATAATGTTGAGCAGGGAGAGGTATGACAGGTACACTGAAATAGACTGCCAAGAAACACTGCATGAGAAAGAACGTACAAACACACATAAAGGATGGTGTCATGGAAGGAACAATCACTTGACACACATAATGAGGATAATGTCGTGGAAGGAACGCTCACTTGACTTTGAGGTAGATGGAAAAAAAGGCAAAAATCAAACCCCCCATGGCACTTTATAATGTAGTGCGAGTACAATAGAATCCCAAACATGCATCAGATGACACTTCATTTTAGTGCGTTTGCAAGAAATGCTACAGAAAAAGATGTATACAATATTCGGAAAAGGAAATGATCCCAAGACCTGAAACATCCAAGATATCTACTTGAATGCCAAAATTAAAAAATTGAATACATAGATACAAGAAGCAGAATCTAGGTGTGAGACCCATATAAGAAGAAAGGAGGACAGAAGCATCTTTTCAACGCCATGCGGAAGTCAAAAAAGGAGTTTGGAGCAGCGAGATATAGTGATCAAAGTGCAAAATGGAACCCTGACTTTGACTAAAAAAACCCCTGCAAGACAGAAAAATTAGATAACCAAACTTGAAAAATCAGGTTGGCCTCAAAACCAGCTTTCCATCAATATCTCATTTGGCAAAAAATGCCTCTATTTTCTTAAGTTATGAGCAAAAAACCACTAGTAGATCAAAAACCAAATGAACTGGAAGAAACCTCAGCCAAAAATGGCGGAGCCCGGCTAAACTGGAGAAACCCTCCAAATCTGGATTGCCTCTAGATTTCCCACCAAATTTGGCAAAAAAAAATATTATATTTAAAAAAAAAAAACAATAAAAAAAAATATCATGCTTTAAAAAAAAAACACACAAGAAACATGTTTTTTTTAAAGAAATAAAACACACAAAAAAACATTTATATTTTTTATTTTAAAAAATATTAAAAAAACATGTTTTTTTATGAAAGAAAAAAACATAAATTTTTTTTATATATTTTTGTTTTAAAAAAGTATTAAAAAAAGATAGGGCTGTCATTTTCTCTCTCCTCCATGCATCGAGGTGGCACAGAAATTGAGGCGACATGGAAATTGATGCAACACAGAAATTGAGGAACATGGAAATCGAGGCATATAGAAATTGAGGCAGCATGAAAACTGACGCAAATTCAAAACCGAGGTGTATCTTTGCCCCGTAAAATGTGCCAAGGGTTGTGCATGCAAAAATATGGCCCAAATTTCAACTGTGTCCAAATAGGACATACTATATATGAAAATGGGGGGTTTTGGGGCATTCCAAACGCAACCTAGATGCCAGTTTTTGCCCAAAGTGCTTCTAAAATCAAATCCCCTCCAGATCCACACAAAAAATGCAGAAAAAACTTGAAATCCTCAGAGCTCCAAAAATTTCAAAAACTCAGGAATGGGAAGTGTTATGCATTGCATACCCGTCCCTACATTTTGTGTGCAAAATGTTGGGTCCCCTCTTTTCGCTTTTGGGCTCTTGCCTTGTTTTTCTTGTCTTTTGTTTTCTTTGTTTTCTTCTCCGGGTTTTCCTTCCCGCAAGGTTTTTTTTTCTTTCTATTTTTGTGTTTCGTGTCTTCAGGACCCAGTCCCAGTCCCGGAGTTGGTTTTTCTTTCCAGAGCTAGATTCTGGACTCCGGGATTCTTTGGTGCGATGTCTTCTCCACGTGAAAAGGGATGGTGGCATGGAATCCCCAGGCCTGGAGTCTGGAAGTTTGTCTGTTCCAAAGTTTGTGGGGAAAAGAGGGTAACTTGATTTTACCTTGGGTATAAATAGAAATTACATGGCACTTTCATAGTTACCACGATTAAAATTCTCAGAGCTTTTAGAGTGATTCCTTGGTGATTTGAAGTGCGATTAAGTTGCAAATTATACTGAGCTTAGTGGATAATTATGAGTTGATTTTTGATGCGGATCGGTGGCCATTCGAAGGTTGAAGCTATTGCAAAGTGGTCCTAGGGTCTTCTTTCCTTGCCATGCTTTGAAGTTTCAGGTAGGTTCTCTGGTTCTACTTTTTTTTTTCTGGTTTTGCTTCATTCTGGTTTGCGTTTTTGTATTTTGCATCTTCTGATTTTGGTTTACCACCCATTGGTAGGTTGGCTCTGCTAGAGTGTTGTCCGTCCTCTGCGCAGCTATAGATTAGTGTATATGTTGTGCTTTGCCTTGGGTTTAGTCGTGTAGATGCGGTGTAAATCTGTAAAGGTTTGTAAGTTTTGTATATTAATGTATATTTTGTGTATATGTGTTTCAGCCCTCAGCCCTCTGTATTTTATGCATGTATATACCCTATATATCCATTTGAGCTAACGAGTTCCTTGCGCTCTATCTTGCATTTTCACCCTGGTGAGACCGAGTCTGTCGAGACAAGGTTGCCACAGTTTGAACTTGGCACCTCATTGGTTTAAGCCATGGTATCTTTCTCTCTCTTCCATCTCATCACCTTAATGGCGGGATTAATTTCCCACGAGTGGGCATTCAAACCATGTCCCATCTGACATTTATTTTACCCCGTGTCAGCCCACTTGTCGCCATTAATGCCTTTATGTCGCCTGCCATCTGACCACATGCCAACCTACGTCAGTTGAATATGGTTTATTACTGGTCACATTAGCAACGACTAATACTATCTGGGCTCTGGGCCTTGAACAAATCCTTATCCTGCGTTTCCCCTTGTCATTTGGTTTGGTTTTCCCCAGAATTTTATTCATTTCTATTACAAGTATCCTGAGACTTTTGATGTATGCTAACACTTTTTGAACAAATTTAAGGTGGTGACAATTTCCTCAGAGTTCTAATCATTCTTTGTACATATCATGTTCTGATGGTTCTCCGGTCTTGTAGGTTGCGGATAGATTAATCAAAGATGTTTGAGTTGATCACCCCTCCTTCCAGCCCAGAGTTACCTACCACATCCACCCGAGCGGCCACCAAAACTAAGGCCGAGAGGTTATTGGCATAGCTTCCCTTGACCTCCAAGTCTCCTAAGGATGGTGGCATCGTGGGGTCCAAAATAGAGTCCAAAGTTCAAGAAATAACAGACACCAGGCCTGGATCTTGGGCAGAAGTGCAAGGCTTAATTCAAGTCATTTATAGGTTAAAGGCTACTAGAGATAACCTGGCAACTCAGATTGTTGCCTCTAGTATTATCAAAGCAGCTAATTTTCCTTGTTTGGTGCAATCACTGGAGTTGATACTCCAATTGGAAACACTATACAACTCACCGACACAGACTGTCCTACTTTTGGATCCCCGTCTGCTAAAGTACCCAGCAACCATTATCACCTTAGACATGACAAATTTCGCCTTGGGGCTAGGGATCCCACAATTCAACGGATCCATTATCCGAAATCAACTCCAAACCTTGCAGGAGTTCGAGGGTGCTGAGGTTATTTCCCAAAAACACATCAATAACCACTGGCTAAAAGTCCCTAAGAGGGACTACAAAAGAATGAAGTTGGAGATTCCCCATGGGGAGTTCAAAGAGCCCATCCAGGCGGGCATTGTGTTTCTATGTAGGATTTTTGGATTTCCCCATGCTCGATATTTCTCAGAATGGATGTACTACTTTCTGTACTACATCACCACTCGCAGTCAGACGTTCAACTAGGCAACCCTTATATCCAACCACATAGACAAACATTTGAAGAACGTGGCCCAGAATTCAAAATTTTATATGATGTCATATGTGTTATGGGCACTGGTACAACAAAGACTAGATTTTCCTAGTTTGGGCACAATTGGTGAGCTTGGGAATGAGCTAGGCGAAATGGCACCATGGGATCACTATCCCCAAGTGCAATGGGAACTCAGTTTCCCAAATTTTTGCAGGGTAAATGATGCCTTCATTTACAATAGAATTTTAACACTTACTCGGGATTCCAGGTACTATCTATCATAGGCGGCGATGACTCTGGTCAATAGCTATGGCTAGTATTTCATTCAGTTTCGACATCACACCTACATTTGGGTGACAGGCTTCAATGGGAAGCCCCATCTTCTTCTCTGGTATTGTGGGGATAGAATTATTCTTCTAGAATTCTGCCGGAAGATGATGGATTTACACACCTTCTTCACATTGAAGAAGGTCATCAATGTTACATTCCCATTCTCTTGTGGGAATTATACATGCAGCCTTGCCGCAGTCTGAGAGGCAGATGTTGAATTGAAGAATATGGGGATGTTAAAATTCCACTACACCTAGAAGAATTATGATCCCCATGGAAAGATTTCCATAGTGCTTCCCTGGGCGTCCCCACCGCATGAAGAGGATATCAAAGACTTCTAGGTGGATTTTTAGGATAGTTTTGATCTCCGGGTCTGACAACACACACAGATGAGCAAAGGGCTCATGAAAGCGCTCAACCTTCAAACTTTCCTGAAGGGTTTCAAAGATGACAGGCCACTGGAGGATCCAACATATAAAGGACAAGGGTTGGATAAGTTAGATCTTCCTCCAGTAGATTGGTCCATCCCTGAGGGCTTGACAATTGAAGGGGCATGTCACCCCATTATAGAGGCGATCCACTAGTATTTTGCCCAGGCATGCCCAAAGAGTAGCTAAAAGAAGCCAACAGTAAAGTGAGCTACTCCCTCTTCAAGCAGTGCCGGACCTTCTTCATCTGTTGCGGTCACTGAAACAAGCACAAGTAAAGGGAAAGAGAAAGAGGGTGCCTCGATTTTCAAAATGCCTCCACAAGTTCCCACCCTTCTAATGGTGCAGTTACATCAACAAATGGAGTCAAAAAAGCTGACCAACTAGCAGCTAAGTATGTAGGTATCCTCTAGCCTCCTTGTGGCCCCCATGACTTCTGCTCGCCTGGCAGGGTCCCCCTCATTGGCATCCATGATGAGCAGACAGACTTTCACTGAGCTGGAGTCTACTAGTATTCTGGACACCGGAGCTTTGTTGGTAAGGAAGAAAAAGAAAAAGGTGACCCCAAAACCAAGCACGGTTGCTAGTCCCGGTATGCTGGAGATGCCCCCAGTGGATGTTAGTTCGAACTCTCTCAAACTGGAGGATATTTAAGAATCCTCATCCCTGCATGATGATTTTGACGACACCTTCTCGATGGAAGAACTCATGGAAATTCAACAGGGTATAGTTCATGCGATGGAGGAGATTGTAGCTCAAGACAAAGAAGAGGCCCCCGTGGAATAAGAAATACTCAAAGAGAAAGATACATCAGAAAAAGAGACTCGAGAAGAAATGCAAATGGGGCCTGAGCAAGAGAAAGTACTGGTCCAAGAGACCAAAGATACACCAAGGCAACACATAGATGAGAAACCAATGGTCGGGGAGTTTAGACCCAATGGAACAACCATACCCCTGACTATCACGCTCCAAATGCCTTTGGTCACTCCGGGCGATCATGTGCCCCAGGGTATATTTGGTGAGGTAGTAACAGTGGCTGCCTTGCTAAATTTCAGCTAGAGGCCTCACCCACCTCTAGAGGATATTCTGGTGGAGGAGAACCCTCCAATAGATGAAGCCAATGTAGCCTAGGAACAACAACATCAGATGGACCAAGAAGTCCGAGATAAAGAAAATGAAGAAATAACTGACACTGGGAGGGACGAAGAGGTCTATAGAAATACAGATGATGTTGAGACTAGGGAAAAGATCCTAGATAATACCATAAAAGACGCCAGCATGGAGGAAAACATCGAAGGTTCCAGAGAACAAGAAAAGGAATCAGAGCAAGGGAAAGAGAAAGAGCCCAAAGGTAATGTGCTTTCCGGGAATATGTCACTGGTTTCTGAAAGGAATCCTATTGAACAGGTCTTAATAGCAAAGCCACCCCAATGGCTGGTCGAGTCAAGGAAAAGGAAGACCTTGGTGGCGACCTCAGGTGCTACGCTCTCATTGGCGGAAATAATGGCCAATAATGCAGAGGCTAAGAAGCCCAAGAAGGCATGGGTAGTCCATACTCTTTGGACTAATCCAGCAGGCAGTGCCATGGAAATTATCACAACACCCCCACTAGATGTAGAGGCAGTAGCCATAAGGCCCGAAGATTATAATATAATAGAAGTTGCATTGGGGAAGAGATATAAACAAGGTTATCTGGATCTACTAAAGGAAGCCACCAAGATGATAGAGGCCAGGTACATCAAGCAAGGCTAGAAGCTATAGGAGGAAAGAGAGACAAATGCTAATCTCCTCACGCTCCTGGTAAAACTCACACAGCCATTGGCTAAAGTCCACCCTAGAACCCCTTCCTCTAGATTTCCACTTGCACAGGGTGATGTGTACTCTCTGTGAACCATGAAAAGAAAAGCACAAGCTGTGGATGGGTGGGCCACCAAACAAGTAACCGCCATGAGACAATTTCTGGCGGCATCCCTCCCAAACCTTTATCGGGTCGATGTTCTTCTTAACCAGGCAAAAGGCTCCGCTATTATATGGGAGCAAGATCTAGCCAAGTATGAAAAATGGAGGGCCGAGCTGGAAGAAACCTGCAACATAGGTGGAGAAGTCGCCACAGAGTCCAAAATTTATGGAGACAAATCATATGATTCCCTCCAAGCCCAGTACTGCAGACTTGTCCTCAGGGGTGAGGTATGTAAGGAACTAGTTAGGGCCTTGAAAGAGAAAGTGACAACTACCCATACCCCTTAGGTCTGTTTAAAGCATTCATGGTTGCAGTATCGCAAGTCAATCCCTTCACCACCGGGATGTGTACCCAGGAGGACTATGTCCTCAACAAGTTTGATGAGTGGATGGAGTCCTTGTATCCGCTTGCCGGAGATTTTTACCAGGGCAGATTATCCAAATTGTCAAAGACAATGATCTGATCGCACGATGCCATAAAAATGGTAGATGAACTTCGGAGCGGGGCTGAGGATGTTCAAGAGGCATTGAAGGCTATTTGAAATAGGTGGGACAACATTGAAGATATAGATGAAGAAAGCATAGGCCAAGTACTAGAAGCTTTGGAAAAATCATAAGGAATAATAAAATTCTCTAGATTCTAGAGAATCCCACCAACCCCATATTGGTTGTATTTATTGATTCTTTCAGAATGCAAGTTCCTGGATCCCACATTTTTGTATTTTGTAAGTGTCCCATGTCCTAGTTCTCAAGGCCGACCGATCACTTTCAACTGCAGTTAATAAAGGTTGTCAGAATGTAGGTAACCGCAACAAGGCATGTCGGATCGACAAGAGGTTTTCTGATAGATGGTCTTCCCAAGGCACCACTTCAATGTTACACCTGGTGCATCGGAGACAGGGCGCCACTTTCCCATTTATGAGGCATGTAGCTTCGATCCCCAAGGGATTAGATTTCTTCCTTCTCCTGGCTCTCTTCTCAAGGCTGATTCTTTCACTTTGCTTTTCTTGTCTTATTCTCCGGACATGTCAGACCTTCTTCATCTCGAGGTCTTTTGTAACGTGGTGCAGGTAGTAACCGACCACCTAAAAATAATATTATATTGTGAAGTGTAAAATAAGTTAGGTCAATTTTTAGGTCAAATGATGTGTACAAATAAGAAGTCTGACCTTATTCTAAGGGTTAGCGAAATTGATAATTTTGCAGTCCATAGTCAATAGCAATTTGGTTTTTCAGTTCTTAGTTGCAGAGCTCAATGCTCCATAGTTTCTAAGCTTTCAGTAGTTAAATGCTCCCCTGGAGCCACCATTGTATCACGCACTAGTGCTTGCTGGGAAAAGATGTTAATGAGGAAGGAAGAGTTCTCTTAATGATGTTGTTGGCATTCTGTCTTCTAGGTTAATGGTATTTTATGCTGTGTTCTTCATGTCCTCTTCTCTAGTACTTAAAGTAGATTAACGACCTCCTTTCCTTTTCTACTGATAATATATGAACTGATGGTTGTATATTTCTTAGGTATTTAGTGTAGTGTGTTAGAGCATTGTTGATGTTTTGAATATTCAATATAACTATAGGTAGATGAAATCTTTCTAACTCTACAGTATATTTTAAATTTTGTTTGTTAAGTAAATGCGCACTTGCAGGAAACCCCACTCACTTGAATCCCCAGAAAAGATGAGTTAAGATAACTAGCTATCCCCCTCAAACAAGACAGTCACATTTCCCAACTGAGCCTTGCACTATCAAGACCCAACTCTGACATGCTTGGAGGCCCAGGGAATCTCATTTCCCTAGACAACCTTTATAGGAAAAGTTGGCCGGTACCCCGGTACCTGGTGACAACTTACCTTTGTTGGAAGACCCGGTCACAAAGTCCCGTCAATAGAAATTGGCGATAGAGGGAGGGCATGAACTCATCACCCTCTAAAGATTTAGATTTTATAGCGCTCGAGGGTTCCCCAAGCTATAGTTTTAGGAGTCAATCCTTTAGTGGGATTGGATCATTTTCACCAACAAGATTTGAAAGAGTCCTTAGATCAGCTCCCAATCCTGGATGGTTTTTTGAACTTGAGCCTCCCGCTCGGAAGAAATGGACCCTGAAAGTCAAGTCAACCACCATTATCTAGGGATCTAGTGTACTAAAGAATACCCAAATCCCCTAGATGATCCCAGGGACTAGTGCCCAACCCAATCAAAATCCAACTCCCCCAATGGTTGCATATTTTGGAAATACCGGGTCCCCAATGGGAACTTTTCCAGGTGCAACCAATGATTTACCTTCGCGCCCAAAGAAGATCTTTCCTCGATATGAGCACCTAGCCTCAGAACTATCTTGTAGCCTTAACAAATCCCCAAGTGAAATTGGGAAAAGCACGCCATTTACCATGATACCCGATGGAACTCCTTACGCTAGGGGATATAACCCCAATCAAGCTATGGTAGCCCCCGCAATGGCCATGAATCCCCCGCCACCACCGATAGACCAGTAGGTCTGGTACATATATCCATCTTAGACCCAGGCAATACCGGGTCTGGAATCTTTTCCCTGGAACCAGCCATAACAAATGAAACAACCACAGACACAACCACTCGGAGTGCCTTTCTTCCATTCATTCACGGCTGAAGGATTGCCCACGAAAATACTGTTGCTTTCCTAGGAAACCAATAACAACAACTGTCACATTGTGACACAAACACCCAGTTGACCGCTGAGGTTGAATCCCTCTGGTGAATGTTGTCCACCCTGACTATGGACATGGGTCAACTGAAGGTGGGGTCCTACGTGCCCCAGAATCCCAATTCTAGAGAGGGAATATTTTCTTTGGCCAATGAAACAATAATGCTAGAGGAAGAAACTACAACACCGGGCCTCGGCCCAACCAACATCAATGGAATAACAATGCCACTACTGGAGGCCCGCCCTCAAACCAAAATACCAATCAGAGTTGTGCTGGACTGTCCCATTTTATGCCAGTCGTAGACTTTCAGCCCATGACTAATTGGTGTAGATTGCATGACACAGGCTCCCACAATGATGTAAACTATGCCACGTTGGAGAAATTCATCATGATTTCCCAACTGGATAGACAAAAAGTGTCTGATCCTACTCCCCCAAAACCTCCTTTCCAAGAGCCCACTCATGGGGCATTCACCTGTGAGACCATCTTTTTTGGGACTGTCATAGAAGATGAAGAAGAACCCAAACTACAGGGGTTCTTTGACGAATCTATTCCGGCCTTTGAGGCCAATGCCTTCACCATCCCAAGGGCTCCCTATAACACTCAGAGTTAGACTGGTAAAGGACCAGTTTACACACCCACACCTCCTAAGGACACTCCTCCCCAGGACAATACAACCGATCGGTCTGTCCCTCCAAAAGGTTCTAACTCTAACCAAACCAAGAACCCGACCGAGGGAAGCTGTCAATTCTCGGGAGGAAGGTTTGACATCATGAAGGCATTATAACAAACCACCACCTCCATGACTTTGATGGAGGTTTTACTCAACTATCCCGAGAAGAAGAAGTCCCTTATGAAGCTCTTGGAAAACCTGGAAGCCGTCAGTCACCCACCCAAGATTGTCTCTTTCGAGGATGCCAACATGATTGTCTTCTAGGGAAATAATAAAGATCCTCCCTTCCAGCTAGGCCTGAACATACAAGGGAAAAAAATACACAACTGCCTAGTAGATTCTGAAGCTTCGGGCAATATCATACCTTTATCTATATTCCAGAAGCTCAGATTTTGACCCACCCCGTCCAACGGTGTAGTAATCCAACTAGATAAGATAGCTATAAAAATGGTGGGAGAACTAAAGAACATCCAGATTCAACTCATCCAGGACTCCAGAATATCCAGTACAATCAACATCCAAGTGGTGGACATCCTAGAGACTTATGGGATGTTGCTAAGTCAGAATTGGTCCAAATCCCTAAACGGGTACTTTTTGACTGACTTCTCCCACTTGTAGCTCCCCTAGGAAGGAGAATCTAACAAGATCTAGGTTGAAAGTGAGCCCTAGATGAGATAGGACCTCACTGAAGTTAGGAGGGTAAATGAGGTCCTATTATCTGAGACTTCCCCCGGGGTGTACCAACCCCTTGAAATCTTATCATTCGATTTCACCCCTGGGGAGGATCCCATAATTCTGTAGAGAACCCAGGACCTGGAAGAAAAATTTAAGGTTGAGGTTAACTCTCAGGGTACTACAGAAACCCCCACCACACTCTTGTGTGACACTTAGTGCCGGGTGCACTACCAGAAACATTCAGAGCTAGAGTGTGAGCCTTGCCTTTTCACTCCTACCTAACACATCGATGCCTTCCAGAAGAATGAACATGTGGCTGATTCCTTAGAACCCAGTGTTCCCACTGGAAGTGCCTCTTTGGTGCCATGTGTCTGGGGATCTCAATCACAAACCCCTTCGGAGACAAACCCCACCCACATATCATCGGCGTTGGAGGAAACTCCTCCCAGCCCTCCCAAAAATAATCCAAAGACCGCTTCATCTTCCTAGCCCCAGACGAAAAATGAAAATTTTTAGACCCTTAAGTGCGATGGGTCCTGATCGAAAAAAGGTTGTCGGGCCAGAGTGGAATTATTCAACCCACAGGGAAAATCCTTTCTCGCGTCCTACAAGCTACAATTCAACTGCATGAACAACTTCATGGAGTACAAGGCCTTGGTCCTCGAGCTCCTGTTTGCACTAAGGAAAGGAATCACTCGCCTCTGGGCCTTGGGTGATTCAAAGTTGATTGTCAAAAAATTCCAGAGTCAATACACCTGTCATGATAAGAGGTTGGCTACATACCGCAACTGGGCATGGAGCCTTATTGAGGATTTTGATGCCTTTGGCATCGATCTTATTCCCCAGAGATAGAACTATATCTCAGATGCCCTTGCTATTTTTGCTAGTATAGTTGTGCCCATGGATGGCTTGCAACTCTAGAGATTTTCTATTGAGATGATTCCCACCCCATAAATTCTAGATAATGTCACCCATTTTTAGGTCTTTAAGGATGATCAACATATCCTGACCTTCATGGCCAATGTTGGTGTCTTTAATGACCAGATAGTGGAAGAAAAAGATCATGATGACATTAGGTAGGGTGATGAAGATGATGGGATCATGGACCTACCGACCAACACCATCCCAAAGGGGATGGTTTCACTTGAACAAATCTTTGACTCGGACCCTCAGGGCCGGGAAAAGATATCATCCTCCTCGAAGGGAGGAAAATTTGAGAAAGTGAACATCGTCCAGCCTGGTGAAGAGAAAATGATACACATTGGCACCTCCTGCTCCCCTGAGAAGAAGGAGAAGATTCTCATAGTTCTCTTAGAATACACTGATGTGATAGCGTGGGGATATGAGGACCTAAAAACTTATGACACATCCATTATGACTCATACTATCCCACTCAAACCTGATGCTAAGCCCTTCTGACAAAAGTAGCAACTGGTCAATCCACTGATTGAGCCTTTGATTCACGTGGGTGGCCAACCTAGTGCCTATGAAGAAGAAAAGCGGTGAAATTCACCTTTGCATTGATTTCCAAAATTTGAACAAGGCTTCCAAGAAAGATAATCCTCCTCTCCCCTTGTTGGATAAGTTGTTGCAAACTGTGAATGGATCACAAATGATATCTTTCTTGGATGGGTACTCCGAGTACAACCAGGTCATAGTTAAGTTTAGAGATAGAGATAAGATGGCATTTGCCACCAAGTGGGGAACGCTTGTCTACTGGAGAATGCCCTTTGGCCTGATTAACGTAGGGGCCACATTTCAAAAGGCCATGGACATTGCGTTCAAGGGCCTTGTGAACCGGTGTATAATCATTTACATGGATGATTTGACCATCTTTTCTTGGGATAGGCATGATCACTCCACCCACCTTGCGCAGATTTGTGAGAGATGTCGCCGGCACAGGATATCCCTCAACCCCAAGAAATGCATATTCAGGGTCACTAAAGGGAATTTTCTCAGGCATATTATCTCTAAGAAGGGTATATCCATCAATCCTGAGAGAGTTGAGGCACTGCTAAATCTACAAATGCCCAACAACAAGAAAGAGATGTGATCTTTCTTTGAAAAGATTAACTTTGTCTGGTGGTTCATCACTGGATTCACCGAGATCGTAAAACCACTCAAAGAAATGATGAAGAAAGATACTAAAATTGAGTGGAGTCCTAAATCAAAGTGAGCATTCACCCAAATTAAACATACAATAATGGAGGCACCAGTTCTGGCTAGTCCAAACTATTCCCTCCCTTTCTATATCTATTCCTTTGCTTCAACACATTCTGCCATGATAGTATTGACCCAAAAGGTCGAAGGGGAAGAATGACCAATAGCTTTCATGAGCTACCCCTTCAAGAACACTAAAGTTTGGTATTCATCCTTAGAAAAATAGGCCTTTTCTCTCATTCACATCGTTAAGAAATTTCAGCATTATATTCTCCAGAGCAAGGTGCATGCTATCATCCCAAGCCAAGCATTAAAACCTCTGTTGATGTAGAGTGAATTGGGTGAAAGATGGGGGAAATGGATGGCCATCCTCCAAGAATAAAATTTATAAATGTAACCCATGAAAATAGTCCGGGGCCAGGGACTAAGTAGAGGGATGGCAGAAGATACTCCCCACATCGAATGTCAGACATATACGGTGGATTCCATCACTCGAGACCCATGGTACACAGATCTAGTGTACTTTTTTTTAAATAATAGATTCCCAGAGGGATTTCCTCCAAACAAACGTTGCACCCTATGGATGAAAAGTGCACACTTCATGATCAAAAATGTCATGCTTTTCTGTAGAAACTATGGAGTGTACCTCCGGTGCATCGATAGGGTTCAAGCTACAAAAATAGTTGAATAATTTCACGGGCAGTTTGGAACTGGGCATGGCTCAGATGACACCACTACCCATCAGATTCTTCAGGCTAGATACTATTGGCCCTGTATCTTCAAAGATGTCTACACTCACGTCTGGAAGTGCCATACTTGCCAAACTGCGGTACATCGTGAACGTAACCCAGCTATGCCTTTGTAGTCAGTCTTTGAAGCCAGACCTTTTGCCCAATGGGAATTTGAATTTATCACTAAAATCAACCTAAACTCATCTACCAACCACCAGTATATCTTGATTGCTACTGATTATTTCACCCGGTGGTATGAAGCGATACCTTGCAAACACAATACGGCAGACGTAGTTATAAAATTCCTGGAAGAAAACATTGTCACAAGATTTGGAATACCCTTCGCTATAGTATGTGACAATGGTCCAACATTTTCTTTGGCCCAATTACTTGAGTGGACCTATGACCAGAAGATCACTCTAAAGTTCTCTAACAACTATTACCCCCAGGGGAATGGTGTTGCTGAATCAACCAATAAAAATTTTCTTGAAGTGATCAAACACCTGTTAGAATAGAATCCCCAGGATTGGCACCAAAAGTTGAGATTCACCCTCTGGGTGGACCGTATTTGCATTAAGGCCACCCTGGGGACATCCCCATTCTATCTGGTCTATGGCTAGAACCCAGTGTTCCCCATTAACCTACAGATCCCAGTTTTATAGTTTATGTAGGAATTCAGCAACCGGGACAATATTATGGAGGTTCAGCTCCTAAATCTAGTGTGGATAGAAGAACAAAGAGACGCAACCCTTGAACATTTTACACGTCACCAAGAAGTGGTAAAATGATGGTTTGACTAAAGAGCCCAATATAAGGCCTTTCATATTTTAGACTTGGTCCTCTTGTGGGATAAAGCCCAGGAAAAGAAAGGGAAACATACTAAGTTCCAACGACTCTGGCTCGGACCATATTTGATCTCAGAAATGTGCGGGGAAAACACCTATCACCTCAATACCATGACCAGAGAGTCCGTCCCATCGCCCGTCAATGGACAGTTTCTCAAACATTATTTTGAATGAGGCAGGTTTGTCCAGAGTTATATCGTATGTAAATTTTCTTGCTTGTAGATAGTCCTTTCCCCGGTACCCTGTTTGGGGTGCCTTGTAAATAGTTGTCGGCTATCCTCCGGGACCACCTTGGTTTTCGGTTCTTTGTTTTGTCTTTTTTTTTGGCTTTGTCCTTTCTTTTTTAGTTTTCCATTTTTTTTCTCCCCCCTTTGTAGGCTGGTATGCCTCGCATGACATCTAGTCTCCGGGATGATGCCTATCATATTATGGTGAACATTGGAATCTATTGTTAGCATGGTGGAATTGGTCCAGTCTTTGGAGTTATTTTGTAAGTTTGGTAGCAATATTTGAGCGATCTGCATCATATTTATCCCTAGAAGTCTGGCAATTAGTTAAGACAAAATCTAAAGGAACAAGTAATCAGACACATCAAGAGTAGATCGGTCACATTGGTTTATTGGTCCAAGTCTAAACTTTTAAAATTCTTTCTGGGTCTGAAGTTTTTCTTCTCCATTTAGAAAATTAAGGTGGATGGAAGGTTGAAAGAAGTACCGCCATTAAATTGAGCTAAGCTCAGGCTTAATGGTGAAAGAAGTACTGCCCTCTCATCCAGAAAAGAATAAAAAAGAAAAGAAAAGATGGGATGAAAAATCCAGTATCTGGGAGAAATGAGAAACTTGGGTGAATTTGGATTGATATATTTAGTGCCTCTTCTCTACTTCTCCTAGAGGTCATCAGCCTGATTTTCTTCCAAAGCACATGCCACACAACTGACGAAAGACTAAGGATTAAATCATGTATGAGCTAGATTTTCTCAAACACTTCATGCCTTACAAACAAGATTCTCTGAGTAAGGATTAGTTCTGGTTTTGTTAACTAGAGATTCTACGATTCTCGAATGCGCCAAGGCATTCATCTCAGATAGTCACTATTTGTTATGTCCTGCATACCAATCCCTACATTTTGTGTGCAAAATGTTGGGTCCCCTCTTTTCACTTTTGGGCTCTTGCCTTGTTTGTCTTGTCTTTTGTTTTCTTTATTTTCTTCTGTAGGTTTTCCCTCCCACGAGGTTTGTTTTGCTTTCTGCTTTTATCTTTCGTGTCTTCGGGACCCAGTCCCATAGTTGGTTGTTCTTTCCAGAGCTAGATTCCAAACTCTACGATTCTCCACCATGATGTCTTCTCCATGTGAAAAGGCGTGGTGGCATGGAATCCCTGGGCTTGGAGTCCAGAGGTTTGCCTATTCCAAAGTTTGCGGGGAAAAGAGGGTAACTTGCTTTTACCTTGGGTATAAATAGAAATTACATGTCACTTTCACAGTTACCATGATTAAAATACTCAAAGCTTTTAGAGTGATTCCTTGGTGATTTGAAGTGTGATTAAGTTGTGAATTACACTGAGCTTAGTGGATAATTACGAGTTGACTTTTGGTGCGGATCGATGGCCATTCAAAGGTTGAAGCTATTACAGAGTGGTCCTAGGGTCTTCTTTCCTTGCCATGCTTTGAATTTCCAGGTAGGTTCTCTAGTTCCACTTTGTCCTTTCTGATTTTGCTTCATTCTGGTTTGCATTTTTGCCTTTTGTGTCTCCTGCTTTTGGTTCGCCACCCGTTGGTGGGTTGGCTCTACTAGAGGGTTGTCCGCCCTCTGCGCAGCTGTAGATTAGTGTATATGTTGTGCTTTGCCTTGGGTTTAGTCATGTAGATGTGGTGTAAATCTGTAAAGATTTGTAAGTGCTGTATATTAATATATATTTTGTGTATATGTGTTTCAGCCCTCAGCCCCCTGTATTTTATGCATGTATATACCCTATATATCCGTCCGAGCTCATGAGTTCCTTGCGCTCTATCTCACGTTTTCACCCTGGTGAGACCAAGTCTATCAAGACAAGGTTGCCATAGTTTGAACTTGGCACCTCACTGGTTCAAGCCATGGCGGCTTTCTCTCTCTTTTGTCTTGTCAACTTAATGGTGAGATTAATTTCCCACGAGCAGGAATTCAAACCATGTCCCATTTGGCATTCATTTTACCCTATGTCAGGCCACTTGTCACCATTAATGCCTTTATGTCACCTACCATCTGAACATGTTCCAACCTACGTCTGCTAAATATAGTTTCTTACTGGTCACATTAGCAATGGATAATACTTTCTAGGCTCTGGGCCCCGAACAAATACTTGTCCTGCATTTCCCCTTGTCATTTGGTTTGGTTTTCCCCAAAATTTTATTCATGTCTATTACAAGTATCCTGGGACTTTTGATGTATGCTAACACTTGTTGAACAAATGTAGGGTGGTGATGATTTCCCTGGAGTTCTAATCTTTCTTTGTACATATCATGTTCTAACGGTTCTCTGGTCTTGCAGGTTGCGGATAGATTGATCAAAGATGTCTGAGGTGATCACCCCTCCTTCTAGCCTGGTGTTACCTACCACATCCACCCGAGCGGCCACCAAAACTAAGGTTGAGAGGTTACTGGAAAAGCTACCCTTGGCTTCCAAGTATCCCAAGGACGGTGCCATCATAGGGTCCAAAATAGAGTCCAAAGTTCAAGAAATAACGGACACTGGGCCCAGACCTTGGGCAGAAGTGCAAGGCTTAATTAAAGTCATTTACAGGTTAAAGGATACTGGAGATAACCTAGCAACTTAGATTGTCGCCTCTAGTATTATCAAAGCAGCTAATTTTCCCTATTTGGTGTAATCACCGTGTTAACGGGGTTTTGCTGACCGGGTCCGCCAACAGTCATAAGTTGTCACCGGGTTCCGAGGAAATCGGCCAACTCCGCCTGCAAAGGTTATCCAGGAGAAATAAATCCTCTGGGCCTTCAAGCACCTGGGTGTCAGGTCACAACAGTGCGGGGATCAGTTGGGAGAGGTGACTATTTTTGAGGGGGATAGCTTGTTACTTCAACTCATTCTTCTGGAGATTCAGTACAGTAAGGGTTTCCCAGAGCATTCTATACTTAGCAAATAAAATGAAAAAGATCCTGCAGGGTTAGAAATGTTTATCTAACTACAGTCATGCTGAAATGCTCGGAACATCAACAATACTCTGAAAGACTACACTAAATACAATGATTGCTCTAGGGGAGAATCTAACTATCAAGAATAGAACAATGGAGCATTGAGCTCTGCAACTTAAAACTCAGGAATTACTTTTTCTATTTCTTATAGACAACAAAATCATTAATTTCGCCGACCCTTAGAAATGCGCCGATTTGCCTATTTATACAACTCTCTAACCCTAACCCTATTTCACTGTGTTTTAATAAAATACAATATCTGGGGGCCGGTACTACCTGCGCCACCCTACAAAAGACCTGGAGATAGAATAGGTCTGCCATGTCAGAAGAAGAAAACAAGAATATACATCGGAAGAATCAACCTCGGGAAGAGGGCCAGAGAAGAGAAAGTAGAAAGTAAGTCCCTCGGGGACCGAGGCTACATGCCTCATAAATGGGAAATGCGGCACCCTGTCTCCAATGTGCCAGGTGTACCTTTGAACGGTGCCTCGAGAAGACCACCCTGTCAGAAACTAACTGCCGAGCCAATGCCTCTTGATGTGGCCAACTACCCTCTGACAGTCTTTATTAACCACCTCTGAAAGTGACCGGTCGGCCTCGGGGACCGGGACACAGATCATCTTTAAAGAATACAAAATTTTGGATCTGGGACTCCGGGATTCAGGAACTTACGTCCCCAAAAGAATAAAGAATACTTAATACTCAAGTTTCCCCGGTTCCCGGAGAACGCTCAAGGCTGCTTATTATCGTTGAAGGCCTGAAGGAGGCAGAAAATGCCATCCTCGTAGATTTTTCTTAGGCTGGCCCTTCTGTGCCTGGCCACATCAACTAGTTCCCCCAGGTCCAAAACATTATTTCTGAAGTCATCTGCCATCCTTGCGGTGTCATGGCCTTTAACCACCATTTCGGTAAGTTTTTTCATTTGGGCCCCATCTATCCCCTCTGGGGATTGATACCGAGATGCCATCATTTCATCAAAATTCCCCAAAATTGACTCCTCTAGGGTATAAGTATCTGTACTAAGGGGATCAACCCCAGAAGCTTTGATTACAAATGACTTGTATAAATTGAAAGAATACGTTATTGTATTTACCCTTTCCTATAAGGACTCTACCAGTTGCTTGGTTACCTCCAATGTGAGGTCCAGTCTGGAGTGCTGAGCCCTTACGAAATCAAATGATTCCTCACCTAGAATTTCGGATTCAGAAATTATGTCTTCCCCCAGGGTGAGGAGCTCTTCGAGCTCTGCCTTCCACGCCTGGTAATTCTCGGCGTCACTCTCCCATTGCTCAATCAGTGCTTCTGCCTAGTGAATAACCTGCCGAGCCGTATATAAATCTGGGAGAGTGGATGCTAGGAAATGCCGGTGTTTCCTATCTGTACAGCGACCCATTTGTCTACTTCTTGGGCCTTCTTTTTCATTACTCGCAGGGAGTCTATGTCGCTCTGCGGTAATTCCTCTAATGTGGAGGTCTGTGGGGGGGCGGTGTTGAGGGGTCGGGCCAGCTCGGTAAGAAACCCCATAAGGTTTGCATTCTTCCCTTTCTCAGCTTTGAGCCTCTGGGCCTCTTTTTCATATCAAGCCTCCACTGCCCTTGCTGCCTCCTTCAGCAGGTCTACTTCGCCCTTCTTTCCCCTTTTTCCCAAGGACACCTCTGCGATATTGTAATCTGAGGGATCCGCGGCTGCTTCATCAGTGCCTGGGGGAGGCGTTACCACTACCACAACTGTTTCTCCGCCCGGCCCAGTCCGAAGGGTATGAACTATCTGGGCCTTCTTTGCTTTTGGCGGGGCTTGAGCTAAGGCCATCATTTCGGCCAGGGAGAGAGGGACTGCCGGAGCGGATTGGGATTTTCTTTTTTTTTTTTCTGCCAGCCATGGAGGTGGGAGAGGTGGCCTTCCTGCCAGAGTTGGTTCTTTAGATTCTCTCCCAGTGTCTGGTGGCGGCTGCTCCTTTTCAGCATATACTTCCTTTGTTCCTCTCCCTGCCAGTACTTCTTCTACAACAATCTTCTTTTCAATTTCTATCTCCTCAGCCTGGTCCTGGATGTCAATTGATGTGTCTGGACCCTAGTTGGCTTCCTTGGGGATTTCTTCTTCATGCTGCTCTTCTTCTTCTTCCTCATCTGTTGGCAGTAGGGGAGGTATTGGGTTGAGATTTAGAGTTTGGGCCACTGTGATAACCTGCCCGAAGGTTGCCCCTGGGAGTGGCCTTGGGAACGCGGTGGCTGGGGTTACGGTTGATCCTGAAGGTCCAGGTCTGGGTTCCCTAGCGGATGCCATCTATTCACTTGGTGGTTGTTGGTCCACTCCCAGACCTTGTGTTTTTGGGGCCCCAGAGATAACCTCCGGTTCTGACCTCTTTTCTTCTGTTTGCTTCTCTTCTTGTTTTGCAGCTTCTAGTTCCAGATCTTCTGAGTCCACAGCCCCTTGTTCCTTTTCTGGGACTTCTGTTTCTGCTTGTGTGTCATCCCCTTGCAGATTTCTGAACTCATCGACTGCAAATACGTCAAACTCCTCTTCTAGAGGGGGATTGGCTGGGTCCTCCGTTTGTTCTGCCTCTTTCTCCGGTTCTGGGGAACTAGAAGAAAGGATTTCCACTTCTTTTGGGAGGGATGCCTTCAGCACCAGTTCTGCCTTAGGCTGTTTGATGTGCTTTCTCTTCCTCTAGGTGATTAAAGGCGGCCCCACATCGGCTATTGCTGCTGACTCTGTGGGATCTACCCCCGTCGCCTTGACCATCAAGGCTGCCATTGATGGGGAGGAAGGAGGACGAATTGGTCTGGCCATTAGTGGGGGAGTGACTAGCTTCGTTATCAACTACTCTCTCATTTGCTGGGAGGCTGCTACAGATTTCTTAATCTGTTCTTGAATGGGGACTTGCTGCACGAGGGGAGTTGTATTTATCCCCTTTCCTTTGGCTGTGCCTTGTGCAGAAGTCCCAGCCCCCGGAGATAATTTTGGTACCGGCTGTGGTGTTGGTTTTGGTACCAGTCGGGGAGCTTGGCGCATACTCCCGAGGCACACCCTCTTGAAATAGGCGTGACTTCGCTTGACTAGTTTCTGATTGAAGTCCTTAATCATGTGCTCCTCTTGGATGGCCCAATTCATTGCCGGCAATGCCATTTTGTCAATCCCCTTTTCTTTGTACTGGGGATCTATGGTGGGGGCGTCGTCAGAAAATCCCACTGGGAACCTCTGGAGCTTTAGTTCCTGCATCATTCCAGTCGTCATTCTATCATAGTGCCGGCTACGCACATCCATGTCATCCTGGTGATCGACCCAGAAGTCTTCCATGTGTACGTGGTGGGGCTCCGAAGCCTGAGGCAGTGTCGTTGCAATTCTGCCATGCGGATCAAAATTTCTCCGTGCCAGATAGAATTCCTGCAAGTTATAACATTTTAACTCATTGTCTGCCTCCTTCGCAACGGCCAGACTGCAGGTGTAGTTCCCACAGGAGATTGGGAACGAGATGTTGGGGACCTTCTTGTGGGCCAAGAAGGTATGCAATTCCATCATTTGCCGGCAATATTCCAGCAGCACGATCTTGTCCCCACAATGCTTGGGCAACAAGTAGGGTTTCCCAGAGAAGCCGACGACCCTAATGTATGTATGCTACTGAAATTGAATATAGTAGTGCCCATAACTACTAACCAACTTCATCACCTCAGTGGATAGGCGGTATCTGGCATCTCGGGTGGGCGTGAGCAGATGGTAGTAAATGAAGGAATCGTTTACCCAGTAGTAACTGGGGAAGCTGGCCTCCCATTGAATCTGTGGAAAATGGTCCCACGGTGCTTTTTGTCTCAGGCCAATCCCGAGAATGCCATTTGTAAGCAGGCCATTGGAGTGGGGCCTCTGTTGGGCCAAAGCCCAGAAAACATAGGAAGTCATGTAAAACTTCTTCTTCTGGTTCAATTGCAGGAACTGGGAGTCGACATGATTGGAAATTATTGTCGCCCAGTCGAAGAATTCTCGCTTAGTGGAGATGCCCAGGAGGAAATAGTACATCCATTTTTCAAATTCCTGGGCGGAGGGCTGCCCAAATACCCGTGCCAATGCTATCATCCCCATTTGGATGCTCTCCTTGAATTTAGAGCGGGGGATATCTATTTTCATTCTCCTTGGGTCCCTCTTTGGGACCTTGAGCCAGCTGGTGTTCATGTACACCTGGGCAGCATCCTCCAGTTGATTGAACTGTTTCAAGGCTTCGGTCCTTGTAACCACTGAGGCCCTATCAAATTGCGGGATACCCAGGCCTGCTTGGAAGGTGACTGGGTCGAGGGACACCAGTGGAGTGGGGAATCCCGTAGGTTCTGCAGCTGCTAGCATAACGTCCTGGACATAAGAGTTGTAATTGGCCGCCAATGCTAAGAAAAGCTCCAGAGATTACACGAAGCATGGAAAGAAAGCTGCCCGGAGGATTCCAGAACCTCCGACATTGGTTGCGAGTTTGTCTCCAGCCTGTCGCTGGATGTGCATTATCTTTACCAGGGCTTGCATTTCTACCCAGGTCTCGACACTGGCGTTGGTCATCAGTTTTACCTTGGACTCAATCTTTGAGCCCACAATCTCATTATCCTACACAAACTTCATGGTGAGGGGCAGCTTTGCCAGGGCCTTCTCTATTTTTGACTTTGCTGCTGTCCTGGTCTCGGTTGTGGTTGGTAACTTCGGACTTCTGGTAGGAGATGATGCAGATGCTTCAGACATGTTTGGAAGATGAAGTTTGGACCTGTGAGACAAAGCAACCGTCAGAACATACTTATCAAAATAAAACAATAACTCCAGGGTCCGGAGATCTTACCATCTGGCCGTTTGCATTTCCTAAAAAGTTAGTTTTACGCATAAGTATCCGAAAAGAAAAACACAAACTTAGGACTTTCATTATATCTCTAGGTCTAAGAAATTTTATCACACTTGATGAAGGCATAGGATGAATGGTGGAAAGAGGACTAAGGCTCAGAGAAATGACTGTTAGCAAAGAAGAAAGTGGAGGCAGGTCCACGTGGACGCCACGTGCGTTGGCATTAAATGGATGTGATGGCAATGGCGGCGGAGCCAACTGTCTGAGCGCGTGAAAAGGGAAAGCCACTTGGTGAGAAGTAATTGTGCACATGAAAAATAAATGAGGCTCTGACAGCCTTGATGGAGGAGAGAGAAAATCACCTATTTGAAACCGGCTGAGAGCCGAGTTTCAAACAGGTGGTTTTCTGCCTCGAAGCAAGCTTGGAGGCGAAAAACCAGCAGCAAGGGCGACTCGACCAGCTTGTCGAGCCACCCGAAAGGATATACATAGAGCTGAGGGGTATATATATGGAAAGGAGGAGATATACAAGGGTTATCTACAGGTATGCACATATATACATGAATATACACACGGGATGACTTTCGCGGGAACAAAACTAGACAAGGCTGAGACAAATATATATAGCCATTTACATTATTTACATGCTATTTACAAACTATACAGACAAACAACCTCTGCACAGAAGGCGGACAACCTCCTGGTAGAGCTGACCCACCAACGGGTGGCAAAACCCGAAGACAAAAGAATGAACACGACAGAGAAACAGAGAAAGACGAAAACAAAACCAAGAAAACCCAAGGAAAAGACAGAAAACAGATGTGAAATAGAGGAGGAAAGGCAGAAGCACCAACCTAAAATGCAAAAGGCAGAGGAAAGGAGGGATTACTGAGAGAACTCTACAACAACTTGGGTCCTTAGGCTACCAAGATCACCACCATGAATCACTTGCGTATGTCTGAGAACCACAGAAGGTGTTAAGCTTTGATTATCACAAATTCTCTGTAAATGCTCTACTAATCGCTTTGAAAATGCTCTATTTTTCTCTAAGTGCTTGAAGGTTTTAATCGCGGTAAGTGTGAAAATGATAGGTAAGTCTATTTATACCCGCGGTGAAAAGAAATCCTCCTCCTTCCAGAGATTTCAGGTCAAGCGCAACCTCCAGACTCTGGGCCCGGGGATTCCTTACGATGATATTCTTTAAGACTTAAGAACATCATAGCAAAGAATCCCGGAGTCCAGAATCTGGCTTCTGACAAAAGACAACCTCCAGGATCTGGGATCCCAGAGGGGAAAACCAAACCAAGAAAACAACACACACCGGGGAAGAAAACCCCGGAGAAAGAAAGCAAAAAGGAAAAGAAAGACAAGGCAAAGCCGCAGCAAAAAGTAAAGCAAAAGAAAAAAAAAGGGGGGACCCAACATTTTGCACAAAAAATGTAGGGACGGGGATGCAGGGCATAACAAATGGTGACTATCTGGGACAAATGCCTTAGCGCATTTGAGAACCATAGAATCTCTGGTTAGCACAACCAGAACAAATCATCCTCCCGAAGCGTTTGACAAGAAGAGAGCAGCATATTCGAGAGAACCTGACCACACGGGAGTCAGTTCATAGCCTTTTATCAGTGGTGTCATGTGTGCTTTGGAAGGAAATCAAGCCGATGACCTCTGGGAGGAATAGAGAGGCGATACTAATTACATCGAACCAGTCATCCAATTTGATTGCTTTCCCCCGGAGACCAGAGTTTCATCCTGCTTTTCCTCTTATTATTTTATTTATTTCTAGGTGGGGAAGGAGGTACTTCTTTCACCATTGAGCCTAAGCTTAGATAAAATGCAAATGGCGGTACTTCTTTTACCTATCCACCTATATTTAGATATTTGGAGAGGGTAAAACTCTGGACACAGGACAAATTTCTTTGGATTTTCAGACGTGGATCAACCAATTAGTACAGCTGATCTACCCCCGACGTGTCTGATTACTTGTTCCTTATATTATTATTTTTCACTGATTGCCAGACTCCCAGAGATAACACCCAATGGAGATTGCTCGAAAATGTGCCATAACCTGCAAAACAATCCCGGAGACCGGGTTGATTCCACCGTGATAAAGATACATTCTAAAGTTCACCATGTCGGAGGCATTGCACCAGAGGCCAGAGTTATGCGAAGAATTCCAATTCCTACAAGGTGGAGCAAAATGCTAGGACCAAAAGAAAGCCGAAAGAGAAAACAAAGACAAAAAAAACAAAAGGGGGAGACTGCCCCAGAGGACAGCCGACAAGACTATTTACAAGGGGATATTTACATATAATACAATTTTGGACAAACTTACCCTTATTCGAAGTAATGTTTGAGAAACTGCCCATTAACAGGCAATGCGACAAGTTCCCCAGTCAAGGTGTTAAGGCGATAAGTATTTGCCCCGCAGATTTTTGAAATTAAGTATGGTCCGAGCCAGAGCCGTTGGAACTTGGTATGCTTTCCTTTCTTCTCCCGGACCTTATCCCACAATAGGACCAGATCTGAGATCTAAAAAGCCTTGTATTGGGCTCTTTTGTCAAACCATCATTTTACCACTGCTTGATGATGCGCAAAGTGTTCAAGGGCCGCATCTCGCTATTATTCCATTCGCACCAGATTCAAAAGTTGAACCTCCACAATGTTGTCCCTGTTGTTGAATTCCTGCATAAACTGTAAAATCAGGATTTGTAAGTTGACTGGGAATATAGGGTTTTGACCATAAACCAGGTGGAATGGGGATGTCCCCAGGGTGGCCTTAATACAAATATGATCCGCCCAGAGGGTGAATTTCAGTTTTTGATGCCAATCCCGGGGATTTTGTTCTAACAAATATTTGATCACCTCAAGCAGATTCTTATTTGTTGATTCAGCAACGCCATTCCCCTGGGGGTAATAATTGCTGGAGAACTTTAGTGTGATCTTTCTATTGTAGGTCCATTCCAGTAATTGCGCCAAAGAAAATGCTGGACCATTGTCACAGACTAAATCAAAGGGCATTCCAAACCGTGTGACGATATTTTCTTCCAAGAATTTGATAACTACGTCTGCCGTGTTGTTTTTGCAAGGCATGGCTTCAGACCACCGATTACAGTAATCATTCGCAGTAAGGATATATCGGTGGTTGGTAGACGAGTTGGGGTTGATCTCCCTGATGAAGTCAAATGCCCACTGGGCAAAGGGTCTAGCCTTGTAGACTGGTTGCAGAGGCATGGCTGGGTTATGCTCACGATGTGCTACAGTTTGACAAGTATGGCATTTTATGACATGAGCGTAAACATCCTTGAAGATGCAGGGCCAATAGTATCTGGCCCGGAGGATCTGATGGGCAGTGGCGTTAGCTGAACCATGCCCGGTTCCAAACTATCCATGGAATTCATCAATTATTTTCACAGCTTGGTCCCTGTCGATGCACCGGAGGTACACTCCCTCATAATTTCTGTGGTAAAGCGCAGAGTTTTTGATCATGAAATGGGCACTTTTCATCCGCAGAGCGTGACATTTATGGGGAGGCAATCCCTCCGGGCATTTTTTGTTTAGAAGCAAGTACACCAGATCGGTATACCATGGGTCTTGGGTAATGGACTCCACCGTATAAGTTTGACATTCTATGTGGGGAGTCTCTTCTGCCATTGTTCGACTTAGTCCCTGGCCTTAGACTATTTTCATGGGCTGCATCTCTAAGTCATATTCCTGGAGGATGGCCATCCATTTCCCCCGTCTCTCGCCCAACTCACTCTGCATCAGCAGAGATTTGACAGCCTGGTCCGAGATGATAGCATGCACTTTGCTTCGGAGAATATAATGCCAGAATTTCTTCACGGCACGAACCAAAGAGAAGGCCTATTTTTCTAGTGATAAATACCAGACTTTGGCATTCTTAAAGGGGGAACTCATGAAAGCAATTGGTCGTTCCTCCCCTTTAACCTTTTGGGTCAGTACTGTCGCGGAAGAATGCGGCGAAGCAAACAAGTAAATGTAAAATGGAAGGGAATAGTTTGGACTAGCCAGGACAGGTGCCTCCATTATGGTCTGTTTAATTTGGGTGAATGCCCGCTTTGCTTCAGGACTCCACTCAATTTTGGTATCCTTTTTCATCATTTCATTGAGTGGTTTGACTATTTCTGCGAATCCCATGATGAATCGTCGCACGAAGTTGATTTTTTCGAAGAAGGATCGCATTTCTTTCTTGCTACCAGGCATCTGTAAGTTCAACAATGCTTCGACTCTATTAGGGTCTATAGATATACCCTTCTCAGAGACGATATGCCCAAGCAACTTCCCCTCGGTGACCCCAAATATGCACTTCTTGGGGTTGAGGGATATTCCATACCGGCGACATCTCTCGCAGATCTGAGCGAGGTGGGCGGCGTGATCACGCCTGTCCCAGGAGAAGACTATCAAATCATCCATGTAGATGATTATGCATCGATTTACAAGGCCCTTGAACGCAATGTCCATGGCCTTCTGAAAAGTAGCCCCTGCATTGATCAACCCGAAGGGCATTCTTCTATACGCAAACGTTCCCCACTTGGTGGTAAACGTTATTTTATCTTTATCCTCATACTTAACCATGACCTGGTTGTATCCCGAATATCCATCCAAGAAAGACATCATCTGGGATCCATTCACTATTTGTAACACCTCGTCCAAGGAGGGGAGAGGGTGATTATCTTTTTTAGATGCCTTGTTCAAATTTTGGAAATCTACACAAAGGTGGATCTCACCGTTCTTCTTCCTGACTGGGAGCAGGTTGGAAACCCATGTAGTATGCTGGATTGGAAAGATTATCCAGGCTGACAATAGTTTTTCTACCTCTTGACGAATCAGAGGCTCTATCAGGGGGTTGACCGGTCTTTGCTTTTGCCGAAAGGGCTTAGCGTCAGGCTTCAGGGGAATGGTATGGGTCATGATGGATGTATCATATGTCTTCAAGTCTTTATAACCCCAGGCAATCACATCGATGTATTCTTGGAGAACCGTGAGAATCTTCTCCTTTTCTTCAGGGAAACAGGAGGTACCTATGTGGATGGTCTTTTCTTCACCGGGCTGGCCGATGTTAACCTTTTCAAACTTTCCTCCCTCAGGGGAGGATGATACCTTCTCACGGGCCCGAGGGTCTGAATCAAAGATTCATTCTAATGCAACCATCCCCTTAGGGATAGTGTTGGTGGGAAAGTCCATGATCCCATCATCTTTGTTACCTTGCCCCGTATCATCGTGGTCTCATTCTTCCACTATCTGATCTTCAAAGACACCAACGTTTGCCATGAATGCCAGGATATGTTGATCATCCTCAAAAACTTGAAAGTGAGTAACATTATCTGGAATGGAGGGGGTGGGGACAATCTCAACTGAAAATATTTGGAGTCATGAGCCGGCCATCGTCTCAAGTGTGCTGGCAGAAACGGCTAGGGCGTCCGGGACATAGTTCCGTCACCGGGGAATGAGGTCAATGCCAAAGGCATCGAAATCTTTGATAAGGCTCCAAGCCCGGTTGTGGTAAGCAGCCAGCCTTTTGTCATGACATGTATATTGACTCCGGACTTGTTTAACAACCAACTCTGAATCACCCAGAGCCCGGAGGCGGGTGATACCCTTCCTTAGTGCGAATAGGAGTCCAAGGACCAAGGCCTCGTACTCCATGACATTTTTTGTATAGTTAAACTGTAGCTTGTAGGACGCGAGGAAGGATTTCCCCCGCGGGTTGATTAATTCTACCCCGGCCCCACAACCTTGTTTGGATCGGGACCCATCGAACTTAAGGGTCCATAAGTCATTGTTTGTAATCTAGGGCTTGGGACGGGGAATTCCCTTTGGATTATCGCTGGGGGACTTGGGGATTTTCTCCCGGACTACCAGCGTGGTGGTAGGATTTACCTCCGGAGGTGTTTGGATTTGTGATTCTTGGGGGGACGGCACCAAAGGAGTGCATCCCGTAGAAGTACTGGGTCCTAGGGAATTAGTTGTATGTTCACTCCGGAAGATATCAAGTTGCCAGGTAGCGATCGATAGGCATGGCTCACACTTGTGATCTAAATATTTTTGGTAATACACTTGGCACCAAGTGCCAGACAGGAGTGTGGCAAGGGTCACTGTGGGGCCTTGAGAGTTAACTTCAACTTTCACCTTTTCTTCCAAGTCTTGTGCTCTTTGCAACACTACGGGATCCTCTCCGGGGATGAGATCAAATGTTAGGATTTCAAGAGGTTGGTACACCCCCAGAGAAGACTCAGAGAAAAGGACTTCATTGACCTTCCCAACTTCGGTAATGGCCTGTTTTATCTGAGGTTCACTTTTGACCCGGATCTGATTGGACTCTCCTTCCCATGAAAGTCACAAGTGGGTGAAGTCGGTCGAGAAGTATCCATTCAAGGACTTAGACCAATTCTGACTTAGTAACATCCCGTAAGTCTCTGGGATGTCCACCACTTGGATGTCAATGATGCTGGCTATCCTGGGGTCCTGGATAAGGTGTATCCGGACGTTCTTCAATTCCCCCACCATTTTGACAGCAGTCTTATCCAGTTGGATCACTGCACCATTAGATAGGGTGGGGTGGAGTCTGAGCTTCTGACAAATGGATAAGGGTATAATGTTACCCGAAGCTCCAGAGTCTACTAAGCAGTTGTGTATATTTTTGCCATAAATGTTTAGGCCTAGTAAGAAGGGAGGATCCTCATTATTTCTCCGGAAGACAGCCGCATTAGCATCTTTGAATGAGACAGTCTTGGGTGGGCGGCTAACTGCTTCCGGGTTCCCCAAGAGCTTCAGAAGGGACTTCTTTTGCTCGGGACAATTTAACAAAACCTCCATCAAGGTCATGGAGGTGGTGGTTTTCTCTAACACCTTCGTGATGTCAAATATTCCTCCCGGGAACTGGTGATTTTCCTCAGTGAGATCTTTTGCTTGGTTAGAGCTAGGACCTTTTGGAGGGACGGGTCGATCAGTTGCATTACTCTAGGGAGGAGGAGTATCTTTGGTAGGAGGTATAGGTGTGTAAGCTAGTCCTTTACCCGCTGGCTTCAGATATTTTATGGAGCCCACGGGTTGGTAAAGGCGTTGGCCTCGAAGGGCGGGATGGATTCATCAAAGAATCCCTATAGTTCAGATTCTTCCTCATCTTCTCCAGAAGTACTGAAGAAGATGGTGTCACAGGTGAAGGAACTGTGGGTTTGCTCCTGGACAGGGGGCTCCAGGAGAGCGGTATCGTGCGATTGCTGCCTGTCCAGCTAGGAGATCATTATGACTTTCTCTAAAGTGGCACAATTCACCTCATTGTGCGAACCTATATCGTGCAGCCGACACCAATTAGTCATGGGCTGGAAATCTGTGACTGGTGTAAAATGGGATGGTCCAGCACCATTTTGGTTAGTGTTTTGGTTCGGAGGTGGGCCTCCGGTGTTAGCATTATTATTCCACTGCTGTTGGTTGGGCCTGTGCTCGTTGTTGAAATTTCTTCCCCCAACGTTGTTGTTTCGTTGGCCGGAGAAGATATTCCCTCTCTGGGAATTTGAGTTCTGGGGTGCGTAGGACCTAGCTTTCAGTTGACCCATGTCCATGGTCAAGGTGGACAGCATTCGCCGGAGGGATTTGACCTCGGCAGTCAACTGAGTGTTAGCGTCATAATGGGATGGCTGTGTCTATTGTTGGCTTCCCGGGAAGGCAGCAGGATTAACCAGAGTCGAGGGCGGCAATCCTCCAGCCGCGGACGACTGGAAGAAGGGCACTTTGGACGGTTGTGTCTGAGTCTGTTGTGTCTGCTATGGCTGATTCCAAGGGAAGACTTCCGAACCCAGTGTCATCTGGGTCTGGGAGGGGTAAACATATCGTGCCTGTTGGTCTATCAAAGGTGGCGGGGGATTCATCACCATCGAGGGGGAACCTATTGCCAGATTGGGATTGTAACCCCCAGCATAAGCAGTTCCACTGGGGATCATATTGAAAGGCGTGTTCTATCCAATCCTGCCCAGGGATTTGTTGAGACCGCGGGACAACTCTAGGGCTAGGTTGTAGACTTTTGCCAAGGTATCCCGGTTGCCCAGGGCGGTTGTTCTCTAGAGGAGGGTGGCAATGAAAGGGTCCATCGCATTGAGATAGGTCAGTATAGTAACGTCTGGCGATGGGACAAAAGGGCCTGTGCACCTCTTCAGAGCACGCCGAAACCTATGGTTGAATGCTGCAAGAG
>MU228421.1:195167-205753 GCA_018584345.1 Thuja plicata | reverse complement strand
AGCTAGAAGCTCATGGGCTGTCCATTTGATAACCACAGTCAACATTTCAAAAAAATGGATATCCTTGAGCACAAGCACCAATAAAATCAAATAATGGAGTTAAAGCACGGGCTAGGGCACGACACCAGTAGAATGAGGTCATTTCAGTGATAAAAATATACAATTGCATCATTAAACACATATGCCAGTAATATCAAAAAACGTGAATCCAAACATTTGAATACAGTGAATCGATATCCTTGAGCACAAGCACTAATAACATCAAATAATAGAGATAAAGTACTGGCTAGGGAACAACACCAGTAGAATGCGGTCATTTTAGAGAACAAATCCCTCAATAATAAAATGAAATGCATTCAAATATGATGCCAGAGGCTCAAAAGATGAAGAAATCACATGCCTTCTCCCACACTCAGCTGTTGCTCCTTTTCTCCCGCTCTCCAATCAAAATAAAAATGATGAGGCTGTTTCACTTTTTTTTTTTAATGTATACCCCAAATCTGTCAGAATTTTGATGGTCAATTAAACACCCATCAAAATACCAACATCATCGGGGCCTATTACAAAAAAAAAACACCAAATTCATAAGAAAAAGTTACCCGTCGAAAACTTCTGTCAAAATTTGGCCCCAAATGTAGTAGTGGGTGCTACTCTCTCATTGGCGGAAATGATAGCCAAGAATGCAGAGGCTAAGAAGCCCAAGAAGGCATGGGTAGTCTGTACTCTTTGGACTAATCTAGTAGGCAGTGCCGTGACAATTATTGCAACACCCCCACTAGATGCAGAGGCAGCGACCGTAAGACTCGAAGATTATAATATAACAAAAGTTGCATTGGGGAAGAGAGATAAATAGGGTGAGCTAGATCTACTGAAGGAAGCCACCAAGGTGATAGAGGCCAGGTACATCAAGAAGGTCCATAAGCTACAGGTGGAAAGATGGAAAAATGGTAATCTCCTCGCGCTCCTGGTAGAACTCACATAGTCATTGGCTGAAGTCCACCCCGGAACCCCTTCCTCTGGATTGCCGCTTGTATAGGGTGATGTGGACTCTCTGCAAATCATGAAAATAAAAGCACAAGCTATGGATGGGTGGGTCGCTGAGCAAGTAACTACTATGAGACAATTTTTGGTGGCATCCCTCCTAGACAAAGGGCTTCTCTATTATATGGGAGCAAGATCTGGCCAAGTATGAAAAATGGAGGGCCATGCTGGAAGAAATCTTCAACATAGGCGAAGAAGTCACCACAGAGTCCAAAATTTTGGGAGATGAATCATATGATTCCCTCCAAGCCCAGTACTCTAGACTTGTCCTTAGGGGTGAGGTATGCAAGGAACTAGTTAGGGCCTTGAAAGAGAAAGTGACAGCTACCCAATACCCAGTGGGTCTTTTTAAAGAATTCATGGTTGGAGTATCACAAGTTTATCCCTTCACCACCAAGTTGTGTACCCCAGAGGACTATGTCCTCAGCAAGTTTGATGAGCAGATGGAGTCCCTGTATTCGCCTTCTGGAGATTTTGACCAGGGCAGGTTATCCAGATTGTCAAAGAAAATGATCTGATCACACAATGCCATCAAAATGGTAGATGAACTTCGGAGTGGGGCTGAGGATGTTCAAGAGGCATTGGAGGCTATTCAAAATAGGTGGGACAGCATCAAAGATATAGATGAAGAAAGCATAGGCCAAGTACTAGAAGCTTGGGAAAAATCATAAGGAGCAATAAAATTCTCTGGATTCCAGAGAATCCCGCCAACCCCATATTGGTTGTATTTATTCATTCTTTCAGAATGCAAGTTCACAGATCTTGGATTTTTAGATCCCACATTTTTGTATTCTTTAAGTGTCCCATGTCCCAGTTCCCAACGCCAACCGGTCACTTTCAACCAAAGTTAATAAAGGTTGTCAGAAGTTAGGTAACCGCAACAAGGCACATCGGATCGACAAGAGGTTTTTTGACAGATGGTCTTCCCAAGGCACCACTTCAATGTTACACCTGGTGCATTGGAGATAGGGCACCACTTTCCCATTTATGAGGTATGTAGCCTCGATCCTTGGGGGATCAAATTTCTTCCTTCTCCTCCTGGCTCTCTTCTCAAGGCTGATTCTTCCACTCTGCTTTTCTTGTCTTATTCTTCTAACATGTCAGGCCTTCTCTATCTTGAGGTCTTTTGTAACGTGGTGCAGGTAGTACCCAACCACCTAAAAATAGTATTATCTTGTGAAGTGTAAAATAAGTTAGGTTAGTTTTTAGGTCAAATGATGTGTACAAATAAGAAGTTTGACCTCATTCCAAGGGTCGGCAAAATTGATGATTTTGCAGTCCATAGTCAATAGCAATTTGGTTTTTCAGTTCTTAGTTGCAGAGCTCAATGCTCCATAGTTTCTAAGCTTTCAGTAGTTAAATGCTCCCCTAGAGCCACCATTATATCATGTACCAGTGCTTGCTGGGAAAAAATGTTAATGAGGAAGGAAGAGTTCTCTCAATGATGTTGTTGGCATTCTGTCTTCTGGGTTAACGGTATTTTATGCTGTGTTCTTCATGTCCTCTACTCTAGTACTTAAAGTAGATTAACAACCTCCTTTCCTTTGCTACTGATAATATATGAACTGATGGTTGTATATTTATTTGGTATTTAGTGTAGTGTGTTAGAGCATTGTTGATGTTTTGAATGTTTAGTATAACTATAGGTAGATGAAATCTTTCTAACTCTATAGTATCTTTTGAATTTTGTTTGTTAAGTAAATGCATGCTTGCAGGAAACCCCACTCACTTGAATCCATGGAAAATACAAGTTAAGATAACCAGCTATCCCCTTCAAACAAAACAATCACATCTCCCAACTGAGCCTCGCACTGTTGAGACCTAACTCTCACGTGCTTGGAGGCCCAGGGAATCTCATTTCCCTGGACAACCTTTATAGGTGAAGTTGGTCAGTACCCCGGTACCTGGTGACAACTTACCTCTGTTGGTGAACCCGGTCACAAAGTCCCGTCAATAGGCAGCAAGAGCAAAGCTTTGATACCATGTTAGAATTCAAATAATTTATAAGCCAAGATAATCTGCATGCAAAATAACCTATTACAAAAGAAAAAATTGGAGACAAAAATGTTCTGAAAGACAAAATATTCATTCAAAGAGGGAATAACAAAATACAAAGAGATCAAATCTTATGAAGGTGATCAAAACCCTAAAGGGAAAAAATCTAGGTTGCATAATAATAATTAATAAAAGAATCAATTATTATATGCCTAAAGTTTAGCTTAAGTGAAATAGAGATAATAAGTGACTTAATAATTAAATCAATATGATTTAATTAATAAGTGGAATCACTTTATTACCCTAACAAGTATAACTTGTTTCTCTTGTACTGGTTCCCTCAAGTAGTGATATTTGATAGATATGTGCTTTATTTTTTCATGCATCACATGATTCTTTGAAATATTTAATGCACTAGTATTATCACAATAAATTACCACTAGGTCAGTGATCTCTTCATTCATACCTTTCAAAAAAATAATTATCCATGCAATATTCAAACAGTTTGCAGCAACAACAACATATTCTGCCTCTGCAATTGACTAAGATATGTATCCTTTCTTTTTACTTATCCAAGTAACTAATCTTTCTCCTATAAAGAATGCTCCACTAGTAGTGCTCTTTCTATCATCAATGTGCCCAGCCCAATCAGCATCTCTGTAAACTTTCAGTTTAAATTTTCCATCTCTTTTGTACCATAATCCATAATCTTCAGTTTTTTTCAAGTATCTAAAAGTTCTCTTTACAACTATCATATGTGATTCTCTAGGATTAGCAGAAAATATTGCTACAATTCCAACTGTGTGTGCTATGTCTGGTCTAGTGTGTACAACATACATCAACTTTCCAATTATAGATTTGTACAATGTCTGATTTACCTTAGGTGTCTTACCTTCTTTTGTCAATTTGTGTCCTATTACCATAGGTGTTCTGACTCATTTTGATTCTTCCATTCTGAATGTCTTCAATACTTCCTTGATTTATTTTGATTGAGTAATGTAGATGCCTTCATCTTGTTGTAAAATTTGCAAACCAAGAAACAACTTGATCTCTCCAAACATTGACATTTTAAATTCTTTCCTCATTTCATCAGCAAATGATGTTGCAGAGGTTATCATTTCCTCCAAATATAATATCATCAACAAAAATTTCAGCAATAAAAGTCTTATCATCATTTCCTCCTTCCAAATACAAATTTTTGTTATTACTTGTTCTAATAAATCCAATACTGATAAGATAGGAGTGTAGTCTTTCATACCATTCTCTCGGTACTTGTTTCAATCCATATAATACTTTGTGTAAATTACATACTATGCTTTCCTGAGTAGGATCGACAAAACCTTCAGGTTGTTCAATGTATACCTCTTCTTCCAGTATTCCATTAAAAAATTAATTTTTAATATCCATCTGATATACTTTGAATCCTTTGTATGCAGCATATGCAAGTAATATTCTAACTCCTTCAAGTCTAAAAATGGGTGCAAAATTTTCTCCATAGCCAATACCTTCTTCTTGTGCATACCCTTTTCATACTAGTCTTGCTTTGTTTCTAGTTACATCTCCATTCTCATCTAGTTTATTTTTGAATATCCATTTGGTGCCAATGACATTCTTATCACTCAGTCTCAGTACTAATGTCCATGTTTTGTTTTTCTGTATCTGCTCAATTTAATCATTCATTGCAATAATCCATTCTTCATTTTTAAGTGCATCTCTAACATTTTTAGGTTCAAATTCACAAATCAAGCATGTGTTGTCTTTCAACTTACTTCATTTCATCATGCCATCTCTCTTATCTCCAATAATCTAATTCTATGGGTGGTGTCTTCTTACATATTTTGCAAGTACAAGTTCAATTCTTTGTTCTTCATTGTGTTCTCCAGTTGGTTCATTGTGTTCATGATCATTATCTTCAGTTGCAACATTTTCTTGATTCTCATTTTGTGCTTCCTGTCACTCAGTAACATTACCTTGTTTCATGGTAACATTAGGTTTCTTCTCGGTAAAAGTGTCTAGCTCTTCAATGTAGAGAAATCTACCATAATCTTCTGGTTCTTTCATGCTATCCTCATCATTCTTCCCAGCAAATTCATCAACTCTTACATTTTCACTTTCAATTATCTTGTTAGAAGTGTTGTTCAAACATTTATAAGCTTTTCTCTTAGTAGAATATCCAAGAAATATTCCTTCATCACTTTTTGAATCAAATTTACCATTTCGATCATCTTTTAGACAACGACTTCCAAATATTCTAAAATAACTCAAATTATGTGTATAACCATACCATAATTCATAAGGTGTCTTGTTTGTATCTTTCTTCAGTTGTACTCAGTTCAGTGTGTATACAATTGTACTTACATCTTCTCTCCAGTATGTTTGTACAAAATTCTTTTCAATCATTAGTGTTCTATCACAATCCACAATTGATCTATTTCTTCTTTCAGTAATTACATTCTGCTGTGGTGTCCTCAGTTTAGAGACCTGTCTCTTAATTCCATACTCATTACAAAAGTTAGTGAGCTCATAAGAAATAAATTCACCTCCTCTATCAGATCTCAAACATTTAAGTTCTCTACCACTTTCTTTTTCCACTTTATTTGTGTACCATTTGAACATCTTAAATGCTTTAGATTTTTCTTGTAAGAACATGACAGTCATCATTCTAGAGTAGTCACTAACAAATAAAATAAAGTATCTGTCACCATAATAACTCTGTGTTCTCATTGGTCCACATAGGTCTATATGAACTATCTCCAAAATATCATTAGATGAAAAATTCTTGCTCTTAAAACTAGATTTTGACATTTTTCCCACTTGATAATTTTTGCACATTATATGATCAAGTTTAGATAAGCTCAGTAAGCCTCTTACTTTTCTTTTCTTATTGATATTAACCATGTTGTCAAAATTTACATGACAAACCTCTTATGCCACAACCATACATCTTCATTCTTAGCCATCAAACATGTAGTTTCAGCAGTGTCAAGATATAATAGATTACCTTTTGATTGTTCACCAGTGTCGATCAACTTTCCTGTTTCATCATAGATTTGAGATTTTCTATTTTCAAATGCAACTCAGTGACCTATGTTATTCAACTGTGAAACACTCAATATATTATAATTAAGTCCTTTCACCCAATATGCATTCTCACATTTGATTTTATTGTTTAACAAAATGGTACCTTTTCCTTTCACTTGACAAGGTGTATCATTTCCCATTCTAACAGATCCACCATTATAATGCTCAAGAAATTCAAATTTTTCTTTATCTCCAGTCATGTGATGTGTGCAGCCACTATCAATAACCCAAATGTCATGCTTACTAACTTTAGAAATAAGTGTTGTTTCAACATACCTTTCATCTTCTTCTGAATCTTCTTTCAAAGCTACAAATACTATCTCAATGTCTTCATCAGTGTCAAAATTAGTGTCATTATCTTTATCTTCAACAATGTAACAAGATTTCTTGCCTTTGTATTTGTAATCTTAGTTATTCCTTCTGTCATACTATCAGTTTCTTCTATATTCTCAGTCATCTTTTCTATCATTAGATATTTCATTTCTTTCATCATTGTTTCTATTGGGGCATCAGGAAACAAAGTGTCCAATTTATTTACAATTAAAGCATATCAAAGGTAGTTCACCTTTATACCTTCCTTTGCCTCCGTACAGTCATCTAACCATTAATGATTCAATTTCACCAAGTTCTTTCTCATCACTGTCACTGTCAATGTATATATCTTATCATGTGTTTGCTACCAAATTTACTAATTTTTAGAGAAGACATAAATGCAGATTCCATAGTATGTACAACACTGTTGTCAAAAATGTTCAGCTCAAAATAAATCAGTCTACCAAAAAGGCTATCAACTGTAATGTTATTTCCAGGTGCTTCTCTCATTTCATGCATTGCAGAGACTCTTATAGAATAAATAGGCAATAAAGTTCTAATAATCTTTCTCACAATAGTGTCTTCATTAATAGTTCCACCTACTCCATGAATAGCATTTACAACCTCCTTGAGTCAGGTACTGTACTATTTTATGCTTTCTCCTTCTATCATTCTCATGTCATCAAATTTTCCTCGGAGACTTCAACTTTAGCTCTCTATACATTTGCATCTCCTCCATAAACTTGTGTAATCGTGTCCCACATCTTCTTGGCTGATGTAAATGTCTTGATGTCCTCAAATTCAGCATCAGTTAGTGAAGAAGCAATTTATACCATCATAGTGTTGTGTTCATGTTTTTTTTTCATCCGAGTAACAATCAAAGGTCCAGTAGGTAGGATGAATTCATTATCTAGGTATAGTGTTAAGTCATCTCCAAGCCTAGATAGGTAAAGTCTCATTCTACTCTTCCATGTTGAGAAGTTCTCCTTGTTTAGCTTCGGTGCGTCTCTCTTATACATCTTGTGATCTTTAGCTTAAGTCCTTTAAGACTTTTCCTTCTAAGCAATGTATGCTCTGATACCAATTGTTAGAATAACTGAGGGGGGGGTGAATCAGTTAGCTCCCAATTAGTCTGCAGTCCCAAATTCTCCCAGATGTATAGTACAACAATTTCAAACATATAAATCAACTCGGTGAAATGTAAACTGTGATCTCAAACTTTAGTCCTATAAGTTGTTTACTGAGTAGCAGTAAATCAATACTGTGATTATTGATCAATGAAGATAAATTAATGTGTAAAGAAAAATAACAATCCACAATAATCATACACAATAACACATATTTTTCTAATGTGGAAACCCTGCTAAGGGAAAAACCACCTGGGACTGGCAACCCAAAATATTTCACTCTTCTGAAGTAAGCTTGGTTAAGAGCCAACCCTATTAAAGGTTAAAATGTACAATGTTAAATGTGACCTGGTTAGAGGATTTAAAACTAATAGTTCTTTCTTGACCAATCATTCACTATGGGGTCAAAAATAAAACACTCAACATTCATTTGTATGTCATAATAAAGACTTTCACGTCCTACTCGGTTAAGATATTTATCGATAACAATGGTTAAACTGGTACAATAATGATCTAATCCAAATACAACTTTGTTTGCAGATTTTTAGATCTTTTCTAAGTACATAATACCTCTGATCAATTTGTTCACTTCCGTTCATCTGATTCTTCATACTCTGTTCTACTCTATTAATGCTCTTTCCTTTGTCACTCGCTGTTGTCTGCAGAAAATTCTCGGTTCTGTCTTTAACTAATTTGATCAGTCATGCATGAAATTTGCATGTGTGCGAATCGTAACATCATTGATTCATAATGAATCTCTTGTCTCTTAAATAGAAATCATAACTCATTTAATTTCCATCCTTTAGATTTTTCCACTTAATCTCCATCGTTGGTTTTGTCGCTTAAACCTTCCTTGACAGTTGTGTCAAAAACACATTTCAATCTTCATCATCCGATCTTCCTTGAATTTTCATAACCACTTGATCATCATAACAAACCTTATCATTTACCTTAGAATCATCAATTGCTAGCTCATCATTTTAGTCAGCCTTAGTTTTATTTAATTGCTCGGTTAATACCGTGATATGTAAGTGATCCCTAGCTTGGTTAACACTGTGATTGGTATACACTGTATTTACTCGATGTTCATTGTTACTCGGTGCAAACAAAGGTCTTCAATTGCCGACCACAAAATTTTTTTTGTTCTAGATCTTCAATCCATAATAGATGTTTGTTACTATAAAGATACTCAAACAAGTTGACATCAATGACAATACATTAACTGATTAATGCCTATTATCACATTTGTAACTCAATTGATTATCACAAAAAAGAAATCAAACATACAATCAGTTGTACAGAAACAACTATATATTTTGTAAAGCGTACAAAAACAACTATGTTATATTTTTCTGAAAAAATCAGGAACAATTTTTTGTGCACAGTGGGTTTGACCCTATTAATCTTATCCATTTAAAAAAAAATAGTATTTTAGAAACTAGATTCAGAGTAATAGAATTTTTATTGTTTACACATCTTCTAAATTTGAGTGCATGACCCTCAAATTTCTCTTTGAAGTTTAGGTTTACCTGATTTCAGAAAAAAGTGGCCACTTATACCCCCCTTTTTGTTCACAAACTTGGTGCACTTACCCCTTGAAAATACACTTGCATGAAGATGGTTTAAACTTGCTTGTCCACAATGCTCAAATATGAATGAACTCACTTATTATGTTTTCTCTAGGATGTGATCACAACAATAGTTAGGAGAAAATGGATTAGTAAATATTTTATATAAGGTTCTCAAGGTATTCATAAATTAGGCCAACTTTCAATTATCGTATGAAAATATTAGGATCAGATAACAAATGGTGGGATTCAACACTCTAACACTTTTGAATTTGGACAAGTTTCAACAAGACTATGGTGCTAGGAGCCCTAGACTACCAATACTATGGCACTAGGTGTCATATTCCACCTATAAAAGTGTCAAATAAAGGAAAATGCAATGTAGAAGATCCCAAGGGATAAGATATGATCATGAGTACATGGAACCAATTTGGTGGTGACAAGACTAGAAATGACCTTAAAATAAGCTATGTGGGAGTGAACAATATAAAGGGCCCAAAAAGGAGAGTGAAATCGTAAAGGATTACAATTTATGACCCTATACTTAGCCTCCACTTTAGTGTGAATATGAACTTACAATAATAATCAGAGAGAGAGAGAGAGAGAGAGAGATAATTATCCCCCAAGCTTAGGAACTTAACTTGCACAAAAATATCCAAGGAAGGAGATGAAAGACAAAAGGCAACATAAAGCATAACAAAACAAAAGGGAAAGAAAGGAAAATAAAGAAAAACAAAAAGACACACAAAAAAGTTTTGTAGTAAAAACAAAAGATCCAAGTCAACTAGTTGAAGAGATGCCAATAATCAAAATGTCTCAACCGCTAATATCATTACCAAAATGTTATTGCAAGATCATAGGTGGTCTTACAGAAAGAGCACGAGCTACACCAATTGATTTAGAGAGAAATCCATGATCCAAGAACTAGAAATATAAGTTATGCTACGAGTACATGAGGAAAGAGAGAGTTACATGAATTCCGCTAGACAAGGCATGTGATGTTGTACGATCCATGTTAAATAAAGAGGATTCAAATAGGTCTAGCAAGGTGTATTATTCTAGTTGAATCACATTAAGGAAGATCATAAAGAAAATATTTATTTGCCAAATAAGATTAAAAATATGATTTCAATATGGGTGTTGTATGCAGATAAATGGTAAGTGCACAAATATGGGGGACCAAAAAGGGGTCAAGTAAGATGCCATTTTTTTTTTTCTAAAATCAGAAAATTTTGAACTTCGACAAGAAAATCAAGATAGTTACACTCAAAATTTAAAAACACAACAAGAACAAGAGTTGTAGTACTTTAAATCTAGTTTCTAAACTACTATTTTTATTTTGAAAATGGTGGAGATTAGGGGTCTTAAAAAGGGGGAGCACACAAGGTGGCCCTAGTTTTTTGAAAATAATATAACATAGCATGTGGTGTGCTCCCCATAAAATGTCAACATATATATATAT
>MU228421.1:150488-193708 GCA_018584345.1 Thuja plicata | reverse complement strand
TGTCTCTTTATTCCCCCCTCTGAGCTCTCTCTCTCTCTCTCTCTCTCTCTCTCTCTCTCTCTCTCTCTCTCTCACACACACACACACACACTTGATCTTTGGAATTTGCATCAATTCTGGCCATTTAAACCATGAGACTAAACTTTGAATTCTGAGCTCCTCAAACTTGGAGAATCTAGAATTTTGCTTCTTGGATCTTCGAACCAATTTCGACTTCATAAGAACATGTTAGTAAAAATTAGGGAACACATTAAGGGATATTTTTCATGGGAGGTGACTTTAAAATTTTTAAAATGGGGGATTAGAAGTACACCTATAGATGGCTCTGAATGGGGATTATGTACATAAAGAATTGAGTATCTCTAGTAAAAGACAAGTGCCTTATCCATTAGGCTATAGAGTCTAAGCTAAGCTAAGCACACTAAAACTATGGAAACAAAAACTACTTGTGAACAAGTGAGAAAAGAGAACATGAAGAACTCACATGACCATTAACTGGGAGAGAAAAATATGAGCCCCTTTGGTAAAGTGGATTACCCTTCGCAAGGCTGAACCAAAACCAAGACCTCCTGGAAAACTCTTCATTTTTGAAAGCCACACTAACATAGTGCTGAAAATTAGTGAGCCAAAAACATCTCCCAAACAGCCATGCCTCATTATAGAATTCTGATTTTTCTGTACACTCTTGCACACCATTTCTCATACATCCGACCGTTCTTTTCTAAAAACAATAATAATCACAAACTTCTGAAAATGGAATTGCAACATATTCACACTCATAACTTTCAATGTGATCATCTTTAAGAGAAGTCACAGTAGATAAATCGAGACTGAAAAAATCTGAATATCCAAATGATTCTGAAACATATATTGCATCATACTCACATTCACCACAATCATCTTCGATAGCAGTTTCAGATTTCAAACCAAGATTGAAACAAAATGATTCTTCATTGCACATAGGGTCAAGCTAAACTGAAATAACTTCATCATTTTTAATGGCTATCAAATCTGAAAACTCTCTATCCAAACTCAAAATTCTAATACCTGAATCGGCCGCCGAAGGAGGCTCACATTTACTAGGCAGCAAGACTTGATTAACTTCCATCTCATGACAACGAAAAACATAATCCATCTCTTTATCTTCTTCATGATGTTGCAACACCCCATTAACCACAGAAAATCTTTGTTCAAAATCTGTTCTTGCAACTGCTTCCTTAACTACATTTTTAGACTTAGCATTATATTCATCAAAACGTAATTCAACCTTGTTTCTATTACCAATTTCTTCAAGAGAACCCAATGTTGCATTATCTTCAAAACAAACCAATTCTAAGATAGACTCACTATTAATATGTACAGGCTGAAAATCTTCTTTAGCAATATCTTCTTCAAACTTAAAAGTTTCAAAATTAGGAACAAAAGAAAGCATAGACAAATTTTCCTCTTCTACCTTACATACCATTTCTTCAACCGTGTTTTCAAACTTGGAAAAACATAAATCCACTTTCTCTTCAATACAAGATTCATCAAGAAGGTCCACCATTGAATTGTCTTCAAAACAAATAGATTCTAACATAGGATCATTACAAACTTTTGCAAATCAAAAATCATTGTTGCCATAATCTTCAACGAAGTCAAAATTTTCATATTCTGAAAGTGTATTAACCATAGAATGATTTTCAAATGGATCTTTTTGCAAAAGATAATCATTATTTTCATCAAATCTGAAACTCTCAACATCAGGGATGAAATAAAGCATGGACAAATCTTCCCTTTTTACTTTGCTTACCAATTCCTTGCCGCTGTCAAGAATCTCCTCATTTATTGAAGTATGTTCTTCTGGAAGTCGGGGTACTAATTTCTCTCCAAGAACCAAGCAATTGACTAATATTGGCTCTTCATTTACTGGTTTCTCTTTAGGTATTGACTGATATTTCTAGCTATTTCATCTTGTGATACCTAGCACAAACACTTCTCCATAACAGAACTGGTACATGGTCTTCTTCAATGCTCAAATTCATTTTTCTTCCTCAAGTGATGCTTTCTCTAAAAGCATCAAACAAATCACGCAATACTAGATCATGATTTTCATGAATTTCTATAAAGGAAGGATCCAGCCTCTTCCTTTTCACAAATTTAATAGGCATGGTCTTTTAAGTCAGAGTCGCCAATCTTCTACAAGTAGATATAATAATAGATCTGAAAATGAAAGCACTGGACCCTTTAACCAAAAACTATGAGAATCAAAATAGTGTCGCCAATCTCTAGTAGAGATAATAATAATAAAACCGAGGAAACAATCTTCAGCACTAATCTTCTTTTTTGCCTCCCCAGCAAAGTCACCAAAAATTTGTTGGTAAACAAATTGTTCTTTTCAATTTAACTCTCAAATGCCCAAATTTGTGAGAAACAATTTGATACCAACAGTTGGATAATCTATCACTAGATTGATAGATTTCCTCTGAATTGAAAGGTACAACTCCCTTATGAATGATATTTAATGAATTTGGTTTATTCCTAAACTAATTGGGTACGTTCTTAACCTGAGAATGGAAGAGGAAAACCAAGCCAACCCCAGACTAAACTAACTTGGGCAGAGAATTCAACCCTAAACCTAGCCAACTCCAAGAACCCACACTTCATATGACTTTCCAGAATCGGTAATGCAAAAATGAATGCTGACAATGCAGATTAAGAAATGAAATGAAATGAAGATTAAACATCCTAATCTTTGCGACATGAATAGATGAAAATACTCCAATCTACAACCCATTTGCCATCTGACACAAGATGCAAGAAAGTGCTCAAAACTGAATACAACAATGCTCTGATTGATTATAATAAGAAAATTAATAACCAAATGCTCTGATTTAGAATAAAACCTCTCTTTGTATTGAACACAACAAATAAGAATACTCAGACTTTATTTTCTCACAATCTCTTTGCCAAATCAATTACAAAAATCAAAATATAAATCCCCTAAATGCATGAAATGAAATGCATGAATGAAATTTTGCCTTCCCCCACTCCAGCACTCTATCTCTCATAGAAAAGAAGAAGCCCCTCAAATGAAAATATTTTCCAATAAATAGACTTCCAGAATTCTTCACTTTCCCTTGTGATTGTTTGGTTACAATAACCATTTCACATTCTTTGCCAGTCTCTTATTTCATTTCCTTTGACTGTTCGGTTTCTCCAATAACTGTGGCTTTTTGGTTTCATAACTGATTCTTGAAAGTTTAATACTTTCAATGTGACTGTTTCAAAATATAAAATTCGGTCTATGGCATCTTTACATAAATATATTATTCCATAAGTTATTCCCTTTTGTTTTAATCCAGAGCTTGGAATATTGAACAGACACACTGTATAAATCATTATATGTGGCTTTTCAATGGTATTTGCCCCTTACAAACTCCATTTTTAGTAAACTACCATGTGCCACTATGTATCTGTCCACTTTGAGTGCTTGCAAGTCTGATTCTCACTTGAGCTTATCCCTTTTTTGGAAAGGTTTGACTCCGTTCTTTCTTAGCTATCATCGACACCTATCTACCACATATGTGTGTATATTTTTATGATCATAGAAGTGTCATCCTCCATTCAAACCTCTCATGTAACCTCTGTATTGCTTCCGATCTGGTGCTTTTCTTATCCATTTGAAATTCTCATCTTTCATTGGTTCGATGCTCAATCTTACATATATCTTCTGCGATGTTAAACTTTGTTTTATCATCCTCACCATTTAAGTTTGACTTTGGATGAACCGTGCTTTCTTATTCTGTTATTCATGGTGTAATTCCTTCAAAACAAATGTAACTTCCTTTCTCCAACTGCGTAATTGAGCGCTTAATTTGTAATCTACATGTAGGTCGAGCGTCTCTTCTTACCAATGATTCCTGTGGTGATGCTCTTCTAATCTCCATGCTGACAACAACCTATTTATAATCTACTTTTATCTTTGAAGAAAGATGAGGACTCTTGACAGATCATATGCACTAAATCAATCCCTAGATCACTTTTATTGCTTCAGCTTTCACATGTTCTTTACCATGTATTAGGGGTTTAAAGCCAATATCGGGATTTCAAAATTATGCTATGTCAGATTTTTATTTATGACCTTTCCCATCAGACTTGGACGCCCTATTCACACCTATGAATCTGGGACCTCTAACATTCCATAAGAACTTTCATAATTGAGCTTTTAACACTGTCAAGCTACATGCTTTTCCCACTTACTTGTCAAGTGCTTCATCTTGTGCAATTTGCACTTGCATATGGAGAACTTATTGATCTTGGAACCGGTCTTTGTTCAATTTTGTGCCAATTTTTCATGTGAGGCATGCATTTTTCTACCTCCATAGCCCAAGGCTTTCTGTCATGGTAGTGCCCTATTGTGGAAAGCAAGGCTCGATGAATCCATTTAGAGTTGACTGTGAGCATGAGGATGATTGGGTATTTTGGAAGAGCCTGACAATCTTGTGAACTTAATCATGTCTTACCTGTCCTCATCGAGCATATCTATATGATCAAGCGTTCAACTCCTTTGTCACAAGACAGAAGCCAAGTTCACTACTTTCAGTGCCCCTTCCTTAAGCATCTCCTTAAACAATTGATGCACACTCCCTTTTTTTAATGATTTGGTACCGAGCACGTATATATGGACTATTCATCATCATAACTCTCAATATCAACTGCTAAGGGCTGATAAGATGTAGAAGTGCCAATCCTTGGGAATTGCTTTGGCACTATGTCTGCTCAGGAGAGTATACTAATCCATTCAATCAATGTCTATTACAAATGCATGTTCTCATTTCCATATGCCAACAAATCTCACTCTGATAAGTTGGAATAAACATTTGAATGCTTTTGTCTAGTCTTAGGACATCGGCCTCTCTCTCTATTTCAAGCTGGTCACACTTCTATCTCATGTCTCTTCATCAGCTTATGGACTTAATGAAAAAGCACCACGAGAACATAGAACTTGAGATGTATCAAAACTCCATAGGAAGATATGCGACTCCAGTCTCCGTGCCTTCATTTCCTAACAGCAAAACAAGGGAATCACTAATACAAGGCAAGATTAAAAACTATCGGTACCTTTCCACTCTCCATTGGTTCTCATTAGCAAGCTCTATTTTGGTCTCAACTTGAATTGAGACTGTGTTTTCTATTCATGGTTGGTTTTAACTTCACACTCGACCCCTTCATCTTGGTCATTGTAGGTATCTTCCATGATGCAAAATTGTGCGAATTTAGTCCATATGAAATTGGGGATATTTGGGGTCTGATTCTTATTTCTTGGTAGCCACAAGAGACACTCCTAAACATAACTCAAGCACCATGATTTCCACAATCAGGGTTTTGCACTTTTATTGTGAATAACAAAGTGAAAAATTAAGATGTTTCACCACTATGCCAATGTATCGTATCACCTCTATGTATAATCTCTCAGACTCATAAACCAATCCTCTATAGAATGCTCTTATAACAACTTTGGGTTTCAGAATTTTAATTTTGAACTTCTCCAAAGCCTATGGCGGAAAACTCAAAAAGAGCTTCTCCCAGGGAAAAATGACTAGTGAAGGTCATTTCCCGCTTCCTCTGTGGTGGAAAACTAGAAATAGACCGTGACATCAGATTTTTTGCTTCTCTATTGTGGTCACTATTTTGTGTTAATTGATTCATGGATTACATTGAAAATGCAGTCTTGATGTTATAAACTCATATCTTTCCACCTTAAATTGGGATTTTGCATTTTCTCTTTTCAGGTGGAAAATGAGACTTTGACTTCTCCACTGGCGGAATTTTACCTTAGGAGTTCATTTTCCGCTTTCTCTATTATGAGTGAGATTTGAATACATATCCATAGTCATTATCCTTTGATCATCAAAACTAGAGGCCTTTGATTAAAACCTGATATCAAAACACACTTGATCTTGGAATTTTCATTAATTCTTGCCATTTAAACCATGAGACTAAACTTTGAATTCTGAGCTCCTCAAACTTGGAGAATCTAGAATTTTGCTTCTTGGATCTTCAAACCAATTTTGACTTCATAAGAACATGCTAGTAAAAATTAGGGAACACATTAAGGGATATTTTTCATGGGAGGCAACTTTAAAAGTTTTAAAATGGGGGACTGGAAGTATGCCTACAGTTGGCTCTGAATGGGGATTATGTACATAAAGAATCTAGTATCTCTGGTGAAAGAAAAGTGCCTTATCCATTGGGCTACAGAGTCTAGGCATAAAAAAAGAGTTGCTTGCCAGGAGGGCGAAGGTAAGCAAGGGAAAAACCAAATTGAGAAAGTGGGAAAGGCTAAGCTAAGCACACCAAAACCGCAGAAACAAAAACTACTTGCGAACAAGTGAGAAAAGAGAACATGAAGAACTCACATGACCATTAACTGGGAGAGAAAAATATAAGCCCCTTTGGTAAAGTGGATTACACTTCGCAAGGCTGAACCAAAACCAAGACCTCCTGGAAAACTCTTCATTTTTGAAAGTCACACTAACATAGTGCTGAAAATTAGTGAGCCAAAAAAATCTCCCAAATAGCCATGCCTCATTATAGAATTCTGATTTTTGTGTACACTCCTACACACCATTTCTCATACATCTGACCATTCTTTTCTGAAAAGAATAATAATCACAAACTTCTGAAAATGGAATTGCAACATATTCACACTCATAATTTTCAATGTGATCATCTTTAAGAGAAGTCGCAGTAGATAAATCAAGACTGAAAATATCTGAATATCCAAATGATTCTGAAACATATATTGCATCATACTCACATTCACCACAATCATCTTCGATAGCAATTTTAGATTTCAAACCAAGATTGGAACAAAATGATTCTTCATTGCACATAGGGTCAAGCTGAACTAAAATAACTTCATCATTTTTAATGGCTATCAAATCTGAAAACTCTCTATCCACACTCAAAATTCTAATACCTTAATCGGCCGCTGAAGGAGGCTCACATTTAGCAGGCAGCAAGACTGGATTAACTTCCATCTCGTTGCAAAGAAAAACATAATTTGGCTCTTTATCTTCTTCATGATGTTGCAACACCCCATTAACCACAGAAAATCTTTGTTCAAAACCTGTTCTTGCAACTACTTCCTTAACCACATTTTCAGACTTAGCATGATATTCATCAAAACATAATTCAGCCTTCTTTCTATTACCAATTTCTTCAAGAGAACCCAATGTTGCATTATCTTCAAAACAAACCAATTCTAACATAAACTCACTATCAATTTGTACAGACTGAAAATCTTCTTTAGCAATATCTTCTTCAAACTTAAAAGTTACAAAATCAGGAAGAAAAGAAAGCATAGACAAATTTTCCTCTCTTACCTTACATACCATTTCTTCAACCATGTTTTCAGACTTGGAAAAACATAAATCCACTTTCTCTTCAATACAAGATTCATCAAGAAGGTCCACCATTGAATTGTCTTCAAAACAAATAGATTCTAACATAGGATCATTACAAACTTTTGCAAATCAAAAATCATTGTTTCCATAATCTTCAACGAAGTCAAACTTTTCATATTCTGGAAGTGTATAAACCATAGAATGATTTTCAAAAGGATCTTTTTGCAAAAGATGATCATTATTTTCATCAAATCTGAAACTCTCAACATCAGGGATGAAAGAAAGCATGGACAAATCTTCCTTTTTTACTTTGCTTACCAATTCCTTGCTACTGTCAAGAATCTCATCGTTTATTGAAGTATGTTCTTCTGGAAGCCGAGGTACTAATTTCTCTCCAAGAACCAATAAATTAACTGATATTGGTTCTTCATTTACTAGTTTCTCTTTAGGTATATTTGCTGGAACAAATTTTCCTTTCTTTTGATCTTGGACATTGAAAAATGTTTGGATCATGCAGTTTAGTATCAGGGAAGATTGATGATCTTCTGAGAAACTCAATCCCTTCTTTTTAACTTCAACAATACTCTCTTTAAAGGAAATCCAAAGGAATTGTAGATTTGGATCCCTTTTAGCATCTATTTCTTCACCGGTAGGTAATTTTCTGATTTTTTTTCTTGGCTGAATGTCATGTTCATTCAGAATTGAAAAATTATAAGAAACAAGGTCATGTGGAACTTCTAAAACTTCATCATCATCCACCTTCAATTCTTTACTTAAATGCAACACCCTTTTTTCGCAATGCTGCAACAACTTCATTTTCACTTCCAGCTCTTTCATCTTGTGATACCTAGCACAAACACTTCTCCATAATAGAACTGGTACATGGTCTTCTTCAATGCTAAAATTCATTTTTCTTCCTTGAGTGATGCTTTCTCTAAAATCATCAAACAAATCATGCAATACTGGATCACGATTTTGATGAAGTTCTATAAAGGAAGGATCCAGCCTCTTCCTTTTCAAAAATTTAATAGGCATGGTCTTTTAAGTTAGAGTCGGCAATCTCCTGCAAGTAGAGATAATAATAGATATGAAAATGAAAGCACTAGACCCTTTAACCAAAAACTATGAGAATCAAAATAGATTCGCCAATCTCTAGCAGAGATAATAATAATAAAACTGAGGAAACAATCTTCAGTACTAATCTTCTTTTCCGCCTCCCCAGCAGAGTCGCCAAAAATCTGTTGGTAAATAGATTGTTCTTTTCAATTTAACTTTCAAATTCCCAAATCTGTGAGAAACAATTTGATACCAATAGTTGGATAATCTATCACTAGATTGATAGATTTCCTCTGAATTGAAAGGTACAACTCCCTTATGAATGATAGTCAATGAATTTGGTTTATTCCTAAACTAACTGGGTATGTTCTTAACCTGAGAACGTAAGAGGAAAACCAAGCCAGCCCCAGACTGAACTAACTTGGGCAGAGAATTCAACCCTAAACCTAGCCAACTCCAACAACCCACACTTCATATGACTTCCCAGCATTGGTAATGCAGAAATGAATGCTAACAATGCAGATTAAGAAATGAAGATTAAACATCCTAATCTTTGCGACAAGAATAGATGAAAATACTCTGATCTACAACCCATTCGCCATCTGACACAAGATGTAAGAAAGTGCTCAAAACTGAATACAACAATTCTTCAATTGATTATAATCAGAAAAGTAATAACCAAATGCTCCAATTCAGAATAAAACCTCTCTTTGTATTGAACACAACAAATAAGAATACTCAGACTTTATTTTCTCACAATCTCTTTGCCAAATCAATTGCAAAAATTAGAATATAAATCCCCTAAATGCATGAAATGAAATGCATGAATGAAATACTATCTTCCCCCACTCCAGCACTCTGTCTCTTGTAGAAAAGAAGAAGCCCCTCAAATGAGAATAGTTTCCAATAAATAGACTTCCAGAATTCTTCACTTTCCCTTGTGACTGTTCGGTTACAATAACCGTTTCACATTCTTTGTCAGTCTCTAATTTCATCTCCTTTGACTGTTTGGTTTCTCCAATAATGGAGGCTTTTTGGTTTCATAACCGATTCTTGAAAGTTTCATACTTTCAATGTGACTATTTCAAAATATAACATTTGATCTATGGCATCTTTACATAAATATATTACTCCATAAGTCCTTCCCTTTTGTTTTAATCCAGAGCTTGGAATATTAAATAGACACACTGTATAAATCATTATATGTGGCTTTTCAATGGTATTTTCCCCTTTCAAACTCCATTTTTAGGAAACTTCCACGTGTCACTATGTCTCTATCCACTTTGAGTGCTTGCAAGTCTATTTCTCACTCGAGCTTATCCCTTTTTTGGAAAGGCTTTACTTTGTTCTTTCTTAGCTATCATCGATACCTATCTACCACATATGTGTGTATATTTTTATGAACATAGAATTTTCATCCTCCATTCAAACCTCTCATGTAACCTATGCATTTCCTCCAATCTAGTGCTTTTCTTATCCATTTGAAATGCTCATCTTTCATTGGTTCAATGCTCGATCTTACATATATCTTCTACGATGTTAACCTTTGTTTTATCATCCTCACCATTTAATTTTGACTTTGGATGAACCGCACTTTCTTATTCTATTACTCATGGTGTAATTCCTTCAAAACAAATGTAACTTCCTTTCTCCAACTGCGTAATTGAGCGCTTAATTTGCAATCTACATGTAGGCCAAGCGTCTCTTCTTACCAATGATTCCTGTGGTGATGCTCTTCTAATCTCCATGCTTTCAACAACCTATTTATAATTTGCTTCTCTCTTTGAAGAAATATGAGGTCCCTTGATAGATGATATGCTCTAAATCAATCCCTAGATCACTTTTATTGCTTTGGCTTTCACATGTTCTTTACCATGTATTCGGGGTTTAAAGCCAGTATCGGGATTTCAAAATTGTGCTATGTCAAATTTTTATTTATGACCTTCACCATCAGACTTGGACACCCTATTCACACCTATGAATTTGAGACCTCTGACATTCCATAATAACTTTCATAATTGAGCTTTTAACACTGTCAAGCTACATGTTTTTCCCACTTACTTTTCAAGTGCTTCCTCTTGTGCAATTTGCACTTGCATATGGAGAACTTGCAATTAATCTTGGAACTGGTCTTTGTTCAATTCTGTGATAATTGTTCATGTGAGGCATTCCTTTTTCTACCTCCATAGCCTGAGCCTTGCTATCATGGTAGTTCCCTTGCGGAAAGCAAGGCTTGATGAATCCATCTAGAGTCGACTGTGAGCATGAGGATGATTGGGTCTTTTGGAAGAGCTTGACAATCTTGTGAACTTAATCCCATCTTACCCGTCCTCATTGAGCATATCTATATGATCAGGCATTCAAATCCTTTGTCACACAATGGAAGCCAAGTTCACTACTTTCGGTGCCCCTTCCTTAAGTGTCTCCTTAAACAATTGATGCACACTCCCCTTTTTTAATGATTTGGTACCGAGCACATATATCTGGACTATTCATCATCATTAACTCTCAATATCAACTGCTAAGGGATGATAAGATGTAGAAGTGCTGATCCTAGGGAATTGCTTTGGCACTATGTCTACTCAGGAGAGTATACTAATCAATTTTATCAATGTCTATTACAAATGCATGTTCTCATTTTTCATATTCCGACAAATCTCACTCTGATAAGTTGGAATAAACATTTGAATGCTTATGTCTAGTCTTAGGACATTGGCCTCTCTCTCTGTTTCAAGATGGTCACACTTCTATCTTTAGGTCTCTTTGTTAGCTTATGGACTTAATGAAAAATCACCATGGGAACATAGAACTTAAGATTTATCAAAACTCCATAGGAAGATATGTGGTTCCAGTCTCCGGGCCTTCATTTCCTAACAGAAAAATAGGGGAGTCACTAATATAACACAAGCTCAAAAACTATCGGTACCTTTCCAATCTCCATTGGTTCTCATTAGCAAGCTCTATTTTGGTCTCAGCTTGAATTGAGACTGTGTTTTCTATTCATGGTTGGTTTTAACATCACACTCGACCCCTTCATCTTGGTCGTCGCAGGTATCTTCCATGATGCAAAATTGCGCGAATTTAGTCCATATGACATTGGGGATATTTGGGGTCTGATTCTCATTTCTTGGTAGCCATACAAGACACTCCTAAACATAACTCAAGAACCATGATTTCCACAATCAGGATTTTGCACTTTTATTGCGAATAATGAAGTGGAAAATTAAGATGTTTCACCATTGTGCCAATGTATTGTATCACCTCTATGTATAATCTCTCAGACTCAGAAACCAATCCTCTGCAGAATGCTCTTGTCACAACTTTGGGTGTTGGAATTTTAATTTTGAACTTCTCCAAAACCTATGGCAGAAAACTCAAAAAGAGCTTCTCCCGGAAGAAAATGACTAGTGAAGCTCATTTCTCGCTTCCTCTGTGGCAAAAAACTGGAAATAGACTGCGACATCGATTTTTTTCTTCTCTATTGTGGTCACTATTTTGTGTTAATTGCATCATGGATTACATTGAAAATGCAGTCTTGATGTTATAAAATCATATATTTCCAATTTAAACCAAGATTTTTCATTTTCTCTTTTCAGGTGGAAAATGAGACTTTGACTTCTCCACTGGAAAAATTTTACCTTAGGAGTTCATTTTTCACTTTCTCTGTTATGAGTGAGATTTGAATACATATCCGCAATCATTATCCTTTGATAATCAAATCTAGAGGCCTTTGATTAAAACCTGATATCAAAACACACTTGATCTTGGAATTTGCATTAATTCTGGCCCTTTAAACCATGAGACTAAACTTTGAATTTTGAGCTCCTCAAACTTGGAGAATCTAGAATTTTGCTTCTTGGATCTTCGAACCAATTTTGACTTCATAAGAACATGTTAGTAAAAATCAGGGAACACATTAAGGAATATTTTTCATGGGAGGCAACTTTAAAAGTTTTAAAATGGGGGACTAGAAGTACACCTACAAAACGTTAGCATATCCACCTTGTCTCCTCCAAGGTCCAGAAGAGATGCCAAAAACCAGGAAATAATATCTGTGTTAACTTGGTATCGGTCACCATTTTGAAGAAACTCTCATTCCAACACCATTCTCACAACCTTGTTTATAAACGATCCAAACTCCTTGCAAAATAATGCTAGGGTTGGGTTTGAGATCAGGACCAAAAATCCTTCTGGTCCTCCTCAGATGTGCTTCTCAAACGGGTAGGAGTGACCATCTTCAGAAACCAAAATATTAGATTATACAGCCTAAATACCTAAACTAGAGGCAAAATATTAACAACTCCTACTCTTTATCTACCAAAGGATAATTGAAGAAGAAAGAAGCATAGATCATCTATAAATAGCCCTTAATTCCTTCTCCAACCTTATTAATTCCTTTTTCCTTTAAAATTCTCTAATTATTTCATGTCTCTCTGTAAATATTTTCCATAAATGCACGAGTGTGTTGAATTGGAAATAGCACCATAGTGTGAAAGTACCCTATTGAAAGTAATGTGCTCCAAGTGGATCACAGTTAGAGAATGCCAGTGAAATAATATTTCTTCATTATTTACCGTCCATTAAGATAGTGCAACATTATTAGCCATCCACGCAACCTAGTGACCAGGTGTAATTGACGATCAAGGTTAAGGCACGGGTTTAAGATTTGATATGTGTCTCCATTCCATATTTTTTCTGGAGAACTATGTTTCCTTCAAAAGTTTAGTCTAAAATAGAACTCAAGCCATTGATTTGTAGACAAGTTCACAACAAATAAAGGCGTTATTCTGTCGAGGTGATGTTGCATTAGTTAGATCATTTGGCATTGGCCCAAAATGACGAGTCATAAATCATGAAACATGGCTATTAATAGAAGGTGAATTTTCAAGGGGTTGAAAAAAATTGCCAAAAAAATATATATTTTCCCTTAAATAAAAAAATATTAGCCAATAAAATTCTGCAATTTCAAATGGTAGAAAAAATTCGCCATTGTAATGAAATATTTTTTCCTTTATAGTAATACTTTTTTCCCATACACTTAAATGTTTTTTCCTTGAAAGGCAAAACTTTTGCCCAATGCATTATATAATTTCGCCAACAATAATGACATATTCGCCAAGATTTTTTTAGAATTTTTGTATGTTAGAAAAAAATTCGCCAATACAAACTAATATTTTCCCTTTTGAATTAAATTTTTTTTCCATCATTACTCAAATTTTCTCCCTAAAATATTGTTGAATTCACCAAGATTTTATACTTTTTCCTGGGGTAGGATTTCTTAAAGTTATCCCTGGTATACTCTTGGATGGCAGAATATTATCTACAAGTCTAATTCTGAAATTATGGTTGGTATGCTAAACCAAGAGAGGATGAATGATGCTATAGTGAATAGGAAGATCCTTTTGTTGAGGGATTCCTTGGATTCAATTTCTTTATTTCTTTATGTCCCCACTGAGTTGAATACGACTACTAATTGCTTGGCTAAGTAGGCTTCTGAGAGATTGGAAGGTTGAAATGTGGGTGATTAGGTGTAATTGCCTCTGGATTATGTTCAAGATTTGGAGAAGATTGTTAGGGAAGACACGATGGATTAGTTTTGGTTTTTATTAGGGATTTATGCCTACCTATTTTATACTGAGTATTTTTGATTCAATAAATTTTTTATCCCTCTTTTTAAAAAAAACCTCTAGTCATATTTGTGTAGCATTTCAAAGCATTCTATTAATACATTGAAATTCAATTTCTTAGTGAACTACATTGAATACTTTAGCTACTTCTATGATGGAGGAGGAAATATCCCAACATAATTTATCATCCAAAACATAGACTCACAAAATTTTTTTTACTCCCATACACCCTTTTCTTTGCAATATCCCATTCTTCAATTATAGAAAATTCTGCATCTATTTTCTACTATTTGACTTTAAACTCAACTATAAATTTCTCATCATGATAATGTTGCAGATATTAAAAGCTATAATGATGCCAATGAACAAAGAAAAAGGCAAGAGTTTTTCGTAATTTTGTGAAATTAGGTTTTTACATTATCACTTGCCTTTAATGTTAAGCCCAATTTACTTAAGCCACACCTGACCAAAATATAAATTAAAGCATCTTTGCGCATCAAGTATATTAGAGTTCTATAAATCTCAATCTTCCATTTATTTTTAAGGAGACATACTAGTTATATGGCCTTGTATTTTCAAAAAGTGCAACAGGTTAGCCAAAACCATCTATTGCTCAGGTTGATCTTATTGATATTTTTAGTCAAATGACCATAATAGAAAATATGAACAATAAATTGGTTGATATAACCATTAGGGTCTATTTGAGTCACCTTGTTGAAGTGTCTTTGACCCTTTGGTTTAAATTTAAATTCATTACCAAATATTCCCGCTCCTTTAAATCCTGTGTCAGTCAGTTTTGAAGATCATTTTTGCTTCCTAAGACAATCGCCACAATGTTTCAAATTTATCTTTGTATAGTCGGTTTCCTTGCATCAATTGTTGGTAGTTTTTGATCGCTTATGAACCACTTTGAACCCCTTTTAACCTTGGTTCAAAGTAGTTCAAAGAGGTTCAAACAAAATATTTTTTCCTAACACTTGTAATTGTAGGTGGGACCCCTACTGGTGCAGGAGCACCTAGACTAACTCCTAGTTTCAATTTTGGTTGTGGCTTGTACTGACCCTAGCCAAGTTAGTAGTGATTTTTTTAGACCTTATAAGGTCTTGTGAGTAATCTCCTAGATATATTTGAGTAGGATCAATCCACTGTAGTTGTTTTTGCTTTGTTAGTGTTTAGTGCTTTAGAAAGCCTAAAATTGGGAATTTGTGTCTAAAAGACTAGAAAGATTGGAAAAGCTTGGACTTGAGACTAAAATGGCCTATATGGTGTTTTTACAAAATTTTCCATAGGTTAGAGGTCATAACATTATGTTAGAGGCAATATTGGAAAAGTTGTCAAAATGTTGTCATGACAACATTTGCAACTTTGCAAAGTTGCATGACAACATTGTCACGAAATGATTCATTTCAATGTTTGAGGTTGGGTATTTATTTTAACCACCTAAAAACATGGGGAAATAATATTAAACCACAAGGAGGCCCATTTCACGAGGCTATTTGATGTGGAGAAGAATTCCAAATTTGAAGAAGTTGCTTTGTTTACTATTTTTGTGCACAATTGCTTACTTTTGATAGTTAGTATTTTTGAATGGATTGAATCACACAACATTGAGTTGGATTATTGTATTTAGGATAGTAACAATATATTTTTTTTGCAAATAATTTTCTTAGTGTCCATTAGAGTAGTTTTGTAAATTCATTTCTTAGTTAGCAGTTTACTGGTATTGTCAGGATAGTTTTGAGAAAATGGCTCCCCCATAGATCTCTACCTTGCATTTCATCATGAAATTGAGGAATATGGTATGGGAGCCCTTGTATAGTGTAAATAAAAATGTAGGAGCTCTAAGAAGAAGTTTATCTAATTTTAATGACAAGCCCTAGGCGAGTCCAGTGCATCCGGTTAGGTGCTTATCAGTGATATTAATGTGTTTGAATCCAGGGATATGATTTGCAGAGTGAAACCAAGAGTGGTTTCATGAGAATTGAGGTTATAAAAACACCTCCTAAGAATCTTAGTCCTTTCCTAATCCATTTGGGTATATTTTCAATCAGGTGTCACTAGACTGAACCAGAATAACCCAATTAGCCCTAGTTGCCCTTAATTATAGGAATCCACTGTACCGAAACCTTGGATCCCTAAGACCTACAAAATATTTCATGTCTTGGAAAAGGGTGTCTAAATATCATATTTTTTTGGGTTTTTTAGGTAAATTTTTGAAAGAAGTGGGAAAAACTAGTCAAATAGGGCTAGGAGTATTAGGCCTAAAAGACAAAATTCACTAAGAGTCTAGAAATAATTTAAGAAAGTCTTGATACGATGTCCTAATGAGATAAAATAAAGTTCAAGAAGTTTTCCAAGAATGGATTATATCCCTTGCAAACACTTTCTAAGGAAAGGAGACCAAAAGGCACTTGGAGTCTTTCAAGAAAGAGCAAAGAAGTGAAGTGAAACTTGATGATAGTTACCCCCTAGTGAAGTAAAATGGTTACCAAATCTTAGAGTGGTATTGAAGAGGTCATAGACTAGCTAAGTAAGGATTGGGAAGATCCAAGAAGAAAGAATAGGGTCTTGGGAAACCTAGGAACAGTTAGGGTCCTAGTAAGCTTGTGCAAGCACACTAAGGGGACTTCTATCAGATTGGTATTAGAGCCAACAAGATTTGGCTTGTGGTGAATTTTTCAACCAGCGGAGTTAGTAGGAGAGTCTAAAATGGTGACAAATACAGAACTTGCAAAGAAAGTGGATGAGAAAGAAGAAGAGAATATGTTTCTCAGAGATATATTGGCCCAATTAGAGAAACAAAATGGACCAAGTGGAAGAAAAGACTAATGAAGTCAAGGATAAATTTGAAGGCGAGAGTAAAAAGACATCCATAGATGATGAGGTCCCCGAACGAGACCCTTTCCTCACTGAAGAACCCTTCTTGAAAGAATTCAAAGCCTTAAGTGGAAAGGCATTAGAGGGAATTCCAATCTTTAGTGGGAAAATGGAACCAGAAGTAGTCCTAGATTGGATTGAAGAACTTGAAAAACATTTTGAGTGTGATGGGATAAAAAAATCCAAAAAGATAAAAGTGGAAAAAGAAATACGTAGAGGGTTTGCACTCACTTGGTGGAAATTCATCTAAGATGAGAGGGACAAAGATGGAAAGAAACCCATAGCCACTTGGAAAGCTATGGTAGCTAAAGTAAGAGAGGCATATGTGCCAGAAGATTATGAAATTCAGTTGCATAAGAAAAGAAAAGGTTTAAGGAAAAAATAATTGGATGTCAACTCTTACACCAAGGAGTTTCAGAGGTGCATGAGGCCAAGAGTTGTAGAAGATGAAAGTGTGAAGGTAGCTAGATACCTCAATGGTTTAAGATGGACTATTCAAGATGAATTGAGTCTACTGACTCCTACCATAGTTCAAAGGTGCCACCAAATTTTAGTTAAGGTGGAAGAAAAATTGAAAATGAAACAAGACTCGAGCAATACTAGAGGCAAAGGAAGAGGAAGAGATGGAAGAGGCCAAAGAAGTGGATATGGTGGTAGAAATTTGTAATAAAGACTCAAGGAGAGACTAAATTGACTGAAAAACAAGAGGGAAGCTCAAACACAGGAGGCTTCAATAGAGGAAGAGGCTCTAATAGTAATTGGAGAGGAAGGAACAATAGCCAAGGAAGAGGTTCTTACTTTTCAACCATGAAATGATATCATTGCAACCAAATGGGACACCCTACCTATAGGTGTCCAGAGAAAGGCTCTACTTCCCAAGGGAGTGAAAAGAGAGTAAATTTTGTTCAAGAAGAGTCTAGTGGTGGTAAAAAAACACCCTAAAGTACCCCTAGAGTCAGAAGAGGGAGAAAATCTAATGATAAGGAGGACACTGATTAAAAAACCTATGAGAGAAAAACCAAGCCAGAGAAGATCACTATTAAGAGTGAAATGCAAAATGATGGGTAAAGTATGTAAAATAATCATAGACTCAGAGTCTAATAACAATATTGTGTCACAGGAGGCCGTTAGTAAACTAAAAATGAAGAGGATTCCACATAGAAATCCATACAAGGTTACTTGGTTGAACAAAGGACACCATGTCCCTGTGAATGAATAAGCATGGGTGGACTTCTCTATTGGAAGGTACAAGGATAAATCACTACGTAACCTCCTACCTATGGATGCATGTCACCTCTTACTAGGAAGACCATGGAAATTTGATAGAAAAGACATGCATGATGGAGCCAAGAATGCATATTCTTTCAAGAAAGATGGTGAGAATTTCAAAATCCAGTCACTATTGGAAGAAGGAGAAGTGAAGTCTACAGGCCCTAATGTTCTATTGGTAAGTGAAAAGAGTTCATAGAAGCTCTAGAAGAAGGAGAGGGAGTAGGATATGCTTTGGTTTTGAAGCCAAAGGAAGATGTAGAGATGACAGTAAAGAAGATAGAGATTCCTATAGAAGTGCAAGAATTGCTAAAGGAATACAAAGACATTATAAGTGATGGGAACCAACTAGCCTACCCCCTAAGAGAACTATTAAACAAAAAATTGACTATATCCTAGGAGCCACCCTACCTAATAAAGCTTCTTATAAGATGACCCCTCAACAAAATGAGGAGATTTCCAAGAAAATCCAAGAACTCCTAAACCAAGGCCTCATTATGAAATGTATAAGCCCATGTGTTGTTCCCACTGTCTTAGCACCCAAAAAGAGAGGAACTTGGAGGTTATGCACTGATTCTAGAGCCATCAATAGAATCACCATTAGGTATAGATTCCATATCCCAAGGATAGAAGACCTAATGGAATATTTAGGAGGGGCAAAATACTTTACTAAGATTGACCTATAGAGTGGTTATCATCAAATTAGGGCCAATGAGGGAGATGAATGGAATACTGCCTTCAAAACCACATAAGGTTTGTATGAGTGGCTTGTAATGACATTTGGGCTATCAAATTCCCCATACACATTCATGAGGCTTATGAATGAAGTTCTAAAAGAATACATTGGTAAGTTTTTTGTAGTATATTTGCATGATATCCTAATCTTTAATAAGACTAAAGAAGAAAATTTGAGGCATTTGCAAATTGTGTTTAAGAGACTGCATGAAGAAAAGCTAATGATCAATCTGGATAAGTGTGAGTTCTTAAAATAGGAGCTAGTGTATCTTGGTTTTGTGTTGTCTCAGGGGAATCTTAAGATGGATCCAAGCAAGGTAGAAGCCATCATCAACTAGCCTACCCCAAAAACTATAATAGAGGTGAGAATCTTTCATGGCTTAGCTCAATATTATAGGAAATTTATCAAGAAATTTAGTGCTATCTGTGCTCCCATGTTAGATACCATAAAAGGTGGGATGAAAATCAAGTTTGTGTGGAATGAGAAATTTAACCAGGGTTTTTAATTGTTGAAGAAGAAGATTTCCACTCAACCTATCTTTACAGTCCAAATTTTTGAGAAACTCTCCACAGTTGAGTGTGATGCTAGCAATGTTGCAATTGGGGCAGTTTTAAGCCAAGAAGGGAGACCAGTGGCTTTTCATAGTGAGAAGCTCAGTGATGCAAAGAGGAAGTACTCTTCCTATGACCTAGAGATGTATGCTCTAGTCAAGGCACTAAGGAAATGGAGGCACTATTTGCTTCCTAAGGAATTTGTGGTGTATTCAGACAACCAAACACTTAGTTTTTTGAACTCCCAAGACAATCTCAGTCACAAACACATGAGATGGGTGGAGTAATTGCAAGCTTAAACCTTCAACATCAAGCATAAGAAGGGATTGAAAAACAAAGTAGATGATGAAATTAGTAGGAGACTTCTGACAGTACAAGAAGTGCAATTGCAAAGCATGGGCATTGAGAGTTTCAAGGACTTGTATGTAGAGGATGAAGACTTTGCAGAGATATACAAGGTATGTATAGAACACAAAAATCATGTCCATAGAGATTTTTCTAAATATACAATACAAAGTGACTTTTTGTTTAAGGGAAGCCAGTTATGTGTCCCTAGGGGAACAATTAGGGAAAATATGATTCAAGAAAAGCATAATGGGGAACTTAGTGGTCACTTTGGAGTCAAGAAGACTCAAGAGTTAGTGCAGAGGTTTTTTTTTTGGCCAAGAATGAGTCTGGACATCAGGAATTATGTGGAGTGTTGTGTAGTGTGTTAGAAAGACAAAGGAACATCCTCCAATGTAGGCCTTTATCAACCTCTCCCCTTTCCAAGTAGACCTTGGGAATGCTTGAGCATGGACTTTGTGGTAGGATTGCCAAAGACAAGACAAGGATTTGACAGTGTATATATATGTCATAGTAGACAGATTCAGAAAAATGACACATTTTTTCCCTTGCAAGACTGTTCATGATGCTTGTCATATTGCACATATTTTCTTCAAGGAGGTGGTGAGAATCCATGGGTTATCCTTGAGCATAGTCTTAGATAGAGAATCCAAATTTATGAGTCAATTTTGGAAGACATTGTGGCAAAAATTGGGAACCAATCTATCCTTTGGGTCTGCATATCACTCTCAGATAGATGGTCAAATTGAGGTAGTGAATAGAAGTCTGGGGAACCTATTGAGGTGTCTCACTAAGGAGTATGGTCAAGCTTGGGACCAACTGTTGGGGCAAGAAGAATATGCTTACAATGATATAGTCAATAAGACAATTGGAAGGAGTCCATTTGAAGTTGTTTATGGGTTACATCCTAGAGGGATATTTCAACTCAAATAGTTAAAGGATGGACCCAAAGGGAGTGGCTATTTAGAAGACTTTTCACACTTCATGAAAGAAGTACATGAATCAGTGAGAAAGACATTGATAGAGAACATTGCAAAGATAAAGAAGAAGGTGGATGAAAGAAAGAAGGATGCACAATTCCAGGTGGGGGATCTTGTAATGGTCCACTTGAACAAGGAAAGGTTATAGAAGGGAGTTCCAAATAGGCTATAGATGAGGAGGTTAGGACCTTGCACTATTCTGGCCAAATATGGGTACAAAGCTTACAATGTTGAACTCCCTAAGGATATTGGACTATCTTTAGTCTTCAATGTTACAGATCTGGTCCTTTATAAGGGGCCTACTCCTAATCCTGATCATATTCTTATTGAATTCATCTAAGAAGTGGACAACCTACAATTAACCCCTACACCATCCAAGAAAGTAGAAAATGTACTTGATTTAAGTGTCTACAAGGAGACTAGAAAAAAAACTTACAATGAGAATCTTGTGAAGTGGAATGGCCAATGAGATGCAGAGGCTATTTTGATCAAAGAGACAGAGTTCAAGAAAATGGGGATTGACTCCAACTTTATCAATCCAAGGGTGGATTGAAATCTTTTTTTTGAGGGACAATGGTGCAGGAGCACCTAGGCCAACTCCTAGTTTCAATTTTGGTTGTGGCTTTTACTGACCCTATCTAGACCAGGAGTAATTTTTAGACCTTATAAGGTCTTGTGAGTAAGTCGCTAGATAGATTTGAGTAGGATCAATCCACTCTAGTTGTTTTTGCTTTGTTAGTGTTTAGTGCTTTAGAAAGCCTAAAATTGGAAATTTGTGTCTAAAAGACTAGAAGGATTGGAAAAGATTGGAATTGAGCCTAAAATGACCTCTATGGTGTTTTTACAACATTTTCCATAGGTTAGAGGTCATAACATTATGTTAGAGGCAATATTGGAAAAGTTGTCAAAATGTAGTCACGACAACATTTGCAACTTTGCAAAGTTGCATGATAACATTGTCAAGAAATGATTCCTTTCAATGTTTGAGGTTGGGTAGTTATTGTAACCACCTAAAAACATAGAGAAATCATATTAAAACATGAGGATGTTGATTTCCTAAGGTTAGCTGATGTGGAGAAGAATTTCAAATTTGAAAGAAGTTGCTCTATTTACTATTTTTGTGCACAGTTTCTTACTTTTGATAGTTAGTGTTCTTGAATGGATTGAATCACTCAATATTGAGTTGGATTATTATAGTTAGGCTAGTTATAGTACATTTTTTTTTGGAGAGAATTTTCTTATTTTCCATTAGAATAGTTTTGTAAATTCACTTCTTAGTTAGCAGTATACTAGTGTTGTCAGGTCAATTTTGAGAAAAATGGCTCCCCCATAGATCTATACCATGCATTTCATCACGGCCTTAGGGATTATGGTAGGGGATCCATTTTATAGTGTAAATAACAATGGAGGAGCTCTGAGAATAATTTTATCTAATTTTAATGACAAGCCCTAGGCGAGTCCAATGCATCTGGTTAGGTGCTTGTCAGTGATATTAATGTGTTTGAATTTAGGAATATGATTTAAAAAGTGAAACCAAGAGTGGTTTCATAATAATTGAGGTTATACAAACACCTCCTAAGAATCTTAGGCCTTTCCCAATCCATTTGGGTACATTTTCAAGAATAAGTCACTAGACTGAACCAGAATAACCTAATTAGCCTTAGTTGCCCTTAATTATAGGAATCCACTATACAGAGACCTTGCAACCCTAAGACCTACAAAATATTTCATGTCTTGGAAAATTGTGTATGAATATCATATTTATTTTGGGTTTGTTTCGGAAATATTTGAAAGAAGTGGGAAAAATTGGTCAAATAGGGCTAGAAGAAGTATTAGGCCAAAAAGACAAAATTTACTAAGAGTCTAGAAATCATTTGAGAAAGTATTGATACCCTATCCTAATGGGATCAAATTAAGTTCAAGAATTTGTCAAAGAATGAATTATATCCCCTGCAAACACTTTCTAAGGAAAGGATACCAAAAGGAACTTGGATTCTTCCAAGAAAGAGAAAAGAAGTGAAGTGAAACTTGATGATAGTTACCCCCTAGTGAAGAAAAATGGTTACCGACTCTTAGAGTGGCATTGAAGAGGTCCTAGAATAGGTAAGTAAGGACCAGGAATATCCTAGAAGAAAGAATAGGGTCTTGGAAAAACTAGGAATAATTAGGGTCCTAGTAAGCTTGTGAAAGAACACTAAGGGGACTTCTATCACCTACATATGTCATGATGTGGTAGCGAACCACTTTGAACCTCTTTGAACCTCGGTTTGAAGTAGTTCAAGGAGGTTCAAAGGAAAATTAAAGCATACCCAAGGATCAAGTTGACGACCGATGTGACAAGTGACATGGTGTGTCAGTAAATTAATTATTAGAATAATGGTATGGTCAGCCTTGAGGGGCTGGTAACCACGGGTGAATTATGAGCTGGAAACATGAATTAATGCAGATTATTGCTTGGCACAAGTGATGTAGTGGCATTAAATGGAAATTAATGATGACTCAGATAGTTTTTGGAAGCAAAGAAGAAACCAAATTTCACATCATGACATTTGCTCCAATCCTAACTTCATACCGCAATTACTGTCCATCTTTTCAGCCGTACTTCATAGTATGTGGGTCTTTTTAAATAAGTATATCATTTTGCTTATTCATTTCAAAGCAAGAGTGTGGAGTCTCGGCTATAGAAGATAAAATTTCTTGTTTCCCTAAGTCAAAATCATAGGTAAATGCTAAAAACCTCCCTTTCTTTTGTATTTATGCATATTAGTATGATTTTGAAAGGCTGCAACTTCTTTTGTCTTATTTTGGGGAAAGAAAATGAAGTCTAGCATGCTTTTCTTCAAAAATATTGCTAGTTTAGAGTGTCGAGCCCCAGTGATTTCAGACATTGATTTAATGGGGGTTGAAGTAGAGAATATGGTTGATAAATTCAAATACTATGTGGAGAATGAAAGTATTATGGAGATCATGTGTAGCAGGTTATTTCAAGATTTCATATTCCCCCACCCGTAAAAAGCCTTGAGCTAATTCAATAGTCCATAAATCATTATGATGTCAAGTATAAGTATATTTTGAGTAATGAGGGTCAGATTATTCTATTAGTAACCAAAGAGACAATCATGTCGGTCTTTAAATTACACAATGAGGCCTTTTCTAGTTTTACCCCAACCCTTTCTTTAGCTCAGTTTTGAGAAAGAAGTGACATGAACCATAGAAATATGGCCTGTAAGTGGACTCAGTCGAACTACAAAGGAGGCTCTAGGTTTCCCAAGATATTGACTAAGGATCATATGAAGCTTCATATTCATGACTTAGTCATTTTTTTATACAGAGCAAGAGGGTCTGCACGGGTATTCCTCTTCGAGGATTGGATGTACCATTTCATAGAAATTATTCTGGATGGGAAGCAAAGTCTAGAGTGGGCCAAGATAATTTCTATTTCAATTAGAGACCAACTCAAGAAAGAACAAGTGGTAAAAAAGAAACTTTATATCTCCTCATATTTGATTTATTTCCTAGCATGCACCCAAGATCTTGTAGGAATTCCACATGAACCATGGAGTGAAGACATTAATATCTATGAGTATTGTCCCCTAGTGAGAAGAGACAAAGTACTGGAAGAATACCGAAGGGTTAATGATGTGTTCCTTGGAAAGTTATGCTATCATTTAGATGGAACCCCAGGTGAAAGGATTTCTCCAGAGGCACAAAAACTAATTCAAAACTATGGTAGTTTTTACATTCAATTTCTATGGTTCACATATGTGGGAGGTTTTGATGAAGAACCCCTCAAGTTTCCAAGGTTCTCTTTTGACTATTTTGTTTTGGTGGAAGTGTGTAGACAATTGTTCACGGCGATAAAAAATAGTCTTCCAAAAGAAAAACGGGATTCTATGTTCCCAATCAAGCTTGGAGCCCTGACCTGAAAAAATAATTTTGATGCATCAGTAATAGGAAGTGACCTGGTGAATTTTCACATGCAATTTTATGAGGAGGGAAGAGGTTTTGACCGTAAGGGTTTCACAAGGTAGACCCTTAGTTTGGATGGCCAACTGAAATTGTCCCCTCACATTGAATATTTGTGAGAGGATTGTAGTAATGAAGAGGTTATTAAGAGAAGGGATCATTCCAGGTTGTTAATCTCTTAGATCAAAGCCCTGCAGTTGAAGTTCAACATCAAATATGTGGATGAAGATAATTTTGAGATTATTGAACCTGATTATGATAGTTCAAACCCAACAATCATGCTAGAAATAGATTGGACAAGGGAATAAGAAGATGACATAAAACTAAGGGCTAGGTCTATCTTAGGATTCACAGATGATTGGTTAAAAAAGAGAAGGCAAAGTGGAACAAGAATTACTTCTCCTAAAAGAATTGATGTGAACCCCGTCCCAGTAAAATTGTTTCCTAACCCCTCTAATCTATCCCTCTTGATTAATGATGTAGGTGCTATCCCTCTATCTAGAAAGAAAGTAGCTACAAGTAGACAACCTAATGCACCTCAAATGAGGTAAAGGACTAGGTCTTAGGCTCATGCACAAATGGCTTCCCTAGATTCCAAATTTGTAGATGTTGAGATCAACGATGAAGACATTTTATTTTCACCAGAATATCATAAGAAGGATAAAAAAGAATCTGATGGTAAAAATGAGGTTCAATAAGGGAATATGACCCCTGTTAAAATAGTTTATAATATATTGACTTCCATCTCAATTAATCCTTGGTTAACTGATTCAATAAATATAAAATGCAGTTTCAAGCATGTCTCTCTTCCAATCAAGGAAATAATCACTAAATATGTCACCTGTGTTTCGAAGGTAAAGAGAATCAAGAGAAATGCAAGGCTGAGAACAGACCCGACCACAGGAAAGGAGACTACTAAAATTGCAACCTTTAAATAGAAAGAAGGAATCCAAGAACCTGAGGCAGAAGACTTTGAGGTCACAAAGATGGAGTTTGGTGTGCTAAACAGGGATACCAAAGATCATTTGTTCAAATTTTTGGCTGATCACATGCTCGGTCAATCTCAAAAGGATGACAAGGAAAAGAGAGAGCATAAAAAACTCATGATATCTATGGATGAATTCCTTAGTTCACTAAGTAATGTAGGGTCACTATCTCTGGCTCAGGCTCCATAAACCTTTGATCCTAACTCCTCAGACAACAAGTAGTTGCTGAAACAAATGCAACAGGGTAGAGCCTTGATAGAGGCAACAAACAACTGGGTTGAAAACATCATAAAAGAAGGAAACAATTTATACAAGAATTCATAATCATCTATGCCAAAGGGGAAATGTTGCTCAGTGAGATTCAAACCTTAATTTTGGGTTGGGAATCAGATGAGGACAAATGCACAGTGATCGTATCTCAAGTTCTTGAAATAGAAGAATATGAAGTGGCCAAGTTCTTGTTGGAGAATCCATTGAAAATGGTTGATCCCTACATGCTATTCATACTGAAGAAAAACTTGGGGTGGAAAGGATCATTGTTTAAAACTACGGTATCAAGCATGCAAGCCATGGAAAAAGAGATAAAGGAAATGCATGCTAATGCCTTGAAAGATATCAAGGTAGATGACAATGCAATGGTTAAGAGTTTTGAAGATGCTATGAATGCTATCAAAGAAAGTGAAGAACCCACAACCTAGGACTTTACCAAGATAGAAAATATCGAATCAATGATATACTTGAAAAGAGGATAGTTACCTAAAAAGATGGAAAGAATCTAGGAGATCAAGTGGGAGAAGAACGCATGTCGAGATAAGCTAATTGGGCTAAAAATTTTACACTCTCATCCAACTCAAGAGTTGTTGAATCCTTTCAGGAGCTAAAAGATGGTTTGAGATGTCACATCAGAGAACAAGTAGCCAAAGATGCTTATTAGTTTCATGTTATTTAGTTATTTTTTCAAGGAGACAACTTTTGTAAAATTATTACTTTTATTAGTTACTAGTTCGTAACTATTTTTATTTGCTATCAATTCGAGAGGTTGAGTTTTCAAGGAGGTCTCTCAGATTGCAAAACAATATATGCTGGAGCATAAAACTGATGAAGGGTTAGAAATTTTAGATTAGAAATAGTCTTTTTGGGCTTTCAGTACTGTTAAGTTTTAGTTTTCTTTTTTAAAGAATTAATTGGAAAGATACATTTTTTCGCACCTGTTTTGGACTTTGATCCTTACCATATAAAGATATTAATGCAAAGCATCATTTTAGATCTTTCAATTTTAACCTGTAGTATATTGATTACTTTGTGAATTGGTATATCTCTTTCTCTTCATTATTTATTTCCTATGTCATGATCATTGATCTTTCCATATAATTCATATTTTTAGTTGTTTAGGCAAGTAATTTTAGATAGTTGGAGGAAATGTGTTTTCCTTAAGCTTTAATCTCTATGTTCATGATCTTTGGAAGTACCTCAATACCTAGGAGTATTTGAGAGACCCTTATGTACTTTCTGGTTAAAATTACATTTGTTTGTATTTCATTCAAAAATTCATTGAACATTTTTTAGAGGGAGCTATACCTCATAAAATTTAGAGGGAAGAAAATATTCCATGCTTACCCAACTATCGTGAAATGTTTGTCTTCAAAGAGGTGTAGGGTCAATATAAATTTTAGTTAACGTGTAGACAAATCTGTTCACCAACATAACCCTAACTAGTTCCCAGTAAAAGTGTCTTCCTAAAAAATTCATAATAAATAAAAATACCAATATGATTATGGAGATTCTGATTATCGTCTCTAATTAACCTAAAAAATAATAATTCAAAGCATTGAAAAAGTCTGAAAGCAACATAGAATAACACCAAACATAGAAAGATCCCAATTGATCAACTCAATCAATGTATATTCGATTGGTATGGTATGATTTCTTATCACAAGCCATAGTTAAACACCAACCCACTTCCAGCTACATGTTAAAGATGGGGATTCACTATCTGATACAACTAGTGTAAGTAATAATTACACTCATAAGCTTTTGTTTTTTCCTTGTATTTTTGACTTGAAATATGAAAAAAATAAACATATTTATTTCTTTTGTAGGTTACAATTTCAAGCACTCATAATAATGCATATGCAACTCTAGAACAAATACTTTCCTCAACAAAGATACCACTTGTTCTCTTAAAAAATGTTGTGTGAGTGGATTGAGAGGAACAAACATCATAAAATCAACTTTGTCTACTTTGATTGATGAATTGAATGATAACTGCACAAATGTTAATCTTCAAACACTAATTGCTTCTTTGAACATATATGTACACAAATAAACTATTCATCTTAAACAAATTACAATTTTTCCTATGCACTAAATTATAACATATTTTAGCACATGTCATTATATTGTGTCCAATGATAGGTCACTAGTTTTCTCAAAACAAAGAATTCCCATTTGCCTCCATTTTAGCCACTTTGTAAAAGTGCTGCAATATAGTTTCTTCACAAACACTTCTAGCAACAACACAAGTCATTGCACTGCATGTGAAAAAATAACAACATTTACATACCAACCATTTTTGCAATGTATAATTGATGATAATGATGACGTTGTTGATTAAAAATTTCACACCAAGCTATTACAAGAAAACTTTACTAATCTCTCAAATATAACATTTGAAAAATATAAGAATTGACATGTCTATAATTGTTTATGCCATGCAGAGAATTAAAATTCAAGGAACCTTCACGTTTGTGATGAAACAGTCTATATTTTTCCATTGCAAAAGATGTTATCAATGTGAGACTCTTCAAATGATTCTTCTTCAATAGTGAAATTTTAAAACATACTCACTAAATTTTAATATCAAATCTAACTTAGTTCTTCTATGTAAACTGTAGACTACCCAAAAATAGACTATATATAGCAATATATAATTATCTTCTTTGTGTAGAAGTTTAGATTTTGTATCTTTTTGTACATCTATAATGACTCATTTCCTTCTTTTCATATCTATCCTTCATTTTTCTTTGTCATGTATTGTTGTTCAAATAGATCATTTTCATAATAGTAAATTATAATTCTAGTAGTTGTAACAAATAGCATGCTTGAGATCAAGTTAATATCCTTATCAACTGCTGGGAGAAGAGCATAGAGTGAGATAATGAGCTGGGTCAAAATAGGGTCGATGATCTTGGTACTAACCCCAGGAGAATTGGTAAAGACATTGACAACCTCAAGGCTTCCGCCACCAATATGAACATTCTAGCTTATGAAGAAATGAACCTTCTCAATAGTATTTGGCGACTCTTCCTTCTCTGGTTTGCGGGTCTTTCTGTTGATCTATTTCTTGGCTACTGGCCTTAGCTCCTATCTAGCTATCCTTTTGTACTGTCACGCTCTATTTTGTTGTCCCTATGTCTGTCCCTTTTGGAGTTTTGGTTGTTTTTTTGCTGAAGCATAATGTTTAATCTTTTCATTCTTTTGTAAAAGGTTTCAAGACCTTTCAAATCTTATTTTCATCTTAATCAAAATAAATAGTGTGCTTGTAACATAATATACTATAGTCTATATATATCAACTGATCAAATATTTGTTTTGTATATGACAACAGTTTCTAGTTTGTTAGCTATGGTCCAAGAAAATGTTTGAATCTAGTAAGAAAATAAGCCTATTATTTGACCAAGAGCTAAAAAAAGACTTTGAAATATAGTGATGTGTTTTATTATTTCTTCTTTCTTTCATTAGCTCGTCATAACTTTGTATCCCAATTTTTCATTGTCATTTCCCTGAACCTATTTAAATCTAGCCTAGTTCATTTTTTATTTATAAAGGTTAGCTACAAAGCATTAAAAAAATATTCACCAAACGTTTTGAATACAAAACAATTTGAATTAGTTTTAATTAAGTAAATAGAATAAAAATACAAAAACAAAATAAAATAAATTAGTAAATTGAACAAAATATTGCAATCTGAATCAGAGCTTTAAAAAATGTGGTTTTAGCCACTATGAACAAGGCTAATTCATACCATTCTTCAATCCAAAAGAATTTTTTTAAGATACACTATCATATATAGATGGCCATGGATAAACCAACAAAAAAATACAAACCATTTCAAAACTAAAGAAATGACACCAAACAATAAAAAAAAAACGTATATGGAACATTTAACCAAATAAATTAGTTCAAACAAAAAATCTCACTATAGCCTAAAAGCTGAGCTATCTACTCTTGTTTGATCCTTTCTTGGCTCTTTCTCATCGCTCATTCAAACCATGGTACAAACCAATAATATTAAATGTTACATAAAAAATTATGTATTGTCCTCCACCTACAATTTTAAATTTATTACAATGACAAAACATATGTATAATTTTCTCTTTGTTGTTACAATGACAACGAGAAATGTGGAAACTAAGTTATAGTTAAGATTGTTGATAGGACTTTGGTGACCGGGTTTGCCAACAGTCGTAAGTTGTCACCGGGTACCGGGGTACTGGCCAACATCACCTTCAAAGGTTGTCCAAGGAAATGAGATTCCCCAGGCCTCCAAGCACCTGTGAGTCAGGTCTCGACGGTGCAGGGCTCAGTTGGGAGATGTGACTATTTTTGAGGGGGATAGCTGGTTTCTTCAACTCGCTCTCTCTAGGGATTCAGGAAGGAGGGATTTCTCCAAGCATTCTACACTTAGCAAACAAATCAAAAAATGATCCTGCAGGGTTAGAAGTATTCCATCTACTTATAGTTATGTTTAAACATTCAATACATCAATAATGCTCTGATAAACTACACTAAATACTGACAAAATATACAATGTTCATATTTGATCAGTAGCAAAGGAAAGGAGGTCGTTAATATACTTAAAATATTAGGGCATAAGAAATGAAGAACATTAAACATAAAATACCATTAACTTGGAAGACAAAGTGCCAACAACATCATTGCAAGAACCATCTCTTCTTCATTAACATTCTTCCAGCAAGCACTGGTGCGTGGTACAATGGTGGCTCCAAGGGAGCATCTAACTACTAAAAGCTTTTAGGACCAAGGAGCATTGAGCTCTGCAACTAAAATGAAAATACTGCTTCTCTATTACTATGGACTAAAAAATCATCAATTTTGCTGACCCTTGGAAAAGGGTCAGACTTACTATTTATACACATTTTTCTCCTAACCCTAACCCTAACCCTATTTTACATTCTGCCATAAAATACAATATCCGATGGTCGGTACTACCTGTTCCACCTTACAAAAGACCTTGAGATGGAGAAGGTTTGACATGTCAGAAGAATAAGACAAGAAGATGGAGTGGAAGAATCGGCCTCGAGAAGAGAACCGAGGAAGAGAAGGAAGAAATATGATCCCCCAGGGATCGAGGCTACATGCTTCATAAATGGGAAATGTGGCACCCTGTCTCCAATGTGCCAGGTGTATATCCAAAGTGGCACCTTGAGAAGACCATCTGGTAGAAGACCAACTATTGATCCGACGTGCCTTGAAGTAGCCAACTACCCTTTGACAATCTTTATTGACCGCTTTTGACAGTGACTGGTCGGCCTCGGGGACCGGGACATAGATCACTTGAAAGAATACAAAATTTAGGATCTGGGACTCTAAGATCTGGGAGCTTACGTTTTGAAAGAATAAAGAATACAAAATTCTTGGGTTTTCTCCGGCCCTCGGAGAAACTTTATTGTTGCTTGTTATCGTTGAAGGTTTCGAGGAGGTAGGAGATTCCATCCTCATCAATCTCTTTGAGGCCAGACCATCGGTACTTGGCCACCTCGATTTGTTCTCCTAGCTCTGGAACATTCCTCTTGAATTCATTGGCCATTTTTTCCACATAATAACCACTAAGGATCATGCGAGTTAGTCTCACCATTTGAGTTCCATCTACTCCCTTCGAGGATTGATATCTTGACTCTGTTAATTCATCAAACTTTCCCAAAATGTATTCCTCCAACGTGCATGTGTCAGTGCTGAACGGGTCAGCTCCAGAAATCTTTGTGACAAAAGCCTTATACAAATTTGAAGAATATTGGACCATGTTAATTTTATCATGTAGAGTCCCTACCAGTTGCTTGAGCACCTCCAATGTGAGGTCAAGTCTGGAGTGTTGGGTCCTCACAAAATTGAATGATTCTTCTCCCAGAATCCCAGACTCAGAAACCATTTCCTCCCCAAGACTGAGGAGTTCTTCAAGTTCTACCTTCCATGCTTCATAATTTTCTATATCACCCTCCCATATGTTAATAATATTTTTTTCCTGATGCAAAACATGTCGGGCCACATACAAGTTTGGGAGGGTGGATACCAGGAAGCATGGGTGTTTCCTATCTGCAAAGCGACCCACTCATCGACCACTTGGGTCTTCTTATTCATTGCTCGCAGGGAGTCTATGTCGCTCTGTGGTAGTGGCATGTTAGATGTGGAGGCCTCTAGAGGAATGGCACTGATAGGCCGGGCTAGCTCAGTAAGCAATCCCATAAGGTTTGCAGTCTTCTCCTTTTCTGCTTTGAGCCTTTGGGCCTCCTTTTTGTAATGGGCCTTCACGACTCTGGTCGCTTCTTTCAATAGGTCCACTTCACCCTTTTTTCCTCTTTTTCCCAGTGATATCTCTGTGATATCATAATCTCTAGCTTTGGCAGTCACCTCATCAGAGTCTAGGGAGGTGTTGCCACAACTGCAACTATTTCTTCGCCTAGCCTGGTTCGAAGAGTATGAACTGTCTGGGATTTCTTGGCCTTTGGTAGATTCTGGACCTGAGCCATCATCTTGGCCAGGGAGAGATGAGCTCTGGGGGTGGAAGGAGATTTTCTTTTCTTGTTCTTGACCAACCACTGTGGCGGCAGGGGTGGCTTATTTTCCAAAGTTTGTTCATTGGGTTCTTCCCTAGTATCTTGTTGTTGTTGCTCCTCAGTGGTGTGAGTCTCACCCAGCTCCCTCCCTTTGTCTTGGGCTTTGTCGACAACATTTTCCCTGATGACACTTATTTCTTCTGCCTTGTCCTCTGCATCATTTTCTTCATCTGGGCCCTCATTGGCCATCCTGGGGGTTTCTTCCTCTTGTCACTCTTCTTGTTCTTCAGCCTCTGTCGCCGGGATTTGTTCTTCCTCTAATACAAATTTTGGCAATGGGGGAGGCACTGGGCCAAGATTTAATGTTTGGGCCATAGTTATTACCTACCCAAAGGTCACTCCAAGGAGTGGCACTTGGAACATGATAGCTGAGGTTACGGTTGCTCTCGTAGGTCCGGTTCCCTCAGTGGATGCCATTTGTTCACTCTGCTTCTATTGGTCCACTCCTGTATTTTGTATCTCCGAGACCTCAAAGGTGATCTCTTTTTCTACCTCTTTCTCTTCTTCCATCTTCTCTCCCTGCTCTTGTGCAGGTCCTTGTTCCAGAGCCTCTTCCTATGTTGGGACTTCATCTTCTGTTTGCTTGATGTCCCCCTGCAGATTTTCAAACTCGTCAATTGCAAAAACATCATCGAACTCATCCTACGGGGGAGGGTTGGCGGGGACATTAGCAGGCTCTAGTTTCCTCTCTGGTTCTAGGGATTTGGAAGAAAGGATCTCAACTTGTGGGATCTGGGGCATCCCCATATCTGGCTCTATCTTGGGCTTTTGGTTAAGCCTCTTCTTTCTCCTAGTAACTAAGGGTGGCCCTGCATCCCTTAGTGCTATTTGTTCTTCTAGGTCTACCCTAGTTGCCTTAACCATCAAGGCCACCAGTGAAGGAGAGGTGGGAAGACAAACTGGTCCGGCCATGGATGCCGGGGTAGCTAGCCATGTGATTAGATTCTCCCGCATTTGTTGGGAGGCTACTACTAATTTTTTTATTTGTTCTTTTATGGGGACCTCTTGTAAGGTCAGAGTTGTCACCATCCCTTTTCCTTTATCTGCTCCATGTGAAGAAGTCCCATCCCCCAGGGTTAACTTTGGTATCAGCTGGGCCACCCGGCAAACACTCCCGGGGCACACCTTTTTGAAATAGAGGTGGTTGCATTCAACCATATTGCGAGTGAACTCTTCAATAGTGGGCCCTTCCTGGGCATCCCAGTTCACTGGTGGGAGGGCTAATTTATCGATCCCCTTTGCTTTGTACTGGGGATCGACTGTGGAACCGGTGTCTAAGAAGTCCTCCAGGAATCTCTGGAGCTTCAATATTTCCATCATTCCTACGGTCATCCTGACATAATGTCACCCCCAGACTTCTACGTCGTCTTGGAAATCTTCCTAGAAGTCTTCTATATGATATTGATGGGGCTATGACACCTGGGGAAGTGCCATTGCAATCTTTCCATGCGGATCAAAATGTTTCCACGCTAAGTAAAATTCCACCAGGTTATAGCATTTAAGCTCATTATCTTCTTCTTTAGCAGTGGCCAGACTACATGAATAATTCCCACAAGTGATTGGGAATGGAATATTCATTATCTTCTTCAAGGCATAAAATGCGTACAGCTCCATTACCTGCCTGCAATACTCTAGGAGAATCATCTTGTCCCCACAATGTTTGGGTAACAAGTAGGGTTTTCGGGAGAAGCCGATCACCCTTATGTATGTATGTTGTTGAAATTGTATATAGTAATGGCCATAACTCTAGACCAAATTCATCGCCTCTGTAGACAGGTAGTATCCTGCGTCCCGAGTGGGTGTGAGGAGGTGATAGTAAACGAAGGCATCATTTACCTGGCAAAAACTAGGGAAGCTAGGGAATCTGTGGGAAATGTTCCCAAGGGGCCTTCTGGCCTAGGCTGATCCTGAGTATGCCCTCTATTAGTAACCCATTGGTGTGCGGCCATTGTGGTGCCAGGGCCCAGAGAACATAGGAAGTCATATAAAACTTCTTCTTCTTGGCCATTTGAAGGAACTGTGAGTCCATGTGGTTTGAGATTATGGCGGCCCAGTCAAAAAACTCCCCTTCTGTGGTTATACCAAGCAAGAAGTAATACATCCACCCTAAGAATTCTCAGGCATGTTGCTGCTCGAAGACCCAACATAATGCTATCATCCCCATCTGGATTCTCTCTTTGAATTCAAACCTGGGGATTTCTAATTTCATCCTCTTGGGGTCCCTCTTTGGGACCTTGAGCCAATTATTTTTCATTTAAATACAGGCCCCCTCCTCCAGCTGCGTGAATTAGGCCAAGGCATCTAACCGGGTGACTAGAGCTGGTTTGTCAAATTGGGGGATTCCCAAGCCCCTCTGGAAGGTATCAGGGTCTAGGGACACCATGGGAGTAGGATACCCGGTGGGTTTTGAGGCTGCGAGCATGATAGCCTGGATGGATGTATTGTAGTGCACTGCAAGTGTGAGAATAAGCTCTGGTGACTGCACAGAGCACAAGAAACAAGTTGCCTTGAGAATCCCAGATATTCCAATTTTGATGGCCAATGGATCCCCGGCCTGTCGTTGGATGTACATTATTTTTACCAAGGCCTGCATTTTGGGCCATGTCCCGATGCTAGTGTTGATAATAAGCTAGACTTTGGACTCAATCTTTGAGCCCATGATGATGCCATCTTTTATGAATTTTAGGCTCATGGGCAATTTTCTAGAGCCTTCTCCATTTTGGACCTGACTACTTCTCTGGTAACCACCGTAGAAGGAAGTTCTGGACTCCCGGGTGGTGAGGATGCGGAAGCTTTAGACATATTTGAAAGTTTGTTGTTTCAGAAACCTGCAAGGCAAGGTGACTATCATAATGTATAAATAAACAAAAACTCTAGGGTTCGGAGACCTTACCATCATGGCGCTTGCTTCCCCTGAAAAGTTAGCTTAGTTCAAAAACTCTGGAAAGCATGTATTGTGAACTTAGAAATTTAAATAACCATCCAGGTCCAAGGGTTTTATCACACTCAGAAAAAGAAGGACACCGGATGGGTGATGGCAAGAGACCCAGAGCCTGAGGAAGTAACTATTGGAAGGTGTACACAAAAAGTGGGCTGTCAGACCCACGTAGGTGCCACGTGGGTATGCAATAAATGGAAGTTATGGTGATAGCGGTGGAGCCAACTGTCTGAATGCATGAAAAGTGAAGGCCACTTGGACAAATTTAAATGTACACATGGGACATAAATGAAATGGTAGGCTGGCCTATAGAGGAGAGAGAAAACTGCTTGCTTGAAACCAGCCGAGAGCCAAGTTTTAACCAGGCGGTATTCTACATAGAGCAAGCTTGTAAATTAGAAACCAAAAACAAACACAAAATGGTGAGCTTGAAAAAATACCAGGCAGAATACACACAGAATATACACCAATATACAATAGAGTTGAAGGGTATATACATGCAGACTAGAAGGATACACAATAATATACATCAAATGTACACATATACAGAATGTCAAGCAGGTGTTTACAAAAATCAGACAATGTACAAACATTTACAAATTTTACATTACCTATAGGCTATACTACATCTGCATAGAGGGCGGACAACCCTCTGGCAGAGTCGACCCACCAATGGGTGGCGAACTAGAAAGAAACGCCAGACAAAACAACAATACGAGACAATACAAAACCAAACACGAAAAAAAACCAAAAATAGGAAAGCCGAACGGAGAGAAGGAACCAACCTAAAAATGGAGAAGGGAAAGGAAAGGAAACTGCTGCGAACGCTCTGCAACAGCTTCTACCATCAGAAGATTACCACTTATCACCACTAAACACTCACAATTGCTCGAAACAACTTGGAATGGTTAGCACTAGATTATCGCTGAATCACTGTAAAAATCACCCTCAAATCGCTAAGATTGCTTAAGTGTTTAATCGCGGTAAATGTGAAAATGACAGGTAATTTCTATTTATACCCATGGTAAAAGCAAGTTACCTTTCCCTGTGTAAACTCTGGATAGATAGACCTCCAGACTCTGGGCTTGGGGATTCCACGCAGCAATACCATCTTAAGAAAAGAGGACATCACGGTGAAGAATCCAGGAGTCTGGAATCCAGCTCCCGACAAAGGATGACCAACTCTAGGACCGGGTCCCGGAGACACAAGAGACCAACAAAACAAAAAAACACCATGGGGAAGAAAACCCCGCAGAAGGAAAACAAAGAAAACAAAGAAAAAGACAAGGCAAGAGCCAAAAGCAGAAAGCAAGAAGAAAAAAGGGGGACCCAACATTTTGCCCACAAAATGTAGGGATGGGGATGCAGGGCATAACAAAGCTAAATCAATCTATTTTAAAAAAGAAAACCTTTCCTGAAAAATTGAATACCCTTTAATACACTATTTTGATTACCACCTTCAAGCATTTATCTCAACCCTATTTGAAAACATAAAAATAATGACCATATAAAATGCAAATACTTGACCACTTCTAATTTGAATTGTAAATCATAAATCTGTATTAAAATAAATTCTTATGCATTTCTCTGCAATTGTACTCACATCTAAAACCCTTATGGTTTTAGCATTATAAACATGACAAGCTAATCAAGAAAATAGAAAAACTAAAAAAGTTATCTTTAACTTGTGCAAAGCAGTATGCAAAAGCTTAACCAAAAATTTTAGTTTCTGGCCTACATATGGTATTCAAAAATAAGAAAATCAGTTATCATAGTTGCACATATTAAATGAGATGTATTATCAGAGAGAAGAGAGATAAATCATTTGGTAATCTCATGAGATTTTTTGTCATTTTTTACATAAAACATAAAAAACAAACAACATTTACTGTTCAGTTTCCTTTTCCTAACACATTTTGAATAATTTATATATAGATATATGCCACATAATTTTCAATGTACTCTTTTTTAAACAATTTTTGGTGTGCATACTGCCTTTCATCTTTCAAATTTTCCCCATCTCATGTATTTGGCATTTCATTACAGTATTATCCTATATCTGCGTATATCTGTGTTTTGCATTAAAAAACTAATGTTTTAATTTTATTAAAACTATGCAAGTTTCATTCATCAGAGGATTTCTGCTATCCTCTGTTTCCAGGTTCAATCTCTCCCTATGACTTACCTGGGCATCCCTATTGTGGTGGGAAGACAACCCAGGCTCTTTTGGCAGAACCTTCTTGATAAGTTGCGTCATAAGGTTAATTGCTGGACTCATAGATGGCTCTCTATGGCTGGTCAGGTGACTCTCCTCCAGTCTATGATTCATTCTCTTCCTACCTATAGATGCATGGTTCAGGCAGCCCCTGTTTACTTTCTTAAGGAATTTTATGCCCTCTCTCAGCAGTTTCTTTGGAGTGGGAACCTGCAAAATTCTAAATGGAGCCTTATTAATTGGGATACTGTCTACAGACCCAAGAAGGAGGGAGGCCTAGGTCTTTATTCAACTATCTTGAGTGGTCAAGCTCTTGCAACCAAACTCTATTGGTGTTGGTGCTCTTTCCAGTTTCATCTTTGGGCTCGCATCTTGTCACATAAGTATCTCCATGGAGTTGATCCTTCAAATATCCCAAGGTTTCTTTTGGAGGGTTGCGGTTCTATGGTGTGGAATACCCTCAAGAAAGGTGCCCACTTAGTGAAGTGACACCTTTTCTGGATATGTAATAGAGGCTTTAGGGCTCTGTTCTAGTGTGATTCTTGGAATGGAAACCCTCCTCTCCTGATCTCTCATCCGCACCTACAGGATCTTTGTGATTCTCTCCTTCTTGTTGGCTGGGATAAGGTGGCTCATTACAAGGACACCTGCAATCTAGGCCTCACTATTGTTATAGATGGAAGAATTCTTCTGATTGGCTGCCAGGGGGCTTAGTGTGGGATTAGATGGAGCTTTCTCAGATTCTTGCCTCTAGGGACTGCAGCTCCTTGCAGGATCTCAATGTTGTGGCTTGGGGAGGTGTTTCTTCTGGTAAGTATTCTGTCTCTTCAGGGTACTTCGAGCTTACTAGGCTGTTGTTTGACAATGTTGAGGTGCATTGGTGGAAGCAAGTCTGGAACTCTCTCTTGGCCCAAGTGTCAATTTTTCCTCTGGTCGGTGGTTCACAACCACTGCCTTACTTGGGATAATATTTGTAAGCGAGGCAACCATGGCCCCTCAATCTATGTGTTGTTCTGGGATGGTGAGGATTCAGTTACTCACCTCTTCTTCCAATGGTCCTTTTTTAAGTAGATCTGGCACTTTTGGTGGCTCACCTGGGGCTGCCCATGCTGGCATGTTTCTTCTCTATCTGATTTTTGGGAGAGACTGGGGCATTCGGCTTCTAAGTCCTCTTTTCTATAGGGTGGTTGGGATATTGGCCCTTCCTTCATTCTTTGGCATGTATGGCTGGAAAGAAACATGATAATATTTTGGGATGTTAAGTTTGGAGTCCTACACCTGTGGGGTAAAATAATCCATTCCCTCCATGAGACAATTTTGGCTAAGATTGAGGGGATGGGTGGTTTGGATCTGGGAGATGTGGATATTTGTGCTCTGCTCTCCTTTCCTCTACATGGAAGGGCTCCTCTTTCTGCTACCCACCACTATAGTAGCAGAGCCAATCATCACTCTCAGTAGGTTAATCGCAAGGGGCATTGGACTCCTCCTCTTCTTGGAGTTATTAAAATTAATACTGATGGCTCCTCTCGAGGGAATCCTAGTCCTGTTAGCATTGGGGGAGTTGGATGCAACAGTTTTGGGGATGTCCAGTTTCATTTTTCTATTCACAAAGGATTTCATACCAACAATCTCATGGAGGCCCTCGCCATCCTGGTAGCTTTGGAGCATTGTTGTTTGCATGGCTGACGTAGGATAATCTGTGAAGCTGATTCGCAAATTATTGTGAACTTACTGAATAGACAAGAGCTTTTCAATATCTATTGGCAGCTGACTTCGGTTATTAATAAAATTCTTTAGTTATGCAGGTCTCTTGACTTTGTAATTTTTATGTATATCCCCCATGATTGGAATGGTGTTTCTGACTACCTAGCTAAATGGGCTTCGAAGCATGGGCAAGGCTGGAATATTGTTGACCAGAGGTTCCTTCCCCCTGATTTATCTCTTCAGTTGGATCAACTTGTTGTTCAGGATATGGCTCCTTAGAGCTCTTTGTTGTACTGTTCTCTTTTTTTTTCAATAAAAATTTTACCCCTCTTTTAGTTCATTTACCTACCCTCTAACTGGAAAATCAACATAACCAACATCTACATCAATCAATGGACAATGTTCAAACACATATCAACAATATTGTTAGATCAAAATTTAAAAATACCATTAAACATGTTTTTGATTAAATTAGAACGGAGGGGGCCTTGATCCCATACATCAATAAGATTCAATCATAACACAATGCCCTAAACTTCATGTCATTATAGCTCAAAGCACCAAAATTCCCTACAATAAGACTTCAAAATTTTAATCAAAAACTTGTAATAAAATGAACTATAATTTAGATTGTCACTATTATTATCACCATGCTTTCAAGCATAAACATTACAATAATTAAACCACATCAAAATTCTACTTCTACAAGATTTAGAGTATAAAACCTTAATAACCATACAATCCATATTATCCCATAAGGCTATCTAATCTTTCAAAATCAATAAAACTATACTAATAATAATCTTGAAATAAAAATAAACTAAAGCGCTAATGATAGTGTGACCCTAGAAGAACTCAAAAAAAAAGATAACATGAGGCACCCAACCTCAAAGGGAAATATCCTTGTCAACGTCATTCCAAGTAATAAACTCCCAATTCCTTTCGAGATGATGTAGACTCTTTGTTCATTCCTCTACCTCATCATTTTTGTTCCTCTATTCCATTCCTTGGCCATGTTTAACTTGCTAATCCCTTTTCAAATTCTTCCTTATTTTTATCTGTCCCTAAACAAGACCTGTAATATCTTTTTACATTAGACCATCAATGATCATGAAAATAAAATTGATTGTGTTACAAAATTGCTATTTGGAATTGGCGGAGGAAGCAATGTTTTCCTCAAGCTCAACAATTATGTTCTGTAAATATTTAATCTATTCTTGAATCTTATGGAAATTCTTATTTTCGATACTAGGGTTTTGGGGAGAGGAATCCCAACTTTAATATCTTCCAAGAAAGAAATTACATAGGGATGCAATTTACAACACTACACCATCTTCCTCTTCCTTTATATCCCTTAACTTCTTCCTCGTTGTATTACCCTATGTGCCCCCGTCTCTAATGTTGTGAAAAAGGGAAGCACAAAAATTTTCCACCAATTCATCATAATATACTAAATTAATAGTTAAATCTAAAGGTCCATCTGCATCCTCCACACAAGACTCATCTTCTTTACCCCCATAATCTTCATCATCAGTATTATTCGTTGTATCCACATATTCATGTTCATACTCAAATTTTATCTCTAGTACAATTTATTTAAGGATCTCTTTACCTAGCATCTCTTTTCTAAGGAGGCGAGATGACTATCTTTTCTAGAACTCATCATACTAAGGCTCCTCTTGATTCTCTACATCCTCTGTATCCTCTTCAAGGTCTTCAATCTCCACCATAAGGGTCTTGCATTTTGACCCTTTTCAAATCTTTCTATCTTAACTGGGGTTGAGCTTGGAACTAAAATATTTTTTGTATCTCAAGAGTACTTGCCAATAACTTAGCCTCTAAGGGTTTTTAATAGGGTTAATCTTAGCAACTTTGGTCTTTTTCTTTGCATTAAGGTTAGAGTTCTCTAGGAGGGAATTGTTCTTAATTAGCTTAATTATGATAGAGCTACATAGTTCATTTTGATGCTAGTTAGGTTCAAATTGGGGATAAGAGATGAACTAAATTCTAAAGGGAGATCTATCAAACTCAAATTGATAAATCACAAACATTACCCTTTTGTGTAGTGGGGGCAAGGCTCCTTTTACATTACTATTACGTAGGGAAATGTACAGAAAGAACAACATCAATTTTATCCCCATGTCTAATATGGTTAAGTATGGGAAAATAATAGCCATGGATAGCAGTATACTATCCTTCCAAAGTAAAATACTTCATTATGTGATAACTAACCAAATCATAAGAGGGGGGGGGGAGTAGAGAGTAGCCATACCTATTTTTCTTGACTACCAAATTTTCTCATTTTTCAAAGAGCTTCTTCATGTAAACATTGTAATCACCAAAGCTCATTTTCCCTACTTTTTATCCCTCACATTTGAGACCAGTACCATCCATTATAAAGGGAGGGGTAACCTTGAACTCAATACTTCCTAGTTAGAGACAAAACCCTTCTACCAAGAATTACAGAGTTTAGTGGAAAGGGTTTTGTTATACCCCCTCATAGCCATAAAATATGGATTAAGCTTATCCTTCATGAAAAGATCCCAGAGATCCTTATTCTACATCAACTCTTTGCATTATTTTGGCTTCATCCTTTTAGGAGAGCCTCCCATCACTTTCAAGCTAGCAGAATCCAACTGAGGATGATAGCTTCTCATTTGGCAAGGCCCAAAATGAAAAAATGCTACCAGAAACAAAGTGTACCTTTTCACTTCTTTTCCCAATAAAATATAGAGGCTTCTTAAAATGGATTTTTAAATTATCTTGAAATAAATGTCATCTCACGGATTTATTAATTCTAAATTTTTATTGAAATGTCCTCTAAATTTTATTGATGTGTCCAATGTGAAGTGTCCTCTTCCTTTTTCTTTATAAAAAAATTATTCACATTCACAAAATTTAACCTCCATAATCCTCTGATTCCACCATTAAAAACCTTTAGTCAGGAGAAAAATAAATATAGTTAACATAAAGATTATAATCTTCATAATTTAGAATTATTTGGTATCCTCTAGATGCAATTCTATATTATTTCATTAGCTAAAATATCCTTAATCCCTTCAGGGCACTGATTTTAGGAGATGCATGTCTCCAAAAATTTGAATTTATTCCCATATTAGCCATGCGATTGGTCACTTTATTTCCTTCCCAACAAGTATATTTAATTTTATACTTACAGACAGTAGTTATCATATTTTTGCATTCTTTCATTAGACTAATCAGATCCCTTGGGTATCCATCTTTCCCCTTCAATTGATCATATATTAACTTTGAATCTCCTTCAGCATTGATCTTTCAGAAATTCAAATCTTTTAGGAATTTGATACCCTACCAAGGAGCAACCCATTCAGCCCTGTTATTAGAATCAACTCTAAGGCTTTGGTTGTATCCTTCAATGAAGCACCCTCTCTAGTCGCTAATCACTCATCTATTCACCAAAGCCCTAGGATTACCTTTCACATAGACATCAAAATTTAATTTGACCCATCCCTCCTCAAGAGGGATCCACTTAGTCATGTCCCTTCTCAACAAGCTTAACTAATTATTAATATTATAGAGGTTTTGAGCTATACCCCTGTAGACACCCTAAAATGGACAAGCTTGCGACTTTATATTAAAAACACTAATTTTTCATCTATTAATTAATGGTTTTTTAATCATTAATTAATCATCTATTTTCTTCTAAATTCATTTCCCAAATCATCTAATCCAATCCCCAAAATTAA
>MU228421.1:121556-148346 GCA_018584345.1 Thuja plicata | reverse complement strand
CCCCGCCAATACTGAGCATCAAGAACAACGTTTCGGAAGGAGTAGAGAGAAACAATAGAAGCTTCAAGCATCGTGGGGTTTGCATTCATTTGTCTTCCCTTCTCTTGTTTGTACATTTTATTGCTCATGTTTCTATTATTCGTTTAGTAGTTATTGCGTATTTGATTTGCATTCACTTGTGAACCTTTGCTACTAACCCCCGCCCTTGGAAAGCTGTGGGAAATCGGAGAGAGAGGCATACAACCCCAATTCTTCTTTATTTTCATCTCTTGAAGATTAGGGATCACTTTTTCTTTTACAAAGGAAGAAACACTCATGTTTTCCTTTAAATTTTTTTTATAACTTGGAAAAGAAAAAAAGCTATTTGTAGTTTGGTCTCTGAAAATCATGTTATTGCGCTCCTTCCAAACATTCCACACAAGGAAGGGGAAAAATTGATTTCCAAAGATGCCTGATGATAGGATGACTAAAGGGGCAATATATCCATTGCTCCATAAAGAATTTCATAAAAGAATGGATAACTCAAGAAACCTACAAAACAACAAACAACTAGTGTCATACGTCAATAGTAAAAGGGTAATCTAGAGAAAGATATGGTCAATATCATCACCATCCTCAAGGCATAAAGTATATTTTTTCATCAACATAAAGCCTCTTTTGTTAAGATTGTATATTGTGAGAATATTTCAATGGGTAGTATCCCACCAAAAATAATTTATTTTTGGGATGAGTGTAGGAACCCAAATATGCTTCCATAACTAGTTGGTACAATCATGGTTCTCCATAGCCTAGTAGACCGGCTTGATAGAGAAAGATCTGAAGAAAGAATTTCTAAATCCATTTATCATGTCTACAACTAGAGGAAAAGGAGCAATTAGGTAGGAGAACTTTTAAGTTATCAATTTCATCCTCAAGTTTTTTAATGACTTGTTGTGGAGAATCAATAATTTCCCTTAGTTGTTATTTGAATTTTTTGTAGTTATCTATGTTTCCCTACCATGTTATTTAATTTTTCAAATTGTCCCCATTATTCATCCTTAGAAATTTTCTTATATTTTTGAAAGAATTATTTCCTCCTAGGGGCACCTCCTTATCCAATATATCATCCTAGAATCTTGAGTTTCTTCCATTTCCCACAATCTTTCTACTCTCTTTCCTTATGGAGAACTCTTAATTTTAAGCATGATGTTCCAAAATGGGGAACAAAATGGAATGCCTATGTCATAAATAAATTTGTGCAATGATATATTTTGTAAGTATTTAGCTTCTATTATACTAACGCGTTCCTTTTATCCTCCATTAAGAAGACAACCAAAATTAGCAAGGAGGGCTCTATTAAAGGGTCTAATCTTCCTTAAGCTTAAACAACCAAAATTCCTTGGGGTGAAAATTTTGTCCCATTTAACCAGGGCAATTATAGTTTTATCCTTCGTAGCTATCCACAAGAAGTTCACTTTTATTTTCTCTATGTTATTAGCCAATGACCCAAGAATTTTGAAGCGAGATAAAAATACTCTGAATATTTTGGAGACAATCCTTGAGCACTTGAATCTTACTCATTTCACTCAATAATTTTCCTTTCTTGCTAGCAATTTTTTCTATAAAACCTTTCTATGAGGTTGTTCCAATAAGAAGGGGGGAATTTAGTAGGGAGAGGGATACCAAGGTAAGAGTCACGATGAGATGTAGCATTACATCCTAAAACACTTACAATTCATTTTTGTAAGAAATAAGGAAAATTAAGAAAATAAAACTTAATTTTGGAGTACTTAATGTGTTGTCACAAAACAAGAGCATAATTGTCAAGCATTTCCTTCCACCTCTTAGCTTCAGAAAAATAGGCTTCTCCAAATATAATAGTGGCATTAACAAATATATTGTGGGAATATGGGTGTAGTTGAAAAGTAATCTTAACACCTTTTAGCAGATTAGAGTATATAAAATTATATGTTACACCCTAGGACTTCATCAACAATAATAAATAAGTATGGGGAAAGGGGGTCACCTTGTATTAAATCTTTACCAAGAGAGAAAAAACCTTTAGGGGATCCATTAATGAGAACAAGAAACATAGGAGAAGTAACACACTCCATTATTATTTTTAAAACTTTACCTTTGAAGCCATATTTTTTCAACACTTAAAAAAGGAATTTCCAAGAAAATCTGACATAAGCCATAGATATATCAAGTTGAAGGATTATAATTTTTTTTACTAGCCTCCTGTTGATGGGACTCTTGTGACCGGGTTTGCCAGCAGATGTATGTTCTCACCGAGTACCGAGGTACCGACCAACTTTGCCTATAAAGGTTGTCCGGGGAAATGAGATTCCCCGGGCCTCCAAGCACCTGAGGGTCGGGTCTCGATGGTGCGGGGCTTAGTTGGGCGATGTGACTATTTTTGAGGAAGATAGCTAGTTTCTTCAACTCATTCTCTCTAGGGATTCAGGAAGGTGAGGTTTCTCCAAGCATTCTTACACTTAGCAAATAAACTGAAAAAGATCCTGCAGGGTTAGAAGTACTTCATCTACCTATAGTTATGCTTAACATTTAAAACATCAACAATGCTCTAACATTATATTAAATACCGAAGAAACATACAACCATCACGTCATATTTCATCAGTAGCAAAGGAAAGAATGTCGTTAATCTACTTTAAGTATCAGAGAAAAGGACATGAAGAACACAAAGCATAAAATACCATTAACTTAGAAGACAAAATGCCAACAACATCATTGCAAGAACTCTTCCTTCTTCATTAATATTCCTTCTAGTGAGCACTGGTGCATGGTACAATGGTGGCTCCAAGGGAGAATCTAACTATTGAAAGCTTTAAAGACTAAGGAGCATTGAGCTCTGCAACTGAGAAATAGAAATACTACTTTTCTATTACTATGGACTGCAAAATCATCAATTTTGCTGACCCTTGGAATGGTGTCGGACTTATTATTTATACACATACACATCTAACCCTAACCCTAACTTATGTTACATTGTACAATAGAATATATTATCTGGTGGCCGGTACTACCTGCACCACTCTACAAAAGACCTAGAGATAGAATAGGCCTGTCATGTCAGAAGAAAAAGATGAGAGATGGAATGGAAGAATAAGCCTCAGGAAGAGGGCCAGGAAGAAGAAAGAAGAAAACCATTCCCCTGGGGATCAAGGCTACATGCCTCATAAATGGGAAATGCAGCACCCTGTCTCCAATGTGCCAGGTGTACCTCTGAAGTGACACCTAAGGAAGACCAACTATCAAAAATCCTCTTGCTGATCTGACGTGCCTTGATGTAGCTAACTACCTTCTGAAAACCTTTATTAACTACTTTGAAAGTGACAAGTTAGACTTGGGGACTGGGATGCAGATCACTGAAAGATTACAAAAATGCAGGATCGGGGACTCTGGGATCTAGGAACTTACGTTCTGAAAGAATAAAGAATACAAAATGCCTGGGTTTTCTCCATTCTTTGGAGAACCTTTATTGTTGCTTACTGTCATTGAAGGTATGGAGGAGATGGGAAATTCCATCCTTATCAATATCTTTAAGGCCAGCCCATTGGTACTTAGCCACTTCAATCTGTTCCCCCAGGTCCAGAACATTTCCCTTAAACTCATCTGCCATCTTTGCCGCATCATGGCCACTGAGTACCATGCAAGTTATTCTTGTCATTTGAGCCCCATCTATTCCCTTTGGGGATTGATACCTTAACTCCATTAACTCATCAAATTTCTCCAAAACAAATTCCTTCGGTGTGCATGTGTCAGTGCTAAATGGATCAGCTCTAGAGACCTTCGTAACAAAAGACTTGTATAAATTGAAAGAATATTGTACTATATTGATCTTTTCCCATAGAGTCCCTGCTAGTTACTTGATTACCCCCAATGTGAGGTCAATTCTAGAGTGCTGGGTCCTCAAAAAATCAAATGACTCTTCCCCCAAAATTCTAGATTTGAAAATAATCTCTTCCCTGAGGCCGAGGAGTTCTTCGAACTCAACCTTCCAATATCTGCCTCCCATATGATGATGGTGGTCTCGGCCTAATGTAACACATGGCGGGCTGCATATAAGTCTGGGAGGGTGGATACCAGGAAGCGCTAGACATTTACCGCTTGCAAGGCAACCCATTCATCGACCGCTTGAGCTTTCTTCTTCATCGCTCGCAGTGAATCTACATCGCTTTGCGGAAGTGGTATATATGATGTAGAGGCCCCCAGAGGAATAATGCTAATAGGTTGGGCTAGCTCAGTTAGCAACCCCATAAGGTTTGCATTTTTCTCCTTTTCTTCTTTGAGCTTTTGAGCTTCCTTTTCATAACGAGCTTCCACTACCCTGGCCACCTCTTTTAATAGGTCTACTTCACCTTGTTTTCCCCTCTTCCCTAGTTATACTTCTGTGATACTATAGTCTCTGACCTCTGCCGTCACTTCATCTATGTCTGGGGAAGGCGTTGCTATCACTGCAACTTTCTCTCTGCCTGGCTCAGTCCAAAGGGTGTGGACTATCTGGGATTTCTTGGCTTTTGGTAGGTTTTGTGCCTGAGCCATCATTTCTACCAAGGAAAGGTGGGCTCTTGGTGTTGTCGAGGGAGCCTTCCTCTTTCAGGTTTCTATCAACCATGGGGGTGGTAGGGGTGGCTTGGTAGCCAAAATGTGCTCTTGTGACTTCTCCATGATATCTTGTTGTGCCCCTTCATCAGGACGAGCCTCCTCTGATTCCTTTCCTATGTCTCCTGGTTCATCGGTGACATTTCCTTCAGTGACACCTATGTCTTCTACCTCGACGTCTGCATCTTTGGCCATGTTTGGGTCTTCATTTGTCACCTAGGGTTTTCTTCATCTTGTTGTCCCTTTTCTTCCTTAGCCTTTATTACTGGGATTTCCTCTTCCATTGGTACATCTTTTGGTAATGGGTGAGGTTTCAAGCCAAGATTAAGTGTTTGAGCCACAGTGATTACCTTCCCAAATGTCACCTCCAGGAGTGGCACTTGGAACACGGTGGCTGAGGTTATGGTTGCTCCCGAAGGTCCAGTTCACCCGGCTAATGCCATTTTTTCACTTTTCTTTTTTTGGTCCACTCCCATGTCCTGTATCTCTGGGACTTTGGAGGAAATTTATTGTTCTACCTCTTCCTCTTCTTCTGCCTGCTCCTCCTGTTCCTGGGTAGGTTCTTGTTCTAGAGCTTCCTCTTGTTTTGGGATTTCAGCCTCTGTCTGCTCAATGTCCCCCTACAAATTTTGAAACTCGTCGGTAGTAAAAACATCATCAAATTCATCCTGTGTGGGAGGATTTACAGGGACATCAGCGGGCTTTGGTTCCCTCTTTGGCTCTGGGGAGTCAGAAGAAAGGATTTCAACTTGTGGGATCTGAGGAATCCCCAGCTCTAGCTCTGTCTTTGGTTTTTGATTAAGTCTCTTCTTCTTCTTGGTGACCAAAGGTGGCCCTGCATCCCTTAGGGCCTGCTCCTCTCCTGGATCTACCCCTATTGCCTTCACCATAAGTGCTGCTAGTGAAGGGGAAGAAGGAAGACGGATGGGTCTGGTCATGAGCACCAGGGTTTCCAACCGTGTGATTAATTTATCTTTCATTTGTTGGGAAGCTACTAGTGATTGTTTCAGTTTCTCCTTAATGGGGGTCTCATGTGGAGCTGGGGTTTCCATTATTCCTTTTCCCCTATCTTCCCTTAGCGATGAAGTTTTGGCTCCCAAGGTCAACTTTGGCATCGGCTGGATAGCCCTGCGAACACTCCCAGGGCACACCTTCTTAAAGTAGGTGTGGCTTTGTTCAACCACATTGCTGGTGAACTCTTCAATGGTGGGCCCCTCCTAGGCATTCTAGTCCACTGGTGGGAGGGCCAACTTATCAATCCCCTTTCCTTTGTACTGGCGATCTATTGTGGATCTGGAGTCTAAGAAGTCATCTGGAAATCTCTGGAGCTTTAACCTTTCCATCATTCCCATAGTCATCTAGACCTAATGTCAGCTCTAGACTTCCATGTCATCCTGGAAATCTTCCCAGAAGTCTTCCATGTGGTATTGGTGGGGCTTTGATTCAAAGGGAAGTGCCAACGCAATTTTTTCATGCAGATCAAAATTATTCCGCGCCAAGTAGAATTCTGCTAAGTTATAGCTTTTGAGCTTGTTGTCTGCTTCCTTGGCCGTGGCCAGACTGCATGAGTAATTCCCATAATTAATTGGGAATGGGATGTTTGTCACCTTCTTTAAGGTGTAGAAGGCATGTAGCTCCATTATTTGTCTCGAATATTCTAAAAGAATTATCTTGTTCCCACAATGCTTGGGTAACAAGTAAGGTTTCCCAGAGAAACCAGTCACCCTTATGTATGTATGTTGCTGGAACTGTATATAATAATGGTTGTAGCCTCTGACTAGATTCATCGCCTCTGTGGAGAGGTGGTATCCTGCATCTTGGGTAGGTGTGAGCAGGTTGTAATAGATAAAGGCGTCATTCACCTAGCCAAAACTGGGGAAACTGGCCTCCCATTGGATTTGTGGGAAAAAGTCCCCGGGAACCTTCTGACCTAGGCCAATCCTGAGTATGCCCAATGTAAGTAATCCGTTGGTGGTAGGTCATTGTTGCGCTAGGGCCCAGAGAACATAAGAATTCATATGAAACTTCTACTTTTGAACCACTTGTAGAAACTGAGAATCTACATGGTTGGAGATGATGGCAGCCCAATCAAAATATTCTCCCTTGGTGGAGATGCCAAGCAGAAAATAGTACATCCATGCTGAGAATTATCAGGCATGGGGTTGCCCAAAGACCCGAGATAGTGCTATTATCCCCATCTAGATACTTTCTTTAAATTTGGACTTGGGGAGTTTTAGCTTCATTCTCTTTGGATCCCTCTTCAGGGTCTTGAGCCAGTGGTTATTCATATATATCTCGGCTGCTTCCTCCAACTATTTGAACTATGCTAAGGCATCTACTCTGGTAACCATAGCTGGTTTGTCAAATTGAGGGATCCCCAAGCCCATCTAGAAAGTAGCGGCGTTGAGAGACACCATAGGGGTAGGATACCCAGTGGGTTCCAGGGCTGCGAGCATGATGGCCCTGACAGAAGAGTTATAATGTGGTGCCAGTGTGAGGATTAACTCTAGAGATTGCACTAAGCACAGAAAATAGGCGACCTTGAGGATCCCAGAATCCCTGACGTTGATCGCCAGTGGATCCCTGGACTACCACTGAATGTACATTATTTTCACCAAGTCCTACATTTCGGCACACATCCTGACACTGGTGTCAGTAATAAAATGTACTTTGGAATCAATCTTTGATCCCATAACAACATTATCTTTCATGTATATCATACTGAGGGATAATTTTTCCAAGGCCCTCTCCATTTTGGATTTTATGACTGCCCTAGTGACCACTGCGGAAGGAATTTTTGGACTTCCAGGTGGTGAAGATGCGGAATCCTCAGACATGATGGAAGTATATTGCTCTGGAAACCTACAAGGCAAGGCGACTGTCAGAATGTATAGATAAATAATACTCTGAGATCCAGAGATCTTACCACCGTGGCGCTTGCTTTCCCTGAAAAGTTAGTTTAGTTCAAAAATATTGAAAAGTATATATATATTTTTCAAACTTGGAAATTTAACCAATATCCAGGCCCGGGGGTCTCACCATACTTAGCAAAAGTAAGATGTGGGTTGGGTGAGGGTAAGAGACCCAGAGTCTGGAAAACTAACCGTTAGAAGAAGTGTGCAAAAAGTGAGTTGTCAAGCCCACGTGGACATCACATGGCTATGTAATAAATAGAAGTTATAAGATGTGGGTTGGGTGAGGGTAAGAGACCCGGAGTCCAAAAAACTAACCGTTAGAAGAAGTGCGCAAAAAGTTAGTTGTCAAGCCCACATGGACATCACGTGGCTATGCAATAAATGGTAGGATGCCCGGTGGGTTCTAGGGCTACAAGCATGATGGCCTAGACAAAAGAGTTGTAATGTGCTACCAGTGTGAGGATTAACTCTAGAGATTGCACTAAGCATGGAAAATAGGCAACCTTGAGGATCTTGGAATCCCCGATGTTGATCGCTAGTGGATCCCCGGACTGCCGCTAAATGTACATTATTTTCACCAAGGGCTGCATTTTGGACCACATCCCAACACTAGTGTTGGTAATAAACTATACTTTGGAATCAATCTTTGATCCCATAACAGTGTTATATTTCATGTATATCATACTAAGGGAGAATTTTTCCAAGGCCCTCTCCATTTTGGATTTTACGACTGCCCTAGTGACCACCACGGAAGGAAGTTCTGGACTTCTGGGTGGTGAAGATGCAGAATCCTTAGACATGATGGAAGTATATTACCCTAGAAACCTGCAAGGAAAGGCGACTATCAGAATGTATAGATAGATAATACTCCGGGATCTAGAGATCTTACCACCGTGGCGCTTGCTTTCCCTGAAAAGTTAGTTTAGTTCAAAAATCCTGAAAAGTATATATATTTTACAAACTTGAAAATTTAACCAATATCTGGGCCCGGGGGTCTGACCATAATTAGCAAACGTAAGATGTGGGTTGGGTGAGGGTAAGAGACCCAGAGTCTAGAAAACTAACCATTAGAAGAAGTGCACAAAAAGTGAGTTGTCTGGCCCACATGGACGTCACGTGGCTATGCAATAAATGGAAGTTATGGTGACGGCGGCGGAGCCAACTGTCTAAATGCACAAAAAGTGGAGTCCACTTGGACAGTTTTGAACGCATACCTAGGACGTAAATGGGACAGTCATTAAGACAAGTTTATGAAGAGAGAGAAAACCACCTGGTTGAAACTAGCCGAGAGCCGAGTTTCAACCAGGTGGTATCCTACCTGGAACGAGCTCACAAATTTGTGAATGAGAACAGAGGAAGCATGACGAGCTACCTATGAAACTAGGTAGATATACATGAAATATACAACATATATACATCAGGGCTGAAAGGTATATACATGTAGAATGGAAGGATATTCATCAATATACACTAAATACACAAAACGCAGAGCCACTATCTAAACAAAACCAAAAAATGTACAAGCATATACATCATTTACATTACCCTATACCTGTACAGAGGGTGAACAACCCTTTAGCAAAGCTGACCCACCAATGGGCTTAAAAACCAGATGACCAAGATAGAAACAAACAAAGAAACAAGACAAAAACACAAACCCAATAAAAATGAAAAGCCAGGAAACAGAGAGAAACAGAGAAACTAACCTGAAAACCAGAGAAAGGAAAGGGAAGGCAAGGTGTCGAATGCTCTGCAACATCTTGTGCCTCCAAAGGATCACCACTCAATCACTAGAAACCACAAGCAATTGTTTAGAACAACTCAAAAATAGCTCACACTAGGCTGTGCTCAAATTGCTGTGATATCGCTTTGAAATTCACTCAAATCGCTTAAGTGTTTTAATCATGGTAATTATAAAAATGACAGGTGATTTCTATTTATAGCCAGGGTAAAATCAATTTACCTTTCCTTTTGCAAACTCTGGAATCAAGCCGACCTCCAGACTCTGGGCCCAGGGATTCCATGCGACCATATCTCCTTGTGGAAGGAAGACGTCGTGGAAAAGAATCCCAAAGTCTGGAGTCTGGCTCCTAGACAAAGAATGATAAACTCTGGGATCGGGTCTCGGAGACACGAGGGACAAAAACAAAAATCAAAACTAGCACCGCGGGAAAGAAAACCTGGGGAAGGAAAACAAAGAAACAAGGGGAAAAAGACAAGGCAAGAGCCAAAAATAGAAAACAAAAAAGGGGGACCCAACATTTTGCACACAAAATGTAGGGATGGGGATGAGGGGAATAACAAATAGGGACTATCTGGGATGGATGCCTTAGCGCATTTGAGAACTATAGAATCTCTATTTAGCAAGACTGGAACAAATTGTTACTCGAAGCATCTTACTTGCAAAGAGTAACCTTTCTGAGAAAATATGGCCATAACGTGATTTAGTCCATGATCTTTTCATCAGTGGTGAAGTGTGTGCTTTGGAAGGATACTAAGTCGATGACCTCTGGGAAAAGCAAAGAGGAGGCACTAAGTATATCAAACCCCAAAGTCATCTGATTTTCTCATTTCTCCCAGAGACTGGAGTTTCGTCCCATTTATTTTTCTTGTTATTTTGTATGCTTCTGGGTGGGAGGGCGGTACTTCTTTCACCATCAAGCTTAAGCTTAGCTAAATTTAATGGCGGTACTTTTTTCACCCTTCTGTCAACCTTAATGTGCTGAATGGGGGAGAAAAACTCCAGACCCAGAAAGAATCTTTTGAAAGTTCAGACTTGGGTCAATCAACTAGTGCAACCGATCTACCCTCGATGTGTTTGATTACTTGTCCCTTATTTTTTTATTTCACTGATTACCAGACTTCCAAAAATAAATTCGATGAAGATTACTCATAATGTACTACCAAACTTGCAAAATAACTCCAGAGACTAGACTAATTCCATCATGCTAACAGTAGATCCTTAAGTTCACCATCATGCTAAAGTCAACATCTCGGAGACCAGATGTTATGCGAAGCATACCAATCCTTATAAAAGGGAGAACAAAATGCCATAACCCAAAAAGAAGAAAAGAAAAGGAAAAGACAACAAAAGAAGAAGGGTGGTCCTGGAGGATGGCCAAAAAGACTATTTACAACGCAAGGGACCTCCCAACAAGGCACCGAGAAAGAAAATATTTGCAAGCAAGGGAAATTTACATAAAATACAACTTTGGGCAAACCAACCTTATTTTAAATAGTGTTTGAGAAACTATCCATTGATAGGAAATAGGACAGGTTCTCTAGTCATGGTATTAAGGCAGTAGGTATTTGCCCCATAGATCTCTAAGATTAGATATGGTTTGAGCTAGAGCTGTTGGAACTTGGTGTGCTTGGCTTTCTTTTCCAGGGCCTTATCCCAAAATCTAAAAGGCCTTGTATTGGGCTCTATGGTTAAACCATCATTTCACTACTACTTGATGACACTCGAAATGTTCAAAGGCTATGTCTCACTGTTCCTCCATCCGCACTAGGTTCAGGAGCTGAACCTCCACAATATTATCCTGGTTACTGAATTCCTGCATAAACTGCAAAACTGAGATTTGTAAGTTGATTGGGAACACTGGGTTCTTGCCATAAACCAGATGGAATGGGGGAATTCCCAAGGTGGCCTTAATTCAAATGCAATCTGCCCAGAGGGTGAATCTCAACTTTTGGTGCCAATCCTGGGGATTCTATTCTAGCAGGTGTTTGATCACTTCAAGTAAATTTTTGTTCGTTGATTCAGCAACTCCGTTCCCTTAGGGGTAATAGTTGTTGGAAAAATTCAGAGTGATCTTTCGATTATAGGTCCATTCAATTAATTGCACCAAAGAAAATGCTGAACCATTGTCATACACTATGGCAAAGGGCATTCCAAATCTTGTGACGATATTTTCTTCCAGGAATTTAATAACTACATCTGCCATGTTATTTTTGCAAGGTGTAGCTTTGGACCATCGGGTGCAGTAATTGGTTGCAGTCAGGATGTATCGATGATTGGTAGATGAGTTGGGGTTGACTTCTCTAATGAAGTCAAATTCCCATTAGGCAAAGGGCCTAGCCTCGAAGATTTGTTGTAAAGGCATGGCCGAGTTTCACTCATGATGTGCCATAGTCTGACAAGTATGGCACCTCCAAACATGAGTGTAAACATATTTAAATATACAGGGCCAATAGTATCCATCCTGAAGAATTTGATGGGTGGTGGCTTCAGCTGAGCCATGCCCAATCCCAAACTTCTCGTGGAATTCATTAATCATTTTTGGAGCTTGGTCCTTGTCAATGCACTGAAGGTATACTCCCTCATAGTTCCTGCAGTAAAGCATGGAGTTTTTGATCATGAAGTGAGTGTTTTTCATCTATAGAGCACAACATTTATTGGGAGGTAACCCCTCTAGGAATCTATTATTTAATAGCAAGTACACTAGATCTATGTACCATGGGTCTTAAGTGATAGACTCCACTATGTAAGTTTGACATTCTATGCGGGGAGTTTCTTCTGCCATCGCTCAACTTAGTCCCTGGCCTCAGACTATCTTCATGGGTTGCATTTCCAAGTCATATTCTTGGAGGATGGCCATCTATTTCCCCCATCTTTCACCTAGTTCACTCTGCATTAGCAGAGATTTCATAGCCTAGTCTGAGACAATAGCATGCACCTTGCTCCGGAGAATATAATACCAGAATTTCTTCACAGTGTGAACAAGAGAAAAGGCCTACTTTTCCAACGATGAATACCAAACTTTGGCATTCTTAAAGGGGGATCTCATGAAATCTATGGGTCGTTCCTCCCCTTTGACCTTTTGGGTCAATACTACCATGGTATAATGCGACAAAGCAAAAGAGTAAATGTAAAATGGAAGGGAGTAGTCTGGACTAGCTAGTACAGGTGCCTCCATTATCGTCTGTTTAATCTGGGAAAATGCCCACTTTGCTTCAAGACTCCACTCAATTTTGGTATCCTTTTTAATCATTTTGTTGAGTGGTTTGACTATCTCGGCGAATCTAGTGATGACCCACTGGACAAATTTGATCTTTCCAAAGAAAGACCGCATCTCTTTCTTGATGCCAGGCATTTGTAGGTTTAGCAGCGCTTCAACTCTCTCAGGGTCAATGGATATACCCTTCTTAGAGATAATATTCCCTAGTAACTTCCCTTTAGTGACCTTGAATATGCACTTCTTGAGGTTGAGAGATATTCCGTACCGGCGACATCTCTTGCAGATCTAGGCGAGGTGGGCGGAATGGTCATGCCTGTCCTGAGAAAATATGGTCAAATCATCCATGTAGATGATTATGTACCGATTCACAAGGCCCTCAAATGCAATGTCCATAGCCTTTTGAAATGTGGCCCCTGCATTAATTAAGCCGAAGGGAATCCTCCTGTATGCAAATTTTCCCCACTTGGTGGTGAACGCCATTTTCTCTCTATCTTCATATTTAACCATGACTTGGTTGTATCCTGAGTACCCATCCAAGAAGGACATCATCTGGGATCCATTCACTATTTGCAACACCTCATCCAATGAGGGGAGAGGGTGATTATCCTTCTTGGAGGCTCTATTCAAATTTTATAAATCTACACAAAGGCAAATTTCATCACTCTTTTTTCTAACAGGAACCAAATTGGCAACCTGCATAGTGTGCCAGATTGGAAAGATTATCTGGGTTGACAGCAATTTCTCCACCTCCTAACAAATCAGAGGCTCGATCAGTGGGTTGATTGGTCATTACTTTTTCCAAAAAAGGTTAGCATCAGGTTTCAAGGGGATGGTATGAGTCATAATGGATGTAGCGTAAGTTTTCAAATCCTCATATCCCCATGCAATCACATCTATGTATTCTTGAAGAACCACGAGAATCTTCTCCTTCTCCTTAGGGGAGCAGGAGGTGCCAATGTGTATCATCTTTTCTTCACCGGGCTGGCTAATGTTTACTTTCTCAAATTTTCCTCCCTCAGAGGAGGATGACATCTTTTCCTAGCCCCGAGGGTCCAAGTCAAAGATACGTTCAAGCACGACCATCCCCTTAGGGATGGTGTTAGTGGGTAGGTCCATGATCCCATTGTTTTTGTCACCCTGCCCAGTATCTTCATGGTCTTGTTCCTCTAGTATATGGTTCTCAAAGACACCAATGTTGGCCATGAAGGCCAAGATATGCTGATCATCCTCAAAAACCTGAAAGTGGGTGACATTATCTGGAATGGACGGGGTGGGGATCATCTCAAAGGAGAATCTCTGGAGTCATGAGCCAGCCATGGGCTCAAGTGTGCTAGCAGAAATAGTGAGGGCATTTAGGACATAATTCCATCACTGGGGAATAAGATCAATGCTGAAGGCATCAAAATCTTCAATAAGGCTCTACGCCCGATTGCAGTATGCGGCCAGTCTCTTGTCATGACATGTATATTGACTCCGAACCTATTTGGAAATCAACTCTGAACCACCCAGATCCTAGAGGTGGGTGATTCCTTTCCTTAATGCAAATAGGAGTCCTAGGATCAAAGCCTCATACTTCATAACATTGTTTGTGTAGTTGAACTAGAGCCTGTAGGATGTAAGGAAGGATTTCCCTCACGGGTTGATTAATTCTACTTTGGCCCCACAGCCCTGTTTGGACCGGGACCCATCGAACTTAAGGGTCCATAGATCGCCACTCGTAGTTTGGAGCTAGGGAGATGGAGCAGTCTTTGGATTGCCTTTGGGAGACTTGGGAGGAGATTCCTCCTGCACTGTTGACGCATGGGTGAGGTTTTCCCCTAGAGGGGTTTGGAATTGAGATCCCTGAAGAGATTGCACTGAAGAAGTGCTTCTAGTAGGAATACTGGGTTCTGGGGAATCAACCGTATGTTCTTTGTTTTGAAAGGTGTTGATGTGTCAGGTAGCGACGGAAAGGCAAGGTTCACACTCTAGCTCTGAATGTTTCTGATAGTGTACTTAGTACCAGGTTCCAAACAAGAGTGTAGCGAGGGTTGTTGTGGCACCCTGAGAGTTAACCTCAACCCTCAACTTTTCTTCTAGGTCCTGGGTTCTCTGCAGAACTATGGAATCCTCCCCAGGGGTGAAAATGAATGTTAAGATTTCAAAGGGTTGGTACACCCCGGGGGAAGTCTCAGATACGAAGACCTCACTAACCCTCCTAACTTTGGTAAGGACCTGCTTCATCCGGGGCTCACTCTCAACCTGGATCTTGTTTGATTTTCCTTCCCAGGGGAGCCATAAGTGGGAGAAGTCGGTCAAAAAGTATCCATTCAAGGACTTAAACCAATTCTGACTTAATAACATCCCATACATCTCTAGGATTTCCACCACTTGGATGTCGATTATGTTGGCTATCCTGGGGTCCTAGATGAGCTGTATCTATACATTCTTCAATTCTCCCACCATTTTCACAGTAGTTTTATCCAATTGAATCACTGCGCCATTAGACGGGGTCAGATAAAATCTGAGCTTCTGGAATATGGATAGGGGCATGATGTTGCCTGAAGCTCTGGAGTCTACTAGGCAGTTGTGTATGTTTTTGCCTTTGATATTTAGGCCTAGTAAGAAGGGAGGATCTTCATTGTTTCCCCGGAAGATAGCCGCGTTGGTATCCTCAAAAGAGACAGTCTTAGGTGGGTGACTGACAACCTTTAGGTTTCCCAAGAGCTTTAGAAGAGACCTTCTATTTGGGAAAATTTAGCGAAACCTCCATCAAGGTCATGGAGGTGGTAGTTTGGTCTAACGCCTTTGTGATGTCAAATCTTCCTCCCGAGAATTGGTGGCTTTCCCCGGCCGGGTCTTTCGCTTAGTTAGAGCTAGAACCTTTTAGAGGGATAGGCCGGTTAGCTGTATTATCCTAGGGAGGAGTGCCCTTGGTAGAAGGTGTTGGCATGTAAATTGGTCCTTTACCAGCCTAGCTCTGAGTATTGTAGGGAGCCTGAGGGTTGGTGAAGGCATTGGCCTCAAAGGCCAGAATTGATTCATCAAAGAATCCCTGCAATTTAGATTCTTCTCTGGAGGATGTGAAGAAGATGGTATCACAGGTGAATGCGCTATGAGTTGACTCTTGCACAGGAGGTTCTGGGGGAGTAGCATCATGTGATTATTGTCTGTCCAACTCGGAGATCATGATGACCTTCTCCAGCGTGGCATAGTTTACCTCATTGTGGGAGCTTGTGTCATGCAATCTACATGAATTAGTCATGGGCTGGAAGTTTGTGACTGGTGTGAAATGTGATGGTCTAGCACCACTTTGATTATCATTTTGGTTTGGAGGTGGGCCTCCAGTATTCGCGTTATTGTTCCATTATTGTTGGTTGAGATGAGGCCCGTTGTTGAAGTTTCTTCCTCTGGCATTGTTGTTTCATTGTTTAGAGAAAATATTCCCTCTTTGGGAATTGGAATTCTGGGGTGTGTAAGACCCCGCCTTCAGCTGACCCATGTCCATAGTCAAGGTGGACAACATTCACCAGAGGGATTCAACCTTGGCGGTCAACTGAGTGTTTGCATCATAGTGTGATGGTTGTTGTTGTTGGTTTCTTGGGAAGGCAACAGTATTCGCTAGAGTCGAGGGTGGCAATCCTCTAGTTGTGAACGATTGAAAGAAGGGCACTCCGAACGGTTGTGTCTGAAGTTGTTGTGCCTGTTGCGACTAGTTCCAAGGGAACACTTCCAGACCCGACATTACTTGAGTCTGGGATGGGTAAACATATCGGGCCTACTGGTTTATCAGCGGGGGTAGGGGATTCATTACCATCACGGGGGCACCCATTGCCAAATTGGGGTTATATCATCGGTGTATGCAGTTCTGCTGGGGATCATGTTGAAGGGCGTGTTCTGCCCAATCCCACCTGAGGATTTGTTGAGGCCACGAGACAGTTCTAAGGCTAGGTTTTAAACCTTTTCCAAAGTGTCCCAGTCACCCGCGATGGTTGTTCTCCAGAGGAGAGTGGCAATGAAGGGGTCCATCGCATTGAGATAGGTCTATATGGTTACTTTCAGGATGGAATGAAAGGGCCTGTGCACTGCTTCAAGGCACATTGGAACTGATGATTGAATGCTGCAAGGGGTTCATTAGGTTCCTTTCTAATGGAAATGAACTGGCTATGGGACCGAGATGGGTCCACATGTACGCGAAAGGCAGCCAAGAAGGCGTCCTCCATGTCCTGTCAACTATTGATGGAGTTGGTAGGAAGGTTGAGGTACCAGTTTAGTTCACCATGTCCTAGGGACAAGGGAAACATTCAAGTCACAACATCTTCATGTTGGATTTGGTGTCGATTCATGGCATATTTGTATGCTTGTAAGTGTTCTTTTGTGGTTCATGAGCCTAAGTGCTGGTATCGCAAGCAAATATTCTCCAGGTGCGAGGGTAAGTCATTGGCTACGCCAAAAAAAGTTCCCATAGGAGACTCGCTATTACCAAAGTATGCAGCCATTTGGGGAACTAGATTTTGAGTAGGTTGAGCACTGGTTCCCAGGATTGTCTGAGAAGTTTGGATATTCTAAGGTATACTAGAACCCCCAGATAATATTGGCTGGTATGGTTTTCGGGGTCTGTTTATTTTGAGTTGGAGGCTCGAGTTTGACAAACCTTCCAGGGTTTGGGGCTGACCTAAGGATCCTCTCAAATTTTGCTGGGGAGAAAGACCAAATCCCGCTAAAGGCTTAACTCTTAAAACTATGGCTTGGGGAACCCTTGGGAGGTGTAAAATCAGAATCTCGAGAGGGGGATGAGTTCATGACCTCCTTCTAGCTCCAGTTTCTATTGACAAGACTCTTATGATCGGGTCCACTAGCAGATGTAAGTTGTCACCAGGTACCGGGGTACCGGCCAACTTCGCCTATAAAGGGTGTCTGGGGAAATGAGATTCTTGGGCCTCCAAGCACCTGAGGGTTGGGTCTCGATGGTGTGGGGCTCAGTTGGGAGATGTGACTATTTTTGAGGGGGATAGATAGTTTCTTCAACTCATTCTCTCTAGGGATTTAGGAAGGTGAGGCTTCTCCAAGTATTCTTACACTTAGCAAATAAACTCAAAAAGATCCTGCAGGGTTAGAAGTACTTCACCTACCTATAGTTATGCTTAACATTCAAAATATCAACAATGCTCTAACATTATACTAAATACCGAAGAAACATACAACCATCAGTTCATATTTCATCAGTAGCAAGGGAAAGAAGGTCGTTAATCTACTTTAAGTATCAGAGAAAAGGACATGAAGAACATAAAGCATAAAATACCATTAACTCAGAAGACAAAATGCCAACAACATCATTGCAAGAACTCTTCCTTCTTCATTAATATTCCTTCCAATGAGCACTAGTGTGTGGTACAATGGTGGTTCCAAGGGAGAATCTAACTATTGAAAGCTTTAAAGTCTAAGGAGCATTGAGCTCTACAACTGAGAAATGGAAATACTGCTTTTCTATTACTATGGACTGCAAAATCATCAATTTCACCGACCCTTAGAATGGTGTCAGACTTATTATTTATACACATACACATCTAACCCTAACCCTAACTTATGTTGCACTGTACAATAGAATATATTATCCGGTGGCTGGTACTATCTACACCACTCTATAAAAGACCTGGAGACGGAATAGGCCTGTCATGTCAGAAGAAAAAGATGAGAGATGGAATGGAAGAATCAGCCTTGAGAAGAGGGTTAGGAAGAAGAAAGAAGAAAACTAATCCCCCGAGAATTGAGGCTACATACCTCATAAATGGGAAATGTGGTACCCTGTCTCCAATGTGCCAGGTGTACCTCTAAAGCGGTGCCTCAACAAGACCAACTATCAGAAAACATCTTGCTGATCTGATGTGCCTTGATGTAGCTAACTACCTTTATTAACTACTTTGAAAGTGACCAGTCAGACTTGGGGACCGGGACACAGATCTGTGAAAGAATAAAAAAATGTAGGATCGGGGACTCCTAGATCTAGGAGCTTACGTTCCAAAAGAATAAAGAATAAAAAACACCTAGGTTTTCTCTGGCCTCCAGAGAACCTTTATTGTTTCTTACTATCATTGAAGGTCTGGAGGAGATGGAAAATTCCATCCTCATCAATATCTTTAAGGCCAGCTCGTCGGTACTTAGTCACTTCAATCTGTTCCCCCAGGTCCGGAACATTTCCCTTAAACTCATCTACCATCTTTGCCGCATCATGGCCACTGAGTACCATGCGAGTTATTCTAATCATTTGAGATCCATCTATTCCCTTCAGGGATTGATACCTTGACTCCATTAACTCATCAAATTTCCCCAAAACAAATTCCTCCGGTGTGCATGTGTCGGTGCTAAATGGATCAGCTCCGGAGACCTTCATAACAAAAGATCTGTATAAATTGAAATAATAATGTACTGTGTTAATATTTTCCCATAGAGTCCCTACCAGTTTCTTGATTACCCCCAATGTGAGGTCAAGTCTAGAGTGCTGGGTCCTCACAAAATCAAATGACTCTTCCCCCAAAATTCTAGATTCAAAAATAATTTCTTCCCTGAGGCCGAGGAGTTCTTCAAAATCAACCTTCCATGCCTCGTAATTTTCAATATCCACCTCCCATATGATGATGGTGGTCTCAGCTTGATGTAACACATGGCGGGCCACATATAAGTCTAGGAGGGTGGATACCAAGAAGCACTAGACATTTCCCACTTGCAAGGCAACCCATTCATCGACCGCTTGAGCTTTCTTCTTCATCGCTCACAGTGAATCTACATCACTTTGTGGAAGCAGTATATCTAATGTAGAGGCCCCCAGAGAAATAACGCTGATAGACTAGGATAGCTCGATTAGCAACCCCATAAGGTTTGCATTTTTCTCATTTTCTACTTTGAGCTTTTGAGCTTCCTTTTCATAATGAGCTTCCACTACCCTGGCCGCCTCTTTTAATAGGTCTACTTCACCCTATTTTTCCCTCTTCCCCAACGATACTTCTATGATACTATAGTCTCCAACCTCTGTTGTCACTTTGTCTATGTCTGGGGAAGGTGTCACTATCACTGTGACTATCTCTCCACCGGCTCAGTCCGAAGGGTGTGGAGTGTCTGGGCTTTCTTGGCTTTTGGCAGGTTTTGTGCCTGAGCCATCATTTTTGCCAAGGAAAGGTGGGCTCTTGGTGTTGCTGAGGGAGCCTTCTTCTTTTAGGTTTCTATCAACCATGGGGGAGGTAGGGGTGGCTTGGTAGCCAAAATGTGCTCCTGCGACTTCTCCTCAATGTCTTTCTATGCCCCTTCATCAGGACGAGCCTCCTCTGATTCCTTTCCTGTGTCTCCTGGTTCACTGGTGACATTTCCTTTAGTGAAACCTGTGTCTTCTGCCTCAGCATCTACATCTTTGGCCATGTCTGGGTCTTCATTTGTCACCCTGGGGTTTTCTTCATCTTGTTGTTCCTTTTCTTCCTCAACCTCTATTGCTGGGATGTCCTCTTCCATTAGTACATCTTTTGGTAATGGGTGAGGTTTCAGGACAAGATTCAGTGTTTGAACCACAGTGATTACCTCCCCAAATTTCACCTCCAAGAGTGGGGCTTGGAACATGGTGGTTGAGGTTACGGTTGCTCCCAAAGGTCCGGTTCCCCCAGCTAATGCCATTTTTTCACTTTGCTTTTGGTCCACTCCCGTGTCCTGTATCTCTGGGACTTCAGAGGCAATTTCTTGTTCTACCTCTTCCTCTTCTTCTACCTGTGCCTCCTATTCCTAGGTAGGTTCTTGTTCTAGAGCTTCCTCTCATTTTGGGATTTCAGCCTCTATCTGCTCAATGTCCCCCTGCAAATTCCCAAACTTGTTGGTTGTAAAAACATCATCAAATTCATCCTGCGAGGGAGGATTTGCAGGGACATCAATGGGCTCTAGTTCCCTCTCTGGCTCCAAGGAGTCAGAAGAAAGGATTTCAACTTGTGGGATCTAAGGCATCCCCAGCTCTAGCTCTGTCTTTTATTTCAGATTAAGTCTCTTCTTCCACCTAGTGACCAAAGGCGGCCCTGCATCCCTTAGGGCCTGCTCCTCTCTCATACCTACCCCTGTTGTCTTCACCATAAGTGCTACTAGTGAAGGGGAAGAAGGCAGACAGATGGGTTCAGTCATGAGCACCGGGGTTGCCAACCATGTGATTAATTTATCTTTCATTTGCTAGGAAGCTACCAGTGATTGTTTCAGTTGCTCCTTAATGGGGGTCTCTTATGGAGCTAGGGTTTCCATTATTCCTTTTCCCCTATCTTCCCTCTACAAAGAAGTTTAGGCTCCTGAGGTCAACTTTGGCACGGGCTGGACATCCCTATGAACACTCCTAAGGCACACATTCTTAAAGTAGGCATGGCTATGTTCAACCACATTGCGGGTGAACTCTTCAATGGTGGGCCCCTCCTGGGCATTCCAGTCCACTGGTGGGAGGGCCAACTTATCAATCCCCTTTTCTTTGTACTGGGGATCTATTGTGGATCCAGAGTCTGAGAAGTCATCTGGAAATCTCTAAAGCTTTAACATTTCCATCATTCCCATGGTCATCCAGACGTAATGCCAATTTCAGACTTCCATGTCATCCTGGCAATCTTCCCAGATGTCTTCCATGTGGTATTGGTGGGGCTCTGATGCCTGAGGAAGTGCTGACGCAATTTTTCTGTGTGGATCAAAATTCTTTCGTGCAAAGTAGAATTCTGCTAAGTTATAGCTTTTGAGCTCGTTGTCTACTTCCTTGGTCATGGCCAGACTGCATGAGTAATTCCCACAAGTAATTGGGAATGGGATGTTTGTCACCTTCTTCAAGGCATAGAAGACATGTAGCTCCATTATTTTCCTGTAATATTCTAAAAGAATTATCTTGTTCCCATAATGCTTGGGTAACAAGTAAGGTTTCCCAGAGAAACCAGTCACCCTTATGTATGTATGCTACTAGAAATGTATATAATAATGGCCATAACCTCTGACCAGATTCATCACCTCTATGGAGAGGCGGTATCCTGCATCTTGGGTAGGTTTGAGCAGGTTGTAATAGATAAAGGCGTCATTCACTAGCAAAAACTGGGGAAACTGGCCTCCCATTGGATTTGTGGGAAAAAGTCCTAGGGAGCCTTCTGACCTGGGCCAATCCCGAGTACGCTCGATGTAATTAATCCATTGGTGGTGGGCCATTGTTGTGCCAGGGCCCAGAGAACATAAGAAGTCATATGAAACTTCCACTTTTGAACCACTTGTAGAAACTGAGAATCTACATGGTTGGAGATGATGGCAGCCCAATCAAAATATTCTCCCTTGGTGGAGATGCCAAGAAGAAAATAGTACATCCATGCTAAGAATTATTGGGCATGGGGTTGCTCAAAGACACGGGATAGTGCTATTATCCCCATTTGGATACTTTCTTTAAATTCAGACCGGGGGAATTCTAGCTTCATTCTCTTGGGATCCCTCTTCGGGGTCTTGAGTCAGTGGTTATTCATGTATATCCAGGCTACTTCCTCCAACTATTTGAACTATGCTAAGGCATCTACTCTGGTAACCATAGCTGGTTTGTCGAATTGAGGGATCCCCAAGCCCATCTAGAAAGTAGCAACATTGAGAGACACCATAGGGGTAGGATACCCGGTGGGTTTCGGGGCTGAGAGCATGATGGCCCAGATAGAAGAGTTGTAATGTGCTACCAATGTGAGGATTAACTCTAGAGATTGCACTAAGCACAGAAAATAGGTGGCCTTGAGGATCCTAGAATCCCCGATGTTGATCGCGAGCGGATCCCCGGACTGCCGCTGAATGTACATTATTTTTACCAAGGCCTGCATTTTGGCCCACATCCTAACACTGGTGCCAGTAATAAACTATACTTTAGAATAAATCTTTGATCCCATAATGACATTATCTTTCATGTATTTCATACTGAGGGGCAATTTTTCCAAGGCCCTCTCCATTTTGGATTTTATTGCTGCCCTAGTGACTGTCGCGGAAGGAAGTTCTGAACTTCTGGGTGGTGAAGATGCGGAAGCCTCAGACATGATGGAAGTATATTTCTATAGAAACTTGCAAGGCAAGGTGACCATCAGAATATATAGATAAATAATACTCTTGGATTCGGAGATCTTACCACCACGACGCTTGCTTTCCCTGAAAATTTAGTTTAGTTCTAAAATCCTAGAAAGTATATATATTTTGCAAACTTGGAAATTTAATCAATATCCAGGCCTAGGGGTCTCACCATACTTAGAAAAAGCAAGATGTGGGTTGGGTGAGGGTAAGAGACCCGGAGTCTGGAAAACTAACCGTTAGAAGAAGTGCGCAAAAAGTGAGCTGTCAAGCCCATGTGGACGTGACATGGCTATGCAATTAAATGGAAGTTATGGTGATGGCGGCGGAGCCAACTGTCTGAACGCACAAAAAGTGGAGGCCACTTGGATAGCTTTGAATGCATACATGGGACGTAAATGGGACAGTCATTAAGGAATGTTTATGAGGAGAGAGAAAACCACCTGGTTGAAATCAGCCGAGAGCTGAGTTTCAACCAGGTGGTATCCTACCTGGAACGAGCTCGCAAATTTGTGAATGAGAACAGAGGAAGCACGATGAGATAGCTATGAAAATGGGTAAATATACATGAAATATACAACATATATAACATATATACATCAGGGCCGAAAGGTATATACATGTAGAATAGAAAGATATTCATCAATATACACTAAATACACATATACACAAAATACAGAGCTACTACCTAAACAAAATAAAAAAATGTACAAGCATATACATCATTTACATTACCCTACACCTACATAGAGGGCAGAAAACCCTTTGGCAGAGCCGGCCCACCAACAGGCGGCAAAACCAGACGACTAAGATAGAAACAAACGAAGAAACAAGACAAAAACACAAACCCAACAAAAATGAAAAGCCAGGAAATAGAGAGAAACAGAGAAACCAACCTGAAAAATGGAGAAAGGAAAGGGAAGGCAAGGTGTTGAACACTCTGCAACAACTTGTGCCTCCAAAGGATCACCACTCAATCACCAGAAACCACTCACAATTGTTCAGAACAAATTGGAAATACCTCACACTAGACTCTGCTCACATCGCTGTGATATCGCTCTGAAATGTGCTCAAATCGCTTAAGTGTTTTAATTGCAGTGATTGTGAAAATGACAGGTGATTTCTATTTATAGCCAGGGTAAAAGAAAGTTACGTTTCCTTCCGCAAACTCCAGAATCAAGCCGACCTCCAGACTCCAGTCCTGGGGATTCCATGCGACCATATCTCCTTGCGGAAGGAAGACATTGTGGCAAATAATCCTGGAGTCTAAAATTTGGCTCCTAGACAAAGAATGACAAACTTCGGGACTGGGTCTTGGAGACACAAGGGACAAAAACAAAAAGCAAAACCAGCACCGCGGGAAAGAAAACCCGGGGAAGGAAAACAAAGAAACAAGGGGAAAAAGATAAGGCAAGAGCCAAAAATAGAAAACAAAAAAGGGGGACCCAACATTTTGCACACAAAATGTAGGGACGGGGATGTAGGGCATAACACCTCCATTCAGTGGATAATCTCATGAGTAGTGATCACCACATGAAGAATATTTATTCCTTTAATGAAATCCCTTTGATTCTAAGAGATAAGTTTGTTCAAGACAAAATTTATTTTGTTAACCATAATACTATAGAGAATTTGTAAAAAAGTTTTACAAAGGCTAATAGGTCTATATTCAAGTCGTTTTATTAGCATCAAACACCTTAAGGATGAGAGAAATAAAAGTATAATCTATCTTTTTAAGGAGCCTTCCAGTCCTTAAAAAAGATCATAAGCAACATTATAGATATCTTCCCCACAATATCCCATAACTCTTAGAAGAAGGCAGGGGGAAAGCTATCTGGGCCATGAGATTTATAGGTTCCAAAGGACGGTACATCATCTCTAACTTCTTGAAAAGAAGCTTGCTTCCATCTCACGTGGGTCATTAAAATGAGATAGAAGAGCCTAATAGGGGTCAAAAGAGAATGAAAGAACAATATTAGCTATTACATCTTCATAATCCATGAAGGATCCATCAGTGAGTTGTATTTTTCTAAATTTATTTCTACTTCTATGTTTTAGAGTAGATTGGTGGAAAAATGGTATTTTTGTTCCCATTAGTTAGCCATTGTACTCAGGATTTTTATTCCTACAAGAATTTTTCATTAAACATGCTATCAATTATGTAATTATGACTTTGTTTTATGTCAAATAGACAAACCTATTTATGTTTCTTTCCACTCTTCAAACAAACATGTTTTCATTTATCTCCTTTCTCTCCTACAATGCTTAATTGTTTAGTACAATTGATTTTTCTCATTTTCTTGTATGAAACAACTTTGTTATGACAATGATACTAGTAGATCATAAAAAATAATAGTTCATTATAGATATATCTATCCATCTTTTTTATGTCATTATTTTACAACTTCCTATTACTTTCTTACCAGATGCATGTATCATTTTCAATTTTCTAATCAATTTTCTTTTGTCCAAATGATTTATTAAAAGAAATCCATTAAAATGATTTACAATTTGTGCTTGGTTTGTATGTATATCCATGTGAATACAATAATATATTATTAAAACCATTTTCTTTTCCAATAAAAAGTATGAATTACTCTTCTCACAGTTTTTTTTTTCTTTTAGTGTTAAAACCACATCAATTTTAGATCTCAGTCTAATTACAAAGGAATGGATAAGAATTTGCAAACAAGAAAAAAATATTATCTACATCTTAACTCAGGAATGATCAAGTGTTTATTTTCTATATAGTAATAATTTTATTTTGCATTGTTAATATTATATTTTTATTTTTGGTCTTTAAACCACATCAATTTTTTATCTCAATCCAATTCCAAATCAATGCATAAGCATTTGTAAACAAAAAATAAAATATGATCTATGCCTCAAATTAGAAATGATCAAGTGTTTGTTTTATATATAATAGTAGATTTATTTTCTATTTCTCAATTGACTCATTTGCTTTTAAAAACTAATTTGCATACAAATTATATGGTTTTTACTTTGAATAGCAATCAAGATTTGTATTTTTTTAAATATTAAATTGTTATATATTTATGTTCTATCTTTTTCTTTTATTTTAAATTATTATATAATTATCTTCTTTTTCATATGGTGGCTCTGCAAAGCTTTTGTTTAAAGAATGGAAACCTCTTCTCATGGAATGTTATTATGAACCCTAATATAATACAAAGGATAATATATGAAAATACACAAGCATTCAACAAAAGGAATTAAAATAATTTTTTTATTACTTTTTCATATACAAATGAATGTTCATGATATACAATTTTCTTCTATTTTAATAAATAAAATTTAGAAATCCTAACTCTATAGTTTATCTAGACATGATAAACCATAAAACATATTAATAGGACATTTCAACTTTCCATCATAAATAAATTACTAGCAATGACTATAAATAGAACCTTGAGTTTGTTAATACAAACTTCCAAACCCTCAAAGTAATATCAATGAAATTTAGAAAACATTCATTAAAAATAATCTATCTAATCTATCTTATCGTAGACCCAACAGTTTAGACAATGCATGATGAAAATTTTTACAAATAAAATACAAAGAGATGTTTTAGATGTTGGCGTTATTGTACTTGTCGTAGGCAATATACTATTGCATTCGGTTGTGCACGAATAACGAATTAGTTTTACACCAATGAACCAATCATAAATTACTATTTTTTTCTTGTTCAACTATTTGTAAAGTTTAAATATTTATTTATGAATTAAATATATTCTATAAATTATTTTTTTCAATTATGATTGGTTCAATTGATTTGGTGTTATACGGCCCCTTTTTTCGGAGGCTTCCCAAATTTATTTTTTCCAGATAGTTTTTAACATAGTTTTGTAATATATAATTTATATATCATTTAATTTATTTTGAAATTAGCCTTTTAATTTACAATATAGTATATTTATGAAATATTATACTTTATATTTTATAATCTAAACATGTTATTTTCATTAAAAAATTCAATTATTTATCATATATATTTATTATTTATTCTAAAAAATTTACTATATAATATTTTTAATATATATATACTATAAATAATTATTACAATTTCTAATATATATTATATATTATTCTATAATATATAATATAAAAGTATTATATCATATATGTTATATTATATAATTTTAATATTTCATTATCTCTTTATATATTATTATTTAAATTCTACCTTACATTTATAATTTATAACTATATTTTAAATTTTTACAATTACAA